>JAQFVV010006244.1:2844856-3450905 GCA_028023455.1 Epiperipatus broadwayi | reverse complement strand
GAATCATTTACAAAAGGAAGGACAATTACATATCGATCTCAAAGGAGACCAGTCAACACAATCAGAGGTTACACTTGTATATATATAAACAAAAAAACAATTAATTTCATGTCAATTACATTAAGACTTTATATTCTTTTCATCATCGGTACTACATTTGTTTAAATTTATTAAGGTCCAGGTCTGGTTGAATGTCCAATTCTGAGAAAATTTTTAGTCTAATTCTTTAATTTCTTTTAGTAATTGTAAAGACATTTTCATCATGTCATATTCTTCTCCACTCTCGAAGATAGTCTTATTTCTCAAAGACTAAATGGAAAAATTTATGAATGTTCCAATCTTATGACCCCAGAATGTCCACTCTTGAAGGCCTTAGTCAAATTTACACAAGCTGATTCTTTGTTTTTAATGAAAGATTTAAAATTTTCTTATGCTATTCCAAATTTGACACTCGTCCAATATATGTGCCATTGTCTCATCACTACGCCTACATAGTGCGCATATAAGGTCCAGATTATAATTCCTTTTACTATGTAGGAAGTCAGCAGTAAGCAAGGCCCCAAGGTTAACCTTGATTAAAAAATCAACAAACCTCGGTTCCAATTTTAGACGTTTGGTCAACCTGGAGAACCTTGATATTTCAATCGAAAGAATATTGTCAATTTTAGTTTCTTCCGGATTCATAAGATCATATGTGTTCCAGTAGTTTAGTTTGTTATTAAACATTATTCCTGGCTTCATTTTTAGATGGTTAAATACTATAGAGATTTGCTTTTGAATCCAAAGCCTTCCACTTTTGGGAGGTGGCCTATCGGTAGGAGTTATTTCTTCTGGGAATATTGGCCTTCCATATCTGGATTTTTCATAAATAATCTGGTAAGTACATTTTGATTGAGTGTAGTCCTATGTCGTTAATCTGTTTAGGTTTCTGTAGGAGGCGCGGCTGGTGACAGGAGCTTTCCCCCCCCAACACAGCTTCCTACATTGGGTTTCGACATTCCTTATAAAGGCTTTCATCGGTGAGAAGCCTGCAAGGAAGTATGTAATCTTGGGGAGCATGACAGCATTCATCAGTGCGATTTTCCTGAACAAAGACAAATAAATCTTCTCCAACGATCCAATAAATTTTGTTATCTTAGTCATCAAATCATTTTCAATTTCCTTCCTCATTTTAGATGGGGAGGCCGCTAGCTGAAAACCCAGGAACTTCTGAGGTGAAGCCTTAATTATGCCAGGAATTTGCTTGCCAGTCATAATCGACCAGATTGCCAACTTCTCCTTGTTGACTCTTAGAACAAATTCACATTTGAATTGGTCCGAGAGCTTCTCTAGTCCAGCAAGCTCCTCCCTTGAAGCAAGAAAAAAGCACCACATCATCCGTATAGGAGACATGATGGACCCTCTCTCTTAGCAAGGGTATGGATATCCCTTTAAAAGATGTCTCGATGCCCAGCAGGAGGGGATTCACATAGGCAGTGAAAAGGAGTGCACTCAGAGGAGAGCCCTGAGGAATAGAAACAACAGGTTTAAATCCTGGGGACACCCTCCCATCCAGAGACAAAAACACTTCCCTATTATACAAGAGGTTCTTTATCATCTGGAGGTAGGCAGCTGGTACTTTGAGTCCCTCCAGGATCTTCATGAGTGTGTGGTCAACTCGAATGCAATCAAAAGCAGCAGCAAAATCGAGCTGAACTGCGATTGGCTGCGAGATCTTCTTCATGTGAATGTGGTCTATCAATAGACGAAATCGGCTCACAGCATCGGCCATTGAGCTCCCCTTTTTGGCAAACTGGCAATTGGACAGCTGATCAATTATAATATCTTGTATGTCATTTTTGATTAGGGCCTCAACTGTCTTTACCAGTAGAGAGATCATTGATATTGGCCTGAGATTCCCCAGATTCCAAGGTCCTGCTAGTTTCTTAACCAGAGGAACCATGGCAATTGGGTTGATCCCTGGAAGTTCCTGGCAGCCATCAGCCAAAAGATCTGCCATTCTTTTAATGATTGGTGCTGAGAAAGCACTTAAATGAAGCAGGAGGAATTTTGGGATTCCATGCAAGCCAGGATGTGTTTTGTCTGGCATCATCTTTAATTTATCAATAATTCTTTTTTCTGTGATTTTGTGGCTAGAATTTTTAATTAAATTAAATTTTCTTCTTTCAATCATGATTCCACCTGACTTAAACTTTTCAACATAATGGTCACATATCCTGGCCAACATAGAAGACCCTCCATATAGGTTGCCATCTATCTCAATCACTCTGGGTGCCTTGGCTTTTCTGCCAGCTCCAAGGGCCCACCTAAGATAGCCCCTGGTCCAGCAGTGCTGATGATATATAAATTGTCGCAATCTCTTTATAGAAAGATATTCCGCAACTTCCTCCTGCTTACCTTTGTATTTCAGTTTCAAGTTTATGATAGCTTCAACATTCTGTGCCTCACTGGGCAAGTTATGGTTTTGTCGCAATCTTATCTAATTCGGATAATAGCAGAATAGGGACCCAGGTTTTTGAGGTGCATTTAGTAATCAATTTAGCAAGTATTTAAGTAAATTGCATCCATGCATGTTATGGATGAAGATTATTCAAATCAACTTCTTTGAACAATATATATGTCTCAGATACTAGTTGGATGCTGATATTTGTTCGAGTTAACATTCTTATAGTTCTGGGGAGCTCCTGTGCTGAGTCATTAAAGTTATTGAACTGAAAATCACATTCAATTGAAAAGTGGTATGAAAACATAATTGGTTGCAGTTGTGCCTTCAGGGTTTTAAAAATTTCTGGGGAGACAAATAGCAAATCAATCAGGGTTTTTGCCTTCTTATTATAGAAGAAGGCCCCATCTGGAAACAGTGATCGACAGCTCATCAATTTCCAATTTATCAATCGTCCATATCTATCTTGAAAATTATCATATGTTAAGTTACAATCCCCAATAATTAAAGTGGGAAGGAGATTAGTCCTCAATGCTATGTTTATATTCTGTATGATTTTGTGTATGATTTCAGGTTTTCTAGGAAGATAAAGATTAATTAGGTTAAAAGTATAATTCTTAAATTTGATAATTGCAATCAAGCAGTTATTGACAATAATTTTGATGATTTTAAAAAAGGTGATAGGGGAGTTTTTGTTTATTACAATTGCAACCCCTCCTGCAGCCATATTTGAATAGGAATAATGAAAAAACCCAAAGGTATTTATTTTACTAATAATGTGTTGATCAGTTTTGTTATGTATCTTTGTCTCCCCAAGACATAATATATCAGGGCTATGAACGTGGAACCATCGCTCCAAAGCAAAGGCCCTTGCTCATGAATTCAGGCCCCTAATATTCATTGAGGCAATTTTAATCATCTCGCAGTTGGATTAAGAAAATCAGAGCATGCTTCTAGCTCTTCATCGGTTTCATTCTTCTTTTGATAGTGCTCATTTAGCTTCATAGCAAGTTTTGGCAACTGTGGTGTTACTTCTTGATCATTAATTTTGGGAGATTTAATTGTTTCATTTTTAACTTCTAAATTCTCTTTGTCACTATATGCGACAATGGTCTCTAGGTTGTCATTGATAAATTCATCTGGAATGGGCTCCATCAGTGGATCATTTAGAGAGGAATTTAATCTTGTTTTCTTAATTAATTGAGGTGATGAGTCTATTTCTTGATCTGATAAATCCAATAAATTCACTGTGTGTACACTTTCACAGTCCAAATTTACTCTTGATTGAGGAGACTGAAGCTTTTGTTCTTGGTCTTTTTTTCCTTCTACGCCACACTCTTCTTTCATTTTGTGTTTCTTTCTCCTCTTGTGCTGAGGTCTCTACATACCAAGGACTAGGCTCTCCCATGGATGATGCAATGTCTTCATTTAAAGACTGTTTTTTGAGAGTATCAGATTGTGATGAAACATCTTGTTCCAAGTTCTGAGTCTCATTCAATATCTCCTCCTTGTTCATTGTTTTAAGTTTATTTCTTTTCTGTTCTTCTCTTGTATCTACACCAGGCCATGATCTTAGGTTATTATAGCTTCTGGTTTGACATTTATGAAATCTTTTCCTTATAGCTCCACATAAGTTACATTTTCTGTCGGGGCATTCCCTCCTTAGATGCCCTCTATGCTTGCAAGAAAAACACTGAGGGCTATACCTTTCAGCAAGATGATTAATGAAGCCTCTTGGTACTCAATCAAAGAGGGAATTAGCAAAGGAGATATTCCTTTCTTTAATATTAATTTAAAATTGGCTGCATTTGTTAAGTAGTGTGTACCCTGAAAATTGACTGACTGGAATTGTAGACTTAGAATTCTTCCAAAAGGGCTTAGAATTTTTTGCAGGTCTGCAGGACCAAAATTCACACCACAATTTTGAATCAAACCATCAACACATGCAGGTCTATTCAAATCTATGTAGATCAAAAGTTTATTTGCTATGGTCTTGAATTTATTTTTAAATGCTTCTTTCATGAAAGAATTGTTAAATTGCACAATTAGATATCTATTGTTCGCATGAAATAGAATTTTATATATTGTTTGTTCGAGTCCCTGTTGTTTAATTAGAGCATATAATTCTTGTACAGGAAATTTAAATAGATTTAAATGATTGTCTGTGGTCGTCATGATCAAGGTATTATCATGTTTATATGCCTTGAATGTCCTCATCAGGACTGCTGGAATAGTCTGATTAAATTTATCAGAGATTGTAGAATATATAGAGGGGTTATTTCTAATTTCCTCTTCAAGGTCATCAATCTCTGACATCACCTCATCCGTGTTATTGTCTTCATCCAAGTGCATCCACTGCAAAGATCTTATGTGTCTATCTGTTTCCTCTCTTCCCTCAAAACCATTTTGCAAATGAAAATCATTATTATTATGCTTGTTTATATTCATCTTTATGGTTTCAGCATATGACATGGACACTGTATTATTTTCATTTTGAATTTGACTGTCCCAAACTTGACTAGTTTGCTTAAGGGGGTTAACTTTTGTATCAGCTGTCAAAGGTGGAAAGTTGTCTTTTGAAAGATGATTTATTGTTGATCTTTGACTGTCTCTTACTCTTCCTATAGTCAAACCATTATAGTTGGCTTTATAATTACTTTCATTTAGTGTGGTTAATTGGCTATCAAAATAAGTATTTCTTGATTTACCATTTATATAAATAGGAATTTTACATCTGGTCTCTTGAGTCAAGTCCTTATTAATGGATTTACCATGGGTCTTTTCATGCATTTCTAGTTGCTTGAGGGTATTATTTTGGTTCCTATTACTGTTTTCAATATTTCCACTAGCTCCCCATGCTGGAAGGATCCTCCCCCCACTCCAGTAAGCTTCTCCTGATGTTTGTAGTTATCTGTATTACTTATACATTCATTTTCAGCTTCTAAATATATATCGTTATGATTAAAAGTTGATTTTTCCAGTTGTTTATTTTTAAGTGGTGCCACCTCTGCACCCATTTTATGATCGTAACTTTGTTTTCCTGCGTATGAGGAAGTCGCAATTGGTCTTGAATTGTAGCTGTCATCGTGTTCTATAATATCACTTTTTAAAACTTGGATCATATTTATATCTTGTGACATTTTTCCATCCTGCAAACTTTCGCCACTATTGACTACTTCCGGAAAGACACCAAATTTACATTGTTTATGAACGATGCCGTTGTTTTTAGCATAACTTTTTTATTTCTGAGTATTTACACATAATTCTTTTTTTTGCATTGTTAGTTTTATCATTATCTATCATATTTGTCCCATCATTGTGTTTAGAACACTGTATTTCATTATCGGATTTCGTTTGAAGACCGTAACTTTCTAAATCGCATTTTCCTTTTCCTTTTTTTTTTTAATACTATCTGAGTTTTTCCAATTCTCCGGCATTTCTAAAGGTTCACTGTTCACTACATTCTTCTTAGCTGGTTGTTTACTATTATTATTCTTTGTTACTATTACTTTAGACTTATCATCTACATTTGAGGTTGATTTTTGATTAATTACATCTTTTTTAACTGGATTTGTTCTATTTTTACCATAGGCAGGCATTTGTATAATGTCTTGCCCGGATTATAATTTGACTTTTCATACTAATTCTTAGCTTTCTTTGATAGAAAAGGACTCTGAAATAATAGAATTTGTACTTATAAATTTTATTAGCCACTTCTCCTTTCAAATAACTCAGTATGGGCTGTGACAATGCCTTTTCCAGAGAGACCAGCTTAGCAGAGAACTGGCTAAGATGGAACCGGAAGCAGACTATTTTAGGTTTTATTATTATATTAAAATCATATAAAGTAAAATGTAAAAAAATACAATAATTTAATGGCTATGTATGTACATCCATTAAAAAATATCATGATGTTATTGTGTTAATGTCTATTACACTTACAACCTGGGTTTGTATTCAGCTTAAATAAACCTCACAATTTTTTCAATAGGCTTGAGATTTTTATTTCAGATAAATGACTCATAGCCAACCATTAAAAATAATTATTTATTTTGAATTTTATTTTTTTAATTTAAAAAAAAAAAAAATGAAAGTACTCTCACTTTTTTTGGTTATGGGTTGGTGAGGAAAAATTTTTTTTTTAATCAATTTTCTTCTATAAAAAAAAGATCTTTACTTTAGAATAAACTATTTAAATATCTTTTTTTAATATTATTAATTTTTTCTTAAATTTATTAAAATATTTTATAAATATTAATTGGTATTTGTCAGCTTAAAATTTGTGTTACAAAAAACCAAGTAGACACCACCTTATGTGCACTATTTCCAGCATTAATATTATGCAAATAATTTGGAAAATGTGATGTACATTTCAACATAGTTTGCAATTCTTGTGTTCCTTCTGGTTGTGTAAACATTGGGTATTATGATCTTACTTATTTCTCTTTAGCAAAAAAAATATTTTTGAATTCTGTTAATGGTAAACATGTTCTTAAAGGGCAATTTAATTTATGTAAAATTTGTCTTACATAAAAAGTTGTAGAATGGATTATGTAAGTTGAAGATCGTCTGTGCTATATACACATATATGGATAACACACAAATGAATATGTGTCATATTTTAACAAGCACTTTTCCACAATAAGTCTCCAATAAATATATAAATGATTATTAATTATTCTAGATTAGAAGTAATTATATTTCTTTTATTAATCTTAAATAGTATCTTAATAAAGATCAAATTTATTTTACTTTTTATATAGGTCCATGCCAGTCTCCATTTTTTAATTGTTCACTCGATATGAACTCAGATTTTTAGAAATTATAACTAATGGGTTCTTATATTTCAAATGTATAATTGGAAATATTATGTATGTACATTTAATAAGTATAAAATAATTGTGTGTTATATTTGGGAAGTTGTCTGTGACTTGATATAATTGAAGAGAACCTTAGGAGCCATTAGTATATACTTTCAAAATGTCTATATTTACGGATTTGAAATATAAAAATGTATGTTAGTTGTTTTATCAGAAGTATTTTTTTATTATACTTTCTAGCAACTATATATCCTTATATAACCTTATACATGGTCTGCAGCCACTCACTGATGATTCCCAGATGTTATAAGTGAACCATTGTAAGAAGGATGTTTATGAACCCAGAATATATAGATGGTATCAAATATGGATATTTAGATCATTGTTATCACTACTTAATTGAAGTTGTCATAAACATTTTTTAATATTAATTGATTGGAAGAATTGTAACATTCTTCCACCCAAATGGCAGATTGGGCATAATCATCCTTGCTTATGACAAATGTTTATAAATTCATATTTTCTTATATCATGTTATATTGTGCTTTTAAATTCATGGAGTTTTATTATTAATAATATAGCAATGATTTTGTTTGTACAAGTTTTTATGTTAACCAGATTCTTTTAAAAAAAATTAAGTTGTTAACAAATAATCAAACTTTTTATTATCATCATCATCATCTCAAAAAAATTTTTATGTGGAGTTTTAGTGAGTGAATTATTTACTTGTTGCTTTCTGAATAAATAAATAATAATATTATTAATAATATAATTAACTTCTCAGAGGTCATGTGACATTGAAATGCCTAAGTGTCAGATTAATTAAAACAATTTAATTTATCTGAAAGAAACAGATTTTTTTATAATTTCTTTTCTGGGCTAAAAAGTAAATTTAGATCACTTGTTGTTGTGTTGATCTCAATGGGAGGGTGGATTCAAGAATTAAAGATTTTTGTCAACTTTTAGTTAAATAAAACTCCTTTTTTCCAATGAAATTTTTATCTAATTCTAAAATTTGTTCAGGTTTTGTATCAGAAGTCATCTGTGTTGTCTTGCTGAAGTTGTAGTTTATCATAGGCAGGGTGATGGAATTGAAAGCTAAACGGTTCCAAACCAAAGCTCATTTGATCACTTTTGAAGTTTGAATGTCAAGCAACTTTCTAAGAAATCAACTATTTGATTATTTCTTTAAATTTCTAAATTAGTGGATTTATTAACTTTTCTATCATAAGTATAAACAGTTGTCAGGCATTGATGGTCGAGTGGTCAGTACAGCTGCCTTATAAGCAGTTGTCCTGGGTTAGTGGGTTCACTTCCCGACTGGTGCTATGACATGTGAAAACAAAAGTACAAACAGTTATTCTGTTTTGTTCATGTTATATGCTATCAACTGTTATTTTCTGCATTAAAATATGATTTTTTTTTAAACAAAAATAAAACTATTTGATTTGGACAGGTTTTATAAAATAGAACAATCTTATCAGAATACTCTTTGATTAATCGGAGTTGGTATTATTAACATAATGCCAGCATCTGCTAAGAGATATATTAGTTGTAATGAAAGTTACTAAATGCAAATTCTAAACATATGAAGTTTGAGAACCAGAAGTGACAAATTGAAGTGTGATTTATAGATCTTGGGCTTTAGAAGCCACCATTTTACTGTAGCATTATACCACATATGGCATTAAAATGAACAAAGTCACCCCTCCCCCCACAGACTCTTGTTAGGTCATATTTGATATCAATAATGCTTTATAACTGGTGTTATATATATAAATTAATATTTGACTCTACAAAAGAATTTGGAAATCCTATATCAAGCATTGGAGGAAAATGAATTAATTATAGATCCAAAAGTAGCTCCATTTCACATGATTAATAATTAATTTTATTAATAATATTTTTTTATACCTGAAGCCTTTAGTGATAAATTTTTATACTAACTGAAATTTCATATTACATGATTTTTCATTAAGCTTTTTAATAAACATTATTTCTCTTGTCTGTTTTTTCCAGTACTTGAAGTGCTAATTTACTTTCAATATTTTTGTGTTAATAGTAGTTTGACATGAAAAATTAAATTTGCAAGTAACGGTGTTCAATGGAGAAATTTCATCTCCATTTTATGAAATTCTTTAGGCCCAGAAAAGAAAAGATTTCAAGAAAAAAAAAGATAGAATAAGTAAGTATAGGTGGGGGGTTTTTTTTGTGTGTGTGTGTATACACACACAATTATTTAATGTTCATTAAAAAAATTTGTATCAGCTAATAATAAGCTCCACAATTAACGTTTATATTCTTTATAATCAAACACTTGGCATTTTTCTGGTTTATTTACAACGTAGCTGACGGAAGAAACCCATATTGTTACTTAACCTAATTTTGGTAATTCTAGCCAGACTTCATCTGCTGCTTATTTCAAAGAGTTAATCAAGTGGCATTGGTTTTGGAATTGTTTAACATGGCCTAATGGAGTAAAAGGTCATTTTCTTTTTTCATTTATAAAATTGACCAGCATCTAGAAGATGAGTGACATTACCATGTTTCTTAAAACTTATTATCTTGACTGCACTAGTTCAGAAAACATGCTGCCTATTAACATAAACTAAACTAGTTGGAAAACAGGATGTTTTATATTGCAAACTATTAGAAATAGTCTGCTACAAAAAAATATTTGTCTCCACTTCTGTGCATTAAATAAAAATAGACGTCTTAATATAATTTTTATCGTAGAAAAATATTTTTATCTTTTCTTAATAATGTTTTTATTGTTATTTCATTATTGCTTAAATAACGTCATAATACTATGATTTCAAACTTTTTTTTAATGTTGATAAAATATATTACCCTTATTTATTTATTATCTCTTAAAGGTTTTAATAAAATTTTACCGAAAGATTTTTTTAATATGTTTATTGTGTTTGTATATATACGTAATAAACCTTTTATATTCATTACATTTGGTTTAAAGCCTTCATTTGGATAGATACACATAACTATAAATAATATTCATGTTATAAATAATACTCATGTTTAACAAATGTACCAAATTCCTGGTACAGTTTAGTTGTACAAATGTGCATGTTAAGACATCATCAAAAAATATAATGAAATAATGCATTTATAAAAAATAAAAAAAACAGTATAGTAACAAATCAAGAGAAAGTACTAGACGAGTGCCCAAATTGAAGAAATGGCTGATTCATGATAGTATTAGTATTAATAAATATATATATATATATGAATTTTTAATGTTTTATTTAATTATTTTTTTCAAACCATGGATTACTGAAACTGTAGAACATATAGGAGATTTGTGGATAAATAGAATAAAAAATATTTTAATATTTAGAGCCCCTCAAAAAATAATTTTTTCTCTATGTAATATATTGCCTTGAATGAGATCTAAATTTGACCCCAGTTGTTGTTTCATGCTTGGGGTGAAATATTTTGTTTATTCTTTTCACATCTTAAATTTATCCAAAATTAAAAGCCCCAGTTAATCAATGACCTGACATTTATGTTGTTGTTGTTGTTTTAATTTTTGTTCCCATCTCAATGCTGCTGGCCATTCTTCATATTTTATGGTCCTGAGAAATTTGACTTAATAGTTATAATGGAGAGGTTGAAGCTTAAAGGCTTTTATTGGTTCTCATCTAGAGATAGTAATAGATGAGAGAGAACAAGGAAAGTCTTGATATGTTTTGTAAAAGTGAGAATAAAGGAAAGAGGCATAGAAAAGTGTGATTATGATAACCATTTAGAAATATTCTCATATTTAATATATTATCAGTTTGCCATATTTTCTTTTTAATTCATTAAATATAAATAATAAAATGATTACAGTGTTTTCATATAATAAATATGATTAGCTAGAATTATATGGAAGGGAGTTGCAGTAGCAGGGTTAACATATGGTAATGATGCATTATATGTTAGTAAAGAGGTTTTAAATTACTTAGAAAAAGTTCAAAGGGAAGTAGGAAGATATGCATTGGATGCAGATGTATGGACAGCAAGGGAGGCAATTCAAGGAGAAATGGGATGGTCAGGTTTTCATATGAGAGATGCAAAAAGTAAAATGAAAATGTTTGGTAGATTACAGTTTATGGATAATAAAAGAATAACCAAAATAGTATTTAATTGGGTTATGAGTAAAGGGCAGGCAACAAGATGGGTGAGAAAGGTAATGCAGTATGCAAAAGATTTGGATAAAGAATTTACACATCAGTATATTTGTACAAAAGATGGGATGATTGTGTTAGGAGGATTGTTGAGTGTTATAGTGGTAAGGAATGGGATAAAAGAATAGATTTATTAATGAAGAATAGGGAGTTAAGAGAGATGGAGAACTAGTATGGAGAGTAAAAAGAGTTTAAATATATATAAAAATAAACAGAATATTAGGTGTGAGTTAATATATGATAATAGTAAGGAAAGTAGTTTATTGTTTAAGGCTCGAATGGGATCTTTAGCAACAAGAGAATATACATGTAAATGGAAAAATATGGGTGATTTAGTTTGTAAATTATGTAAGGAAGGAATAGAAAATATTAGGCATCTGTTAATTGAATGTAAATGCTTGAAAACACAAAGGTACATATAATGAAGTTATGGAAGAATAGATATGAAAAAAGTGATTATACAGAAAGTGGATTATTGGTTTTATGCTGGGTTTGGGAAAAGATAAGGAGCATTTAGATATAAAGGCCATAGAGTTGACAAAGTTTATGGGAAAACTTAGACTGGGGAATGGAAAATAAAGTGGCTAACAGGTTTCTCTGGACATAATTGCTGAGAGATTCTTGACTTCATTTAAGGAGAAGCTACAGTACATCACATCACATCACATCACATCACATAGCCAAGAATAAGCTAATCAATAAGTTTCTTTTTTTTTTAATTTAACAAAACTTGAAAATAATCTAATACAGGGGTCCCCAACCCTATGCCCACGGGCACCATGGTGCCCGCAGACCATTTTATGTGTGCTCTCCGCTATCCGAACACGATAAAAAATTATTTATATTTTTACGATGTTAAAATTTTATTTTTGAAATAAATATTTTTTTGTACATTACGTGTATTATTAACAATATCCAACTATAAATTTATATTGAAAAAATAAATGGTGCTCGGCATTTGGTTGAAAAAATAAATGGTACCCGTCACCTGGCTGGTATTATAGAATGTGCTCTTAAGTGCAAAAAGGTTGGGGACCCCTGATCTAATACATCTGAAAACTTGAAAGTAATATCATTTATTTAAAAAATAAATCACAAAATATATTTTGTGAATAAATAATGGTTAAAAATAAATATTTTTTATAAGTGTGGTCAATCTAATCATTCAGTGATGATGATAAACAACTGCTATGAATATAAAGCAAAAAAAAAGGGGGGGGAGAAATATATGTTTGTAATCAAAAAATAATATATTTAGCAAACAAATATTTTCAGTAAGTGTCATCAATGCAAACACTTCACAAGAAATCAAATTAGTCTTTGCTATTATCATTAATTTAAATTTTTATGTAACCTTTGAGGTCATCAAGCGTATCAGAAATATTTGTTTTTCCATCATTGATACTAAATATATTATTTTCAGTTTTTGTTTTTAAAATAATTTTTATTATTTTTATACTTCAAATGTATTATATTATTTTATGTTTTTTTTTTTTTTAGTATTATTTTGCATTCATTTCTGTTATAATTGGTAATAAAATTCCTGAATGAATATTTACATTGATCACACTTACTGAAAGTATTTGGTTTTTTTTTAATCATTGTTTGTTTACTAAATAAGTGTTTGCCTTCATTGCTAATTTAATTTCTTTTTGATTATTAGAGATATTAATTTCAGGTTTGTTTTGAAATATATTATGTTATTTTTATTTTATTTTTGAATTTATTGATTACTTTAATTTTATTTTGATATTATAGAATAGTCTTTTCTCCAATGGATAGTATATACATTCGATTACTACCATAATCTGTAACAAGTTATTTTTTTAATTAATAGTACTCATTAAAATAAGAAGTATAAATTATTTTACAAGTTGCATACTATAATTTTTTTAATTTTCAACACAAATTCAATATAAGAATTTAAGTAATATTAAAATATTTTTATATAAATAATGTAATTAAGAGATACATAAGCTATTTATTATAACTTTTTTAAAGCTGTGGATGGTAAGTGGACATCATGGTCTTCTTGGTCCACCTGCAGTCCTGAATGCAGACATAATCGCCGGCGGACATGCACTAATCCTTCTCCAGCTAATGGTGGCAAATATTGTGCTGGCAATGATTTAGTTACCACTAATTGCTCAGGAGGAATGTGTAGAGGTATGTTTTTATCCTCTTAAATTTTACATGATTAAAATATGCTGTCATTTTTGCTTATTGTATATATAAAGAATTTCATTTGGTTTAAAAATTGATTTAGGCTGTCTTTCTTTATAAGAAGAATAAAAATTAGTAATTTCAAAAAAAAAAAAAAATGTATGACAAGAAATAATTTGTTTAGTTTATTATTTAGATATATTATTCCTGATTTTATTTATTTTTTTAGAATTTCTATGCTTTCTATGTATATATAATTCTGTGACTAATAATGTAGAGCATAAAAAAGTAGTAAAACATATACTGTAATTTGCATTATTTTTTTAAAAAGTACCGGAAAGCCATATAGCATTTGAACACTGGAAGTGATAGATTAAACTTCGATCTGAGAATTTTATGTTGAGATCATTACCACTATGCTAAATCTTACAAAAATAGTATTCTATCCTAAAATCAGGGGACAACATTTGCTCATCATTGACTATCATTTGCTATTTCTTGACACTCTTATGATAATTTACAATCTACATCTGAAAAGTAATAAAATAATAATATTTTAAATTATTTATATAAGTTACAACAGCATGCTTATATAAAAATATGTAAGTGAACATTAGAAAATATTATTGATGATGGAAAGATTTTAGAATTTATTTATTTTCATTAAGAGTTTGATATTAATAGGGAAGAGGGGGTATTGAAAGATTAATTGCCTTTGTAAATTTTGAAAAACAAAAACCTATTAAACTATTTTATAGCATATATTTCTGATTTTTTAGGATAAGATGTTGAGTTATCGAAAATTAGGTACTATTTTTGACACAAATCATCTTTCTTGTTTATCTCTTTAGTCTTTCTTTCATTATCTCTCCATTTCTTTTTTAACCTTTTAATATACTGCATTTAGACAAATTCTTGTGGAGCCTATTTTTATGATCCAATGGTGATCTGCACACAAACTGTGAGAATGGAATTAGACGTTTGCGCAATGACATTTCTATTCTTTAATTATATGTACAGCAATTCTAACTCCAGTCTTTTTTTCTTCTTTGTCTTACTAATGTTGTTGCTTTTTTTTCATTTTAAGTTAGGATGATCATATACCATTTATGGGTGATTGCTACCACTGATGGTACTGCACCATTTTTATGTCAATCTTTGAAACATTTGTATTTAAAATTTGTATTTTTCAAATTTTATAATAAATAAATAAACAAATGGGTTATTGCATAAAAGCTTATGGCTCAGGATTTCATATAAAATTTGAGTTTGAAAGGGATAAATCTAAGCCATGATGTATGAATCTTTAGTTCTAGAGTTCATCCTTGTGCTGAACAATTGTATATATATATAGTGTATTTTGTTTATACTGCATATATATTATATTTAATATTTTCATGGTTATATAATGTAAATAAAATAGTTTTTGGGTTAAACTGTGTGTTAGTTTTGATTTATCCCAATGTTTCAATGAAATAGCATCTGCCATTGTCAATGTTAACTTTTCGAAGAAAAACTGTTAGAACTCAAATAGTAATGAGATTGAGTATGAGGTAAGGAATGAGATTGAGCATGAAGTAGTTGAGCATTCAGAATATGTGAATTAACAAAATGTTTATTCTCTTTAGTTTCACCATTAATTGATTTCAGGCTTGTATTAGAAGAAAGATATAATATAAATAGTTTCCAGAATAAGTTGTGCTTCATCAGTACTATTTAAATCAGTTTTTTTTTTTAATATTTCAATAGATTCCCTCATAGTTCTTGAATCATACTTTTCCAAATTAGCAAGTATTTTAGCACAATCAAAATCATGTTTGTGACCAATTTCTAAATATATATATAAGAAAATTCTTATTAAAGATTTACTCATTTAAGAAACATCACATGATCACCATTTCCTATGCTTGCTTATAACTGTTATTAAAACAGGCAAAACTCTTTATATGTATTGCCACTCAATGGATGCCAGAAGGCTTGTGCATAAAATTCCCATCTAGTGCCTACTCATCCAATATCTCCAAACTAGTTTCTGGCTTGTAGCCTTTGTCATTGAGGAAAATATTAGTGTTTTCAGTTTAAGGCTCATAGTTTTGTAGTTAAGTAGAGATAAAAGGTGGCTGCTGGAGGGTTGCATTACATCCTAAGATTTAGGTCCAGTGCTCTCAGATCCAATGTTCCTCACTGATGAAGGCCACAAGCCAGAAACTAGTTTGGGGATATTGGATGAGTAGGCACTAGATGGGGATTTTATGCACAAGCCTTCTGGCATCCATTGATTACTCTGGCTTGCATTGAGTGACAATATGTATAGAGAGTTTTGCTTGTTTTAATTTATTCATCTAATGGCACATTCAGTTAATTTTGGAAAAAACTTCTAATCTTTAACTAGTGTATAGTCCCAGACAGTTTAATATGGTGCTTATAGTGGTGGATTCAGAGTTAAAGCATTTGAATGAATTCTCATGTTAGTTGTTATATGTAATTTATCATAGTAATAGAATAGTGCATTGAAGAGGTAGAAATTTCTGGATTGACATCCACCTGAATAAATAAAAATCATCTTAGATTAGTTGAATGAATTATCATGATTCATGTTGTCATTTTGTTGCATGAATATAACAAAACTGACCATATAATTTTATTTTATTATTATTATTTTTTAAGTAAAGAAAAGAAAACATAATTTGAAGTACTTAAAATTCTTTAGCAGTTAGCATAGATTAAATGAAAAATATCAATACACACACACACTAACACAATAACAATTCAAATTCCTTAATGAAAGCTTGGGTCAGTAAATGCAGAACACCATTGTTATATATATCCAAATGAAACAAAACTTGGTTTTTATGTTGGACAGCTTTTAAAAAGAATGCAAAAGCAAGTTAAAGTGTTTGCATACAGTGTTTGGAATCAAAATTGAAAACAAATAGAATGCTTAGGAAGACAATTCTATTAGCTATAGGAAATAGAAATTAATAATAAATTTTGATTACTATTTCTAAAATATTTTTTTTATCAAAGTAGTCACTAATAAAGATTACTTATTTTCAGTGATTAGATGCCCTCTTTTTTTTGTTTTATAAATAATAATCATATAAAAGGGATCGATTCTTTATAGAAACGGTATAGTTTAAATTTTGAAAGTACAGCTGTGATCATTTTTATATCTGAATGTTCATGGTGTGTTTAAAATCTACTTTCTCACGTTCAGATCTCTTAACATACATATATTTTTATATCTGTTAACTTAATATCTAGGTGCCATTATATCATAAAGTTGATCAATCAGCATCTCACAAAACTGCAGCAAACATCTTTAACAAATTATATGCCAAATTTCAAAATTTTAGTAATGATTTTTTATTATTAAAATTTTGAAATAATTATTATGTATTTTATTTCTTTCTCTTAATTATATTTTTTTATATACTTTATACAGCACTTAAAACCTGCATAGATTATGTCATCATATTAATTAAGTTAAATAAAATTGATTATATGTATTTATTTTTGTGTACCTAAATAATAATAATAATAATAATAATATGGTGATGCTTTTTACAATTTGTGAAAAATCGGTATGTGGTTCTCATCGACTTCATGGGTACCCATCCCTGTATTATAATCTTTTTACAATTATTAACTTCTTTTAATTCACTACTATTAATTTTTATTTCTCTTTTTTTTTTTTTGTAAATGGTAATAAGTATAACCATTTTAATACAATTTATCCAAACTTCAAACACTTTTTATGATATTACGGCAAACATAAAGAAAAGTGTGATTTTGGTAATATAACCATTTTAGTTTAAAATATATTATAGTGCAATTGATATATAAAAATATTTTTTCTCAGTCAGCATTTAAACAAAGTTCTGAATATAATTTCTTTGTTTTGTTGCAGATGGTCGTGAAGATGTGATAATTTATGCTAAAGGAACTTCAGAAGGTAAATGAACATTTTTTTTACTAGTTTCATTATTTCAAATAAATTCATTTCTAGATTACAATTAAAGAGTTACATATTAATAAAAACAAAAGTATATACCTTTGTTTGCTCTTTTTCACTTTTTTTTATTTTGAAAAGGGTTAAAATAATTGTGGCACAATCACTTATTGGCAAAATAGTCCTATATTAATGAGGCTCAATATAGAAGTTAGAAAGAATTTTAATGAAAAAAATAAAAATAAATAGAAAAAAAAACCTAGGTTAAATAGAATAAAATTAATTTAAAAAATAATAAAATCCTACTGATGAATTAATAAAATATTGTAAGATTGGTTGCTTGGAAGATTGTGTGGTTCTTCAATACTAAATGTTGTTTTGAGCAGTATAACTTTATTCTATTGACTAAAAGTGATATTTTTTTTAAAAAAATACATCTATATTTAGGAATTGATCTAGGAACCTGCAGTTCTTTAGTTCTCAACTCTTATTATCTCTAGCAGCCATTTGCAAACAAGTATGAACATTGCAATTCCTAGACTAAAAGAAAAAAAAAATACACCAAAGATGACTTTCCAAACTAATTACTGATTAGTTCCACTATTGTAATAAATTACATAATGCTCTTTTCTTTTGGAGCATTATAAGAGAGGGAAAGTAAAACTCATTATAGATTTCAGTATAAAATGAAAGATGTAATCACTAGATAGTAAATACTAAATTTGAATATTGTTTTTGCACTATAAAGAAAAATTGAAGAGTGAAAAGGTAATGGAAAATTCTGAATTGTATGAAAACAAGAAAACATTCCTGATGTTTTAATTTTAAAGGTAACACACTAGTTCATGAGTGACTTTAAAAAGACTCATCATAAAATGTGCTAAGATAAAATGCATTTAATTACTCATCTTGCCACTATATGAAAAATAAGTAGACCCATCTGATAATAATAATCTGACCTTAAAGAACTAAACTAATACCATTTTACATAGGAGCACATAATACCAGCTTTTTAAAACGTATTTATAAAGTTTTTGTTTAATGTTTTTTTTCATTGCATTATATTATCAACCTTCTAAAAATGTAATAAATAAAATTAATTAGAAATATATATATATGATCATATATTTTTTTGTTATTTTTGGTATTTAAATTGCTTACTTTAGAAAAGTGAAAGTAATTAGAATTTCACAATTTTTTATTAACATAAATTGAAAGCTATTTAAAAAAAATTTTTTTTTTATTAAAACTCATTAAATACTTTAAATATTATATCTAAATTTATTGAAGATTAAAGTATGTCATGCTTCTTTTGTCTCTCTCCATGAATATCAGTAACATGAGGCATATGGACAGCTGCCTCACTCACTTACCACCTGAATTTCTACAATGTACCAACTACAGTACCAGGAATAGACCCAAAGTGGTTAAGTGGAACAATGGTTCTTCCAACACAAGCCATATCTTTGTTCCAATCCCTTCAACAATTTGAATTAGCTGATGCCATCTTAGATTTTTTTTTTTGCTCTCTTTAAGGTTCTCTCCTGTTTTCACAACTTCTGAATCATCATTTTCACATTCTGGACAATACCATTCATCATTATTAGGAATATATTTCATAGAGTAAGACACAAAATATGATAAGCACAATCACGCTCATCACAAAGAGTCCGTTTTTCAGATTGATTCATCCCACCACATCTTTTAGTAATATTATTTTCATTGTGAATTATTTGTAGACATATATGTAAAGAAGGCTTGTGATGTAAAAGAAGCATATCCATCTCTCTTGCTTGCAACTTGGGTTTGAATCTGAGGCAGTTAAAACTTGGATTTTTTTAAATACCTGACCCATAGCTAACCCAATTAAATGAATATTTAGCTATTCCTAGCTAGAAGGTAAATCAAAGATTGAAAAAGTGTTTATGCTATCATCATCCTTAATTTGAAATTGTGATGAGTAGTGCCTTCTCATGAATATTCTCTATGGGACTGTCAAAATAATCTTTACCTTACAGTAGTTATTTAAAGATTGTTTCACTTTTTTTCCATCTACACTGTGTAAATATTGTATAATATTTTTACTTAGTTATAATGTAAAATAATGCACCATCTAGGAAGTGAAACATGAACTAATCTTTTTTCACAAAATGAGAGATGCATTCTGAAACATAGCTTTTATAGCTTTATATTTTTTATCAGTTGGATTAGGCATCTATATATATAAAAAAAAAGATTTATAGCAATTTTTTATTCCTGTCAAGCACACTCTATGTGTGAATGATTGGCAAAATGATAAGTATAATATGTTTTTAACCTGATTAGAAATTACACTGCTTTAGATTTCTAAAATTTGTTAATCAGTAACTTGAATAATTTTATGATTGAAATATATGTCACATCTTGAAATAAAAATTGGTGTTTTTTTTTGTACACAAGGAAATCAGGTTATTAATAAGAAATATAGTTGGGGGCCTATATACTTGATGAGGCTTTCTAAATCATGATCATAGAAGTTCTTATCTTATTTTAACAATTGATTAGAATAGTGAGACAATAAAAAAAATTGAGTGGTTTATTGCATGGGAGTTTATAAGAAGTTCAAGCACCAAATTGACAGAACTGGGGCTGCGACTTATGAACCTTAAGTTCCATAATCCATCACTCTACTATTGCCTTGACAATAATGAGATTTATTTTTATTAATTCTTATCTCACTATAATGAGATTCTTTAATAATCTCTATATACTTATAATTCTTCTAAAACTTTTTTTATTTATTATATATATCTAACAAATTATTTTAAATTTTAAATTTATATTTTTAATGGTGTTTATTTAAGTTTTGCTTTTATGTGTTTGTTATTCTTTTTTTTAAAAAAAAAAAATAAAGAGTGTTAAATTTTAATATTTGAATTGTAAAGTGTCATTTGTTTGTTTATAAATTTTAAAGTGAAATATTTTGCAAGTGAAAAAATTAACACTTAATAAAGTGTTTTTATTTTTTTACTTTTATATACGTATAACAAAGATAAATATTAATCATGCAATAGGCCAACTAAAAATTAGCTTAAGACATGATAAACTATTGAGATACTCAATATTGAAGTTCTTTGACATCAACTTTCCCTGAAGTAACCTGAGTCACATGATCACTGCGGAGAGTTTTACTTGTTTTAAGTAACCTGAGTGTGAAAGTGCAGTCTCCAGAACAAAAGAGATTGTCTAAAATACTTTTGTTGATACCATTTTTAAAATTGATGCTTTAATAACCAGTTGTTGTCCATAGAGTGAATGTTTTTTGGTATCTATTCTTCTCTGCTGATAAACAGTTGGAATTTTCCAAAAAATGATTTTTTTATTATCCTATAAACAATATAGAGAAGTTAAACCAAGTATTTTGGATACCTGTCATATTAGCTCCATGTTTGGACATGTATAATACACAAGTGGAAATATGTTCAACACACTTTTTTCATTAAAAATAGAATCCTAAAGGAGTAATAAAAAATATTTTATATGAATTTGACATAATTTTTAAACATGTGAGAAAATATAATTTTAGATATGTATGATTTAAAAAGAGACAAGTTGTTTGAACATAATTTGTTGAGACATCTTTATCTAAATATATTGAACCATTCAACATTTTTATATTTACATTCTCTAGAGTGATGACTACATTCAGTAATGATGGGAAAAATTTTTAGAGTTAGAATCCAAGTCTACTTAGAAGGATCCACAGTTATTATAAAGCATTACACCAAAACCACAAAATCAGAACAGAATAGCATAGATGTCAATATAATCTGATTAGTCTAATAAAACAATTGACAACAGTTTTTCAGATAAAATGTTCCGGTCTGAGCTACTATTTTAAAGTCAATGGTTTATGAAATAATGACAGTGAATAATTAGAAGCATGTTACATAATCATAAAATCATCTGCTATTATTCAAACTGTATAAAGACCATTTTTCCATACTATATATATATTCTGTATTTATAAACAAATTACTTGTTATGAGTTGCAAAATTCTAAATTGTATATACTATATACAAAAAATTATAAATTTTGCAATATAGTTTGATCTTAACTCTAAATTATACATTAGATAGAAATATAAAATTTTGACGTTAAAGTGAAAAAATATAGACAGCTTCAACATTTAAAGTCTTAATAATCTTGGTTTCATTTATGTAAAGAGGACAACAAATATGTTGATCTAGAAAGACTACAATATACAAAATTGATAGCTAATTTATTTCTAGTATTTATATAAAAAATATACATAGAATATTATATTTATAATTATTAAGAGTGGAAAATGAGAATAGATAAATTAGTTAGAGAAAAAGAAATAGAGTTTAAAAAATGAATAAAAAATTAGTTTGGAATAATATAAGAATAAAAATTATGGAAGCATAAAAAGATGTATGGTAACATTAAAGGGAACTCATTATTTTTTGGTGCAATGCCATGTGTTTAATATATCATGCAAAGAAGGCAAAAATGAAATAAGGTTTGCTTTGTAAATGTAGTTTAGGTGAAGATGACAAAGAGGGTGTTTAACATTATTTTTAGAGTGCTGAATGTTGAAAGTGGATCAGAATAAATTGTATGGAGAATAGATAAATTTAACAATAAAGAAATTAAAAGAGATAGAATTTTTTTTTGTTTTAGATCTTTCTAACAAATTAATGAAACATATTAATAAGGTGCTGGAACTAATGAAGCAGCTTTTAAAAAATAAAATTGGAGAAAAAAGAAATGAACTATAAGAAGTGGCTGAGTTGTGATTTGGTAGTAAAAGTATGGAATGTTTATCTTGGTTTAATGTTTCTGGATATATAGCTTATGCTTAGAATATTCTGACTTTATTTAGGAAACTGTTTACATGCCATCATAATTAATATTACTGCATTGTTATGTGATAAGTTTATTATCACAATGTTCACTCTATTTCTAAATGGTACATTTTTACAAGAGGTTGTTTAATAAGACTGTCAGTTGCCACAACAATTTAGAATTATATAAAACTCTACTTAATTAACACAATTTATAATCCTGTTTTCAATTAGCATTGCATTTGAATTGATTTTAAATCTTATTTTATACTGTTTTTGCTATGCATTTTTTTTTATTATTTTTTATTAATAACTCTCTAATACTTTAATTTCTTTTAGTACAAAGTTTATTATTAATTCCTCTATTATTATAATTATTGCCTTTTTTTTAATAACTATTAATTGTATTTCTAATATATGTAAATTATAGTAATTATATTGAATATTTTCACATTAGATAATATATTGGCTCAATGGTAGTTTGCTAGTGAGGTTATGATTCAATTCTCATCTTGGAAATAACAGTCACTGCTTTTTAGTCTTTGGTATTGCAATATTATGACAACTATAGTGGCTATTGTCTCTACAGGAGAGCAGTATTTACTGGTATAATAATATGTCATTTATAATAAGATTAACACTGTAATCTACACTTTTAATTATTTTTGGCCAACTGTAGAACATCTACTACACACATGCAGACATAGCATCAACAATATAAACTAAACTATTTTGAATTGGTAAAATATCTGAAAGAATGTTGCATATCAAAGTAAATTTGCAGATAAAAGTAACACTTTAATTACAAATATTTCAAACATGTTTTATTTGAAGCTTTTTTTTTCTTAGTTATTTAGCATAGTGGTGGAGTAATGAATTTGAGAGGGAAAGGTATCTGAATGAAAGATCAAACTTGTCATATGATTTTTTTTGAAGAATTTTACTATAATTTACAGATATGTAGTAAACAGCAAACTAAATGTGATTGTTGATTATGTAGAATTCTATTTTTAATAATACAGGCTCAAAGTTATTGGTAGATTTTTGTATGTAGGTTTTATATTTGGGTTTGCTTTATTGTCAACTAAATGAAGTTTTAGAGAATAGCATTATTTTAAAACTAGATTGTTTTTCCATGAGCTCTATTGGTAGGGTGTTTGTGTGTCTGCCTTTTTTTAATGATTAATTTAGCTTAGCTGATTTCTTTCTTTTATGCAGACATTATTCTGCTGTTCTAATGCTAAACTGAATTGTTTTGTCATTCTTAATCACTCAGGACAAGAGCTTTTAGAATGACTAACCCCAGGAGATGAATTCAGAGAACCATCTAATGTCAGCTTTCCGTGAGATCAGACCTAGATAGCAAAATTTTATGTATGTTTACTTCCAAATGTACTATGTGGTTTAGTACAATGGCAAACTGATGATATAAAGGATAAAGATTACTGGACTGAAGCTCAACTTGAATATTCTCCTAAGAGATAATCATTTGATTTTGTTTACATTACAAATAATTTTTGAATTAGAATAATAGTAATTTCAACAGTGAATAATATCATTAAAACTAAGAATCATAAAAAAATTCAGCATTCTATGGAAATGTAGAAATCAAAAGAAAATTGCCATATTATCAGAAATGCATTTTTTTGCTAAGTGAATCACAAAAGATCAAAAGACAGTTTTATAAGTTTATACTAACAATAGCACGTAAAACGGATAATATTAAAAAGTTATGGATAAGTTTAGAAATGAAAGAAGGTTGAAGCTTTCAAATAAATTTTGTTGAGTGTGGGTATTTTAAAAAATAGTGATTGAAAAAATGAATAATATTTTTTTCAATAAAGAAAAAAAAAATGTTCATATCCTTTATTGTGGAGAAGTGATAATGGACAGATTAAATGCAAACCATTAAGCAAAAAATTATAGGAAAAGGTCAACACATTTTAAAGCTATATTGTCAGGTACACTTGGGTTATCTACATCACAAATAAATATTTTTTATAAAATTTTAGAGTTAAATACTTTGAACAGTGAACTTATATCAATATTTTTATTCACTGGTTTCAAAAAGATGATAGAGAGTTGTGCATATTGATTTTAAAAGATTGTTTGAAAACCAAATATAATAATTTCACTGAAATTCCTATCAGTGAATATACAGTAAAGCAGTACATGTCTGGTCAATAATTACACTGACTTCATAGTAATATTATATCAATAATAAATTGAGAGGTTATCAATCTCTCACATGTGCCTACTGTTGCTTCTCAGATAGCTAATCAGGTGTTAAGACAGCAGTCTGAAGAGCGATCAAGCCGCAGCAAGTAATGTTATATAAATTATGAAAAGACATCTAATTCTATAAGCATTTCCATTTTGGATTAAAGGTTTGGAATATCAAGATGTAAACTCAAGATAATGTCATATTGCAGAGAATATTTATCAAAATACAATAGCAGTGATGAGATTATATAATGGTGTCATTAAAAACAATAATAATGATGAAATGTGTAACCAAAGCTTTTTACAGAAATTTTATAGGAAGTATTTTATGGATTAAATTAGGAATCTAGATAATAAAAATATTTAAATCTTACAGAATTTGTAAATATTATGGTTGTTTTTGAAGATAATGATTCAGATTTTCAGAAAATATTACAAGAATTCTCAGATTAAAATAAAAAAATTGGATTAAAGGTAAATGCTAAAAAGATTGAGTAATATACAATGGCTCTTCTCATAAATAAATAAAGATTGGTAATCATGAATTGGAAGTTAATAACTACAAATATGTTGGACAGATTATGAATACAGATAAAAAACCATAACGAATACAAAATTAATCATAGAATTAAATTTGGATGAAATGCTTCTGATAGAGACAGCTTATTTATCTGTTTAAAATGAAGTCTTAATAAAAATTTGGGCAATTAAGAGAAACAAAAACAAAGACTTCAGAGCACACAGTAAAGTATAGAAATGTGTATATTAGAAGTAACAAGAAGGGACTGAACGCAAATTATAAATGTTAAAAAACAAGCAGATGCTATTGAAAAAAAAAAAAAACTAAAATGAATTTGAACTGGCCATATTGCTAGAAGATATGACAATAAATAGATAATTGAAAAAAAAAAGATCACATGTGAGATTGTTGGATCACATAATGAGGTTTGCTGGGGTGACAAGGAGAAAAAAAGCGATGGATTGGGGAAACTGGATCAAGTTTAAAGAAATCTTCATCTAATCGATAATGATTGAAAATAAAAGATATATATCGCTAATAATATTTAGCCAACTAAAGTGAAGAATCCTACAATTTGCGATTATTAAGAGTATAATTTTAGAAATATATAGCACATATATATTTAATAATGTTCACTTCTGTTTGTTTTTTTTTACAATTCTATCATTAAATTTTTTTATGATTTTCGTGCTGAATCTATAATCACCCCCACCCCGTGTTTTTTCTTTTTTTTAAAAAAACTAATAAGATAAAAGGATAGACAAAAATTACTTTTTAAAAATTAAAAATTCAATTTTATTTTATTTTAAATAAGAAAATAAATTCTAAATAAGAGTTTTAAATTGAATGCATATATGTAATTTTTATTAAAAAAATTCTACAATTGCGTAGGGATAATGGTGTTCTTCATTTGGGAAGTTTGTATAGATTACCATTATTATTTCAGCCAAGTGCAACATAATTGTTTAATGATTTATCTAGGAGGAAGTCCATTCAGTTAACCACAGATATGAAAATCTTTCTCGTCAATGTTGCGCTTGCTTTTTGTTTTCTGGGTAGAGTGGATGTCATCATCGTGTGTTGGAATGTTGCATCTCCCCCAAGCTTCCTTCCCTCTTTCATTTATAAAATCCATTCCTTTATTACTACAATAAATATTGATTTTTAACCCTTGTCTTTCATCTTTTTTTTCTCCCTAACATATTATTGTGCTTGAAATAATTTTTGCTTAACTCTTTATTGCCTTGTGAGCGAATTTAGATTTTGTAGTCTTGATAATTATTTTAAATGGATAATATGATTCCAAAATGGCAATTTAATAAATTTTAAATTACTCAGCAAAACACATACAGCATCTGTTCATATATATATATATTCTATTTAAGAAATATTCACGTGGTCAAGCATATAGTTAGCTATACAATATCCGTTCTTATATATGTTACAGCATTTCGTCAGTTATCTGCTGAAAAGCAAAACAATTTGCAAAAGATCATCTTGAAGTCAGTCATTTCTTTATTCTGTTCTTGTAAAAAACGTATGGTATTCTGTTTAAATTGATCTATCTTTTTTTTTCTTTTCATCTTTTTTTATCGCCTTTTTATTTTTATTTTCTATCTTCATAAATTCCTCTCATTTTAAGTATATGTTCAATTTATTTCAGCCTTTTAATTCTCTTCAATAAACAACTTTTTTCACTTTTTCTTTTTAATATTTGTATATTTTAGAGTTTATACTTTCCTTTTTTCAAATCTACATATTTTTTTTTTTGGTTCTTTTTTAATTATTCATATCTCTCCAAACAAAATATTTTTAAATTAAAAACCCTTTCTTAATTTAATACAATTTAATGGATCAAATAATAATTTTTACTCTTAAGAAGTATATTTATAGACATACACAGAGAGAGAGAGAGATTAGTAAAAATATTTCTAGAAAGTTTGGCATAAATGAGTAGGTATGAATATATAATTAAACTTGGTTGGAGTGCTTTTGGTAGAAATAACTTGATACTAAAAGAAAATATGTCTATGTGTTAGAAAAGGAAGGTTTTTAATAAATGTGTTTTGCCAGTGCTTACTTATGGATCTGAGACTTGGACACTTAATAGAAGAGCAATACAGAGACTTCAAACCACTCAAAAGAAGTATGGAGAGATGCATGTTGGGACTAACAAGAAGAGATCGAAAATGCAATATATGGGTAAGAGAACAAACAGGTGTTACTGACCTCATTGAAAAAATTAAAAGACTGAAGTGGAGTTGGGATGGACATATTGCTAGAAGAGATGATAATAGATGGACAATTGGAAAATTTCCAAGAGTTTGTAAAAGACCCGGAAAGAGACCACATGTGAGATGGATGGATGAAATAAGAAAGTGTGCAGGGGTGATGTGAGAAGAGAAGCTAAAGATCAGAAAAGATGGATTGAACTTGGAGAGACCTTCATCCTGCAGTGGATTGATAATGGCTGATGATGATGAATATATATAAAATAGTATAAAATAGAAAATCATATATCATTGCAATACTAGCCAAAACAACAAAATTTTACCAAAATTCTTCCATGACCATGATTTCATCTATTAACAAATAAACCTTTCCAAGTGAAATTCAACAAGATACATACAAATTATATATATATGCAAAACAAAATAACCTCTTCACTATTCATTTTAAAAACCAATTTCCTTTATTATCAATAAGATACTAAAGGAAATTGTTTTTTTTAAGTGAATGATGGGAAGATTATTTTGTTTTGTGTGTTATATATATATATTGTACGTATTCACTTGGAAAAGTCTCTTTGTTAATAGAAGAAACCATGGTTATGGTAGAATTTTGTTATTTTGGCTAGTATTGTAATGATATATGATTTTATTTGTAATTATTAGTATGGCTGTATCAATATTTAATTTGTATAAAATAGTGTGTTATTATTTTTTATGTGTTTGGCCCTTCATATATTTGTTATTAAAAAAAAACTGAAATTTTATATCCTACATTTCAACTCCTTACACACAAATCATCTTCAGGGATATTAAACATATTAAATATAAATCAATCAAAACAGTGAAAATATAAAAATCAGATTTTTATCACTTCTTCTTTGAATATTACCACATAATTATATTTTCAATTGCATACTTTTTTCTCCACCATATATAGGTCATTTACTATAAGTTTTAGTAATTAATAGATGTAGATGATAATGCTTAATAAATCCTTATCCAGTATCTTATCTAAAATTTCCAGACTAGTTTCAAGCTGAACCTTTAGGATCTACTGCACATTTTTTTTTTTTGGCTAGTAATTTACCTTTCTGTTTCATAATCAAGCTATCAGTCCAATTTCAAGAACATATAAATGTTTTCAATCTAAGACAAATTGCATGCAAAGTGGCTGAAAATTTGGTAGTAAAACAAAAAAATAAATTATAGTTGGTAGAGGAAGTGTGCATTAATTTCTAAATATCCCAACACTGATTCAAGATATAACGCTTCTCACTGATGAAGGCCATAAGCTTGAAAGTGGTTTGCAGATATTGAATAGGACAACACTGGATAGAGATTTATTAAGCATTATCATCTGCATCTGTTAATAATTAAAGCTGATAGTAAGTGGAATAGATGTAGCAGGAAAAAAAGTATGCTGCTGAAATAACATTGAGTAAGTTGAGGTCATGTGATAGTGCCATGTGATATTTTATTGATTTTATAGTTATATTTTCTAATTTTCTTCTTACTAATATTGCTAATTTTATTATATCTGGTATTATACTTTTTATTTATTATCATATATTCAGTTATAAATTATAATTTGTTTCTGTTAAAATTTGGAAATATGCTGAATTGAATTGTTTCTATTTAAATCTATGTTGGTATTTTTGGAGATTTGCCCTTATTGATAATTTATAGTATTATAAATAGTGTCTTAACCAAGAATATTTCATACTGCCTTGTAAATAGAATATTGGTTCTCAAAGGCTAGCTCCCTCTTTCCTTCTTCAGTCATGAGATATTATTTTATATAGCGCTATGTTTTTTATGTAATAGTGATATTAGCGATTAAGCCAATGCACATGCTCTTTAAAGATAAATTATAAATGAATACTCTCGATTTTTTAGACACAATATATAGTATTTTAGAAAGAATGGAATGAATCCACCATTCTTTCGACCCAAATGTTTATGAGCAAATCTTGAGCATGTGGAAATGAGAGTGTGAAGGTGTTAAACGATCAGGGTCTGATCATCATGAGTTTCTCATACCATCTCCCTCTACTAAATGTGACAATAAGATTGTGTGTTTGTGCAACCACATGTCCATTCTTTAAATACATATGGAACATTTCATTTTTTGGCTCAAGCCCTTAAGAATTAAGAAAGCACTAACAAAGGCAGGCTTAGTAGGTTAGCAGTTCTCAATTGTGATCCTTTTTCAAAGCAACTCAATCATTAATGAATCTGTAAATTAGATTTGAGACAGAAGTTCCAGATGGCTAATTTTACATGTTTATACATTATGATTCTTCTGACCACATGGAAATGGAAAATGGCTAAAAAGTATATTAAAATGGCCTATGTTACAATGATAGAAATATCAATAGTAGTGGTGGTAAATCTGATATTTCCTAGTAATAGATACATGAAATGAGCAAACTTTACTTGATACAAGCTTTTCAAACCAGAATGAAGAACTGCACTGGTAGCTAAGGAGTTAACAAGATTTAAAATTGATGTAACCATTCCTAGTTGAACTTATCTTTCATTGGGAAGAAAATTTAATAGAAATGATTGATGGCTACAACGTTTTTTTGGAGAATATATTAATCAGTGACAGAAGAATGGTTTTGGATTGCTGTAAAGTCTAATTTAGTATTTTCTTTTGTTAGACTATCTCTTTCATATCTATGAAAGACTAATAATTAAAATTTGCTTTGCCCAATGTTTAATAGTGCCTGTGCTCCAACTTTAGAGTCAGAAAATTCAGAGAAAAAAAACTTTTATTTCTTATTGGATAACATTATTGCAGCAATGCCATTAAAAGATCATTTTTTCTTCTCAGAGACTTTAATGAAGGTGTATTAGAAATATTAGACTTTGGCCAAAAATTGTTGGTGCTGTAAATTCAAATGATCTGTTGTTATTGAATTTTAGCACAATACATGGAGCATTTTGTGTAAGCTGAAAAACTACTATAAAGGAACATGGATGCATCCATACTCAAAAGAATGGCATTTAATACATTAAAGTTAGAAGTCAAAATAGAATAGTTCATATTATGTGAATACTTACAATTGCAGATTTATGGATGGATCATAGATTAGTATGTTCCAAGATTAAAATGATAAACGCATTAAAAAGTAGATCTTTTATTCATATTCACAAGAAAATTAATGTTTATTCTTTGAAATATTTGTTATACATATTAAATTTCCAACAGCTATTAAATTTTAAGATTGCTAATTTGAATCTCCAGAGTTATCAAATTACTGAATCATGAAATTCTCTTAATTGTATTATGAATAGAAGTAAATGCATTTTTGAGTTCAGTAAAAATATGAATCCTGACTTGTTTTCTGACAATGATTTTATTATAAGAGATAGGAAACGTCATTTTTGTTTGGAAGGATAATAGACTAAATATAAAAATTTGTAATAGAGAGATTTAAAGACAGAAGTATAATGACTTAGAAGAAGGCTTAAAAATGATTGATGGATTAAAAACTGAAAAAATATACAGACATTTGCTGATTATGATCATTCTAGATTGTTTTTTTTTTAATGTACGAATATGTACTATAGATTTGAGAAAGAATATCGCAATTCTATTAAATCCAGTAATGGGATTTTTTTATACATGGTGACAGATATTTTGAGCAGGTAGAATGAGTGTTTTGATCATGTTTTGAATAATGATACAAGAATTAAGATGGTAATTTTTAATAATATATCCATTTTATTTACTGATTTAAATTCGAATAAAGGTTGTCAAAATAGCTCTTTGTGTTCTTAAAAATAGAAAAGCTGCTGGTCCTAATGGAATACTGGGAAAGTTTTAAAATACAATGATGATATTAATAAAACATGCATCAAGATGTGATGCAGGTTTAGTGGCGCAATTTATAATATGAATGGATTAAAAGTCACAAGCAAGAACATTCTCTTTTTGGATGCTGAATTTACAGTATACTGATGATTGTACTAAATTTTTCCATTTCAAAAGAAGACTTTGGTTTAATAATTAATGTTCAAAAATCCTCATAACTTTTAACTTGGATAGTTGTCAGTTTGAGAATGTAAACCAATTTAAATACCTTGATAGTTTTATAAGTAGAGAGGTAAACTTAGATGTAGAGATATGATATAGACTCCTATATGCTGCTATTGCTTTTAACAAAAATTAGAAATGTAGATAGTTGTTTATTGTTTAACCTATTTTTTGCATGGAAGTTAGACTTTCTATTGATGCAGTATAAATGTATTAGAAAAGTATCATTTAAAGACACTCTATAATAGATGAAAAGTATAATGTTATTATTATAAAATCAATCAATATGTTCTCCACCTATATGAATGTGATACTATAAAATCCACTATTGTAAAAATAATCCCTCTGTTAGACTGAACATGTAAAATAAATAAATAATGATAGATTTTCTAAAAGGACAATTGATAATGAACTTGTATGGTTTTCATAGAAATGATAGACTTCATCATAATGATGATCTCAAAGATATTTTAAATAAATGCAATATTGATTATTTCCATTGGGAAGATATGGCAGAGAATAAAATGCATTGGAGAACTACAATTAGACGTGGGGTTTAAGTATTTTAGAAAAAAAAGTTTTTTGCTAAAGAAATTAGAAGACAAACAACATCATAAAATATGAAATAAAACCAAAAAATGTTTAAGCATGTTTATATGTAGACATATATATATTATTAACAGGGTGATTTGTATAGTCATTTTTAGAACTAATTCCTTGAGCAGTTTTTTCTTCTTTCTTGTCTTTTTTTCCTTGGAGTTGGAGAATAATTGCTTTACCTGTGTATTATTTTTATAAATCTATTTGTTTATGAAATTAATTTATATATATATTATATTTAATGTTTTCACGGTTATATGATGATTTTCCATTTCATGCCGATATTTCGATGGACTAGCATCCGCCATTATCAAGGTTAACTTTTGAAAGAAAAATCATTAGATCTCAAACAATAATGTGACTCAGTGTGAGATGATAAATTTAAAAAAGATGATTCCATTGTTATTATTCCAGCAGATAAAGAGAATTCGATTTGAATGCTGAACTACTTCAAGTTGAATCTCATTTCTCATCTTGCACTGATTCACTTTATTGTTTGAGATCTAATGATTTTTCTTTTAAAAGTTAACCTTGATAATGGTGGATCCTAGTCCATCAAAATATTGGTATGAAATGGAAAATAATACATGGTTCAGCCCAAAAACTATTAATTTATCTATATATATTATTTAAACATATATAAATTTTTACCTATGTCAATAGAAATGAATGAAATTGTTAAAATTCCAAAGAAAGAGTTATTAAAGAAACATTGCATAAAAATAAATATAGATCTTATTCTTAATATTACAAATTATTAGAAGAGGGCATTGCTCCAAAAATATGAATATAGATTTAAGTAAAACATTTCAATTCAGCATATTTTGAAAAAATTGATAGAAAATTATTTTCATAAAATAAATAGATTTAATAAAATAATAATAGTACTTTAAATTATTAAAGAGGGCATTGCCCCACGAATACCAATATTATCTGATTACCATTGAAAGAAAGACAAGTTTTTCTCTTTTTGTATAAAGGAGTTTTGTAGAGTAGTAGTAGAAAAAGCATAAAGTTAAATATAGAGATGGGGACTTGGAAAAATAAGGAATATGGATTGCATTTGTATCACAATATATATATATAATGGTCAAAAAGGAATTAGGCATGCTGTGGCAGAATGTATCTTATCTGATAATGTTTATCATTTGAAAAGATGTAACAGGTGTATGGTTATGCAGACCATGTTTAAATGTGATAAAAGAGATGAAAAATGGTCTCAAAGTGTAGATAATTTAAAGATAAAGTCAGGAAAAGTGGAGAAAAATGTAATTGAAGAAGATAGAATAGTGTATGTTTTTATGGGAAGTAAGATAGAGAAAGAGGTAAAGTTTGTAGAAGCAAAATTAAAATTATTAGAGATGAAGTGTGAGCGTATTAAATAATTAATGAATAGCAATGATAAGAAAAAAGTAGATAAGGAAGTTCAGAAGGTGGAAGAGAATTTTATGGATGAAGTAGAGAAAGTAAACCATAAGACAGTATTGATAGGAGATTCACTAATTAGAATATGTGGAGATGTAATTGCAAATGGAAAATAGAAACCGGTATGTAAGAATATGTTTGCCTCCAGCTAGAATTAGGGATGTTGCAGATAAGATAAAGAAAGAAGGGAGTGGAGATGTGTATGTCATGATAGGGACAAATAATTTGTCAGAGCCATTGGAAAGAATAATGGATAAGTACATATCTTAATAACTTGAGAGAGAGAGAGAGAGTAGGAATAGCTGGATTATTACCAAGATTCGACAATAGCTATATGTTAGATATATCATGTTCAGTTAATGAGAGATTTAAAAAATTATGTTGAGAGAAATGATATGGTTGTGGATGTGTAGGATTTTTTTATTATTGCACTTAGCAAAACAAAAAAGTGAAGTATTAGGTAGTTTGATTTATAAAGAATATTATAATTTGGGAAACTTATAAAGGATGGTAGTATCAAAAAGAAGAAGAATAGATAAGATGTAAGAAATAAACAAAGGGTAACTGATTTAAATATAAATGAAGATGTGGAGAGAAAAATGTGCCTGTAAAATTAATGGTAAGCAAATTACTTACAAATGGAGAAAAAAGAGTCAAAAAATTTATAAAAGAGTAGATAAGAAAGAAGAAATTGATAAAATTGGATATTTGAATAAGCAAGTTGATAGGAGGCTAGAAAAGTGACTGTAATTAAACAAAACGGTTTAAAATTATCAGTAGTGGAAACACATATAAGAAAAGAAGAACCTATACTGGAAGATGTGGTATGGCAGGATATTAATAGAATAGAAAAAGGGATGGTATAAGAGTTATGTCCAAAAATATTTAAATACTGTTAAGTATCAAGAACATTTGTGGTTTGAGATAAAGTTAGAAAGACAATAATAGATGGTGGTTATAGTGTATATAGCCACTGGGAAAGTCAAACTATAATGGAGTCGAACAGTAGCATATATGAATGCCTAGTTATGGATATACAGAATTTCAAAAAAATGGGGTAGAAAATACGGGTTGTAGGGGATATGAATGGGCATATTGAAGAAATTTAGGACATAGATAACAAGAATGGACAGCTTTTGAAGAATTTTTGTCAGAGAATGAATTTGATCATTGGAAATTTATCAAATATTTATGAGGGACAATACACATAGTCTAAAAATAATATATTTCACACAATAGATTATGTATTAGTAGAGAAAGAGGGTATGAATAAAGTATAAAAAATTAGTGTTTGATAATGAAGAGAGAGTATGTAATAGTGATCATAATTTCTTTATAATAGAAATGGTTAGTAATGTGGAGAAAAATGGTAATAAAAGTGGAAAGGATAATGAAAAATGTGGATGGAGATTGGATGGTAAGAATAAGCTAGAAGAATATAAAAGTAGAAGAAATCATGGAAAAGTTTGTTGGTGATGAATATAAGGACTGGTGTGCTGAAGTTGAAAAATTGTCAAATAGGGTTTTAGGGGAGAATATTCAGAAGAATAAAAATAATAGAAAAGTGACTTATTATAAGTGTAAAAGATAGAGGGAAATCATGCAGAAAATATGTGTGCCTATTAAAAACAAAAAAAATGAAAAAGATGTCAATATTAAATGGGAAAAATATTAAAAAAAAGAAGTTGGCTAAAATAGATAATTATATAGAGAGAATAAAATTAAATAGTAAATTGTTGGAGGATATTAATAAAAATGGAAGAGATGGGAGTAAAAAATTTGGAAATATATTAAAAGAAGGAATCTAGGGGAGAAATAGTGTTACTAGATGATGAAAGAATACAGTGTAACTTTAGGGAAGAATTAGAAACAATCTTAAATAAGTATGTAAGGGATATACAAAAGATGTTAGATGTGAAGGACAGAATGATAACAAAATGAAAGCATATAATAATGGAAATATTAGATTTATAGAAAATGAATTTAATGAGGCAGGGAAGAAATTGAAAAGTGGAAAGGCAAGAGATTTAGATGGGTGGATAGCAGAGATGGTCATGAATTTATGAAGTAGGACAAAATTAAACCTATTATTATGTTTTAATAAGATGGCACAGAAGAAAGAATTTCCAGATAGCTGGAATAATACAAGAATTAAGGTTACTATTTAAAGAAAAGGGTAAGGATCATAAGAAGTTAAACAATTATAGATCGGTAGCGATAACATCAGGGTTATATAAAGTTTTTGTATATATGGTGGCTGGAAGGGTCGCAAAATGGATGGAAGAAAATAATATAGTGGGAAAAATGCAAGGAGGTTTTCGATCAGATAGGCATATAGGAGATAATTTATTTGTAGTTATACAACTTATAGATATGAGTAATTAATTACAGGTAATTAATTATATATGGTTTTTATAGATATAGATAAGGCATATGATAGAATAAATAGATTATGAGTGAGTTTAATAAATTTGGGAATGATTGGATCTTTAGTGGATCTTATTAAGAGATTGTATGGAAATAATTACTATACATATCAATTAGGAAATATAGAATCAGTTAAAGTTAAAAATGGGTTAGGACTAAGGCAAGGACATCATATGTCACCTATTTTGTTTTTGTTATATTTAAGAGAAATGGAGAGAACAATAGAAAGATTAGGAAGAGGAGTAGCGATACTGTTAATAAGTGACAAGGGAGTATATACATTATTGAGTCTTTTATTTGCAGATGATATCTTCTTGTGCTTAGAAAGTAAGGAAGATGTGGAAGTTATACTGAAGACATGTGCAAGAGTAGGTAAAGAGAAGGGGATTAAATTTAGTGAAGAAAAATCAAAAGTAATGATGATAAATACTGGAGAAAGAGGAGAGAAAGAATTTTTATTGGGGGATGTGGTAAAAATGTATAACTATTTGGGAAATGTCTTAAATATTCAGAGAAATTGCTTGGTTGAATGGGAGAAAAAATTGATAAATGAAACAAAGAAAAGAAAGGGACTGATAAAGAAATTAATAGTGTTTTTTATATAATAAATATGATGTAGCTAGAATTGTATTGAAGGGAGTGGCAGTAGCAGGGTTAACTTATGGTCATGATGTGTTATGTGTTAGTAAAGTGATATTAGATTATTTAGAAAAAGTACAAAGAGAAATAAGAAGACATGCATTAGATGCAGATATGTGGATGGCAAAGGAGCCATTTCAAAGAGAAATGGGATGGTCAAGTTTTTACATGAGAGGTGCAAAAATTAAAGTAAAAATGTTCAGTAGATTGCAATTTATGGATAATAAGAGAATAGCCAAAATACTATTTAATTGGGTTATGAGTAAAGGACAGGCAACAAGATGGGTGAGAAAGAAAATATAGTATGTAGAAGATTTGGATAATAAATGTATGTCAGTATACTTATACAATAGGTGGGATGATTGTGTTAGGAGAATTGTTGAATGTTAAAGTGGCAAGGAGTGGGATAGTAGAGTAGATGCATTAATAAAAAAAATAGGGAGTGGAGATATGGAGAACTAGCATGGAGAATAAAAAGTTTAAATATATGTAAAAATAAATAGAAATATTGGGTGTGAGTTAATTTATGCTAATAGCAAGGAATGTAATTTACTGTTTAAGGCTTGAACAGGATCTTTAGCAACAAGGGAATATATACGTAATTGGAAAAATATGGATGATTTAAGCTGCAAGTTATGTAAAGAAGGCATAGAAAACATTAGGCATTTGTTAATTGAATGTAAATTTCTGAAGGCAGAAAGGGTCCAAATAGTGAAGTTGTGGCAGAATAAATATACAAAGTGATTACCCAGAAAGTGGTGTTTTGGTTTTTATGCTGGGTTTGGGAAAAGATAAATGGGGATTTAGATATAAAGGCCATAAAGTAGACAAAGATTATGTTGTGGAAATGGGATGGAGTAGGATAGTGAAGAATGTGGAAAAACTTAGGGTGAGGAATGAAAATGGGAGATAAGTTGTTTAATAGGTTTCTCTGGGCATAATGTCTGAGAGATTCCTGACATTGAAAAAAGAGAAGCCACAGTGCATCACATCACATCACATCACATAGATTGAAATAAAATATTTCAAATCTGGCATATTTTAAAAATTTTAACAGAAATTTTTAAAAAATTTTTAAACATACCAAGTAGTAAATTTTGTTATAATTTATAATTGAATATATAATTAGAAATAAAAAATTTAATACAAGATGTAGAGTATTAATAATAAGAGAATTGGTAATTTTTGTAGAAATGCTGATAAAAAACTGATTTTGATATTGTCACTATTTTAAATTATCTTTGAAAATGACATGTATTTAAGGAATTGAAACATAAGAATAATAAAATAAAATTTTAATGTTTTTAATAAAATTGCAGGAAGGTACAAACACAGAAAGAACAGTAATGCATTAAAAATCACTGAAATAGAAGCAAATCAATAGACAACAGCAAGTATGAGGGAAATTAATAAGAATTATTGTTATAAATATATATTAATAGATAAGCAAAATATTGAATAAATATATACAGATCAGAATCCGATTTGTGTAAAGTGACAGTCATATGTAAACTATAAAAAAAGTTATAAATTCTTAAATAGATAGCATATAAAATAAATTAATGTGTAAATAAATAAGTGGAAAAAACAGAGAAGAGATATAAGGATTAGACAAGATTCAGAAAGATTTATGAGTAGCTAAACAAATATAGGTATAGAGAGAAAAGTGCATAACAGAGAGAGAGGTATATAATTATTAGCAGATTGCTCTTTAGATTATAATATAATTACTGATAGATAAAAGGCTGGTTTGTCTAGCAAATTGATAGTTGATCATAATTAGATTTGAACTCAGATAAATAAAAACTAGCCAGACATATAAAGAAGTTGAGATAGAATTAGATAGAGGAATAATTACATAAACAAAAATATGTGTGTGTATTACACAGAGTAAATTTTGGTTTAAAATCTTACATGTAAATCTATTTTATTTTTCTTGCAATATCCATGATCTGGGATTTTGATCTACTTAATATTTTTCAGTTATTAAACTACTAAACATCACATGATCACTCACTGATGAAGTTCACAATCCAGAAACTAGTCTGGGGATATTGGATGAGTAGACAATAGATAGGGATTTTATGCACAAGCCTTCTGGCATCCATTGATTACCCTGGTTGGCACAGAGTGGCAGTACTGTATGGAGAGTTTTGCCTTGTTTATTTTTCAGTTATCTGAGGATGGGACAATACAAGAAAGAACACACTCAACATTTAGCTATTGACTAGTCAAATGAAGATGTCTCCTCTTTCTTATTTCCTTTTTAGTAGAATAGTTTATCTTGTAGATTTATAGAAAAAAATAAATTGAAATACAGCTTAATGTGGAGAGATACATAAAATTAATGGCTTACTAAAAATAAATAATTTAATTGTTTGAATTAACTAAATAATTATATTAGATTATTAAAAGATTGAACAAACATGGATAGTTAAAGAGAAGCAAAATAGTTGAGATAGATACTAAGAAGTAAAAGACAGAATAAATAAATAAAAAAGTAGGCACTTTAGGGTAAGGTTAGAGCATAAATTTTACACAGATAAATAGCCCTTATGCAAGTAAATAGATAAATTCTGATACATCTTTTAAAGCAATAGATATTCAAATTATATCTTTAGTTAAGATTATTTTTTGTAAAATATGACTACAAATAAATTGAATAATATATATATATTATCTTCATTGTTTATCCAACGTTTCTATATGATTCAGCATTTTATATTGGTTTGCTAGAACATTTTACTCTAAGGCTCTTCAGGCAATTATCAGAATTCAACAATTTAATCTTGAATATTAATTACCATGAAACAGACATGCTTAATAATTACTGAACTGTTAGTTGGATATGAAATAATTTCAATGTCTTGAAAATAACACAGTGAAATATATGTCGTGTGCAATTATCTTTTGTCAAATATCTTCTTCAGTATTAGCAAAAAAGGACAAGAAAATTAATCAACAAATTTCATCAATATAAGATTAATAATATAATAAATATGCTAGAAATAAAATTCTCAAATTGTAAATAACTTTCTATTAAACTGTATCTTAAAAATCACCACACATATTTTATAATGTTGATTGTTTTATTTTATTTTACTGCATCATTTTATGACTTCTTCCATTATTATTAGCTTTCCTCTAAAAAATCTAAGTGCATCAAATTGCTTTTTTTAAATTTCCAACTCCACAAATGCCTTTTTTATATTGCTGTAATTTTACTACAAAATTTTCCCATGCAATTGTAACAGAATCCTTAAATCTGATTGTGTGCTTTTGGAGTTTTTCTGAAATAATTTGTTTTACATAAACTTCATTTAATATTTAAAAAAAAAAAAACATTTATTTAATTTGTAGTAATATATTTGGACTGAAGCTAACCAAAGGAGAAATCCAATTTAAATTGGTTTTAGCACATGCAAATATTAGGAAATTATAGAAAAGACCAATAAATGTGAGATTGCATTGTATTTATAGATTATGAAAAGGCATTTAACTTTAAAAAACACTTCTGTGATTAAAACTTTGAAATATTAAGTCATAGTTTCACAATACTGTCAAATTCTGAAAAATATTTATTAAAATGCATTAGCGGGACCTAGACATCATGTTATGCAAAGATTAACATTTTCAAAATAATTCAAATTCCCTAAAACTTTATAGCAGTTTTATAGAAGTATTTTGTGAAATAAACAGATATTAAATGAATTCTGAGTCTTTATAAATGGTATTTTTGTTATCATAAGCAATATTTTATAGCTGCATAAAATCTTATAATAGTTATCAGGTAAAAACAATGTTTTAGGACTAAAGATAAATGACAAAAAGGGTAATATAAAGATTGATACTAAAGAATTAGTGGTTAAAATTTAATATTATCTTGAACAAATTATTAACTTAGATAAAAATCATAATGGATAAAATTAATCATAGATTAAATTGGATGTGATACTTTTGATAGAAATAACATATTAAAAGGAAATATGCTCATATATATGAAAAGCTTGATTTTAAACTAATGTGTTAATGTCCATGTTTTTTAATATCTCTGCAATTTGGGCATTTAATAGAAAAACAATACAACTTACTGTAGAAGTATGGAGAAATATAAAAATTAACAGAGAAAAATCAAAATTGAAGTACTTAAGTCTGAGCTGGGCTATATTAATATTTCAGAGCCTTAATTCCCTCATTTTTTCATGAATAGACTATTACCTACCTCTCTATCTTAAATCCTTCAAAAAAGTTCATTTCACAAATTAAATACTTTATGCTCCAACCTGTTCTGGATGAAAAAAGTGGTTGCTATTAGCATGTGAAAGATGAAAAATCACAGAGCACTCACTGGTTTAAGCTTGCATGCTATAGTAACACAAATGTTCAAAAGAACCACAAACATCATCCATATTTTTAAAATCAAGTTATCAGGTCTTGTTCCAGTAGAAGAGATTGTTCCTATGGACAAACCTCTCCCATATCATTTCAAATCCTGGTTAAAGAAATTATTTAACCATTCTGCCCAATTTATTAATATAGCCTCCCATGATTTTGATAAGAAACTTACATATTGGGAGGCATTTAAATTAATGAATTCTCATTTGACTTATCCCCTAGTATTCTTGGTCTGTCTAATGAAAAACTAATACCAAATTTAAAAAGATGGTATCTTGTACCTAAATTCATTGACTTCATCTTAAAAACAAACCTGAACTCTCTACCAACCAATGACTTTTTGACATCTAGGAGAGAGTTTTTTTAAAATTGAGCCTACATGCTCCATCTGTAAGCAAGACCTGGAGACCCTGTCTCATGTTTTGAAAGAATCTAGAGGATTAAATGATGTGAGACTAAATCTATTAAAGACTTTTAAGCTTAACTGGTCCCAGCTTTTCGATATGACCAGTTGTATTGCATCGAGTAGATTCCCAGACATCAGGAGAGCCATCTTCATAAATCATTCTATTTGGCTTTTTAGATGTCACCTGGTCCTGGATTCACCACTCTGTAATCCAATGCAGTTCATGAAAAAATCCCTGTGCCTCATTAAGAGGAGAGACCAACTGTTAATGCTGGCTGAGATTTTCAATTCTACCTGGTCACACACTGATGAACTTATCTGATCTCTACAACTCCCACATAACCTTCCTGAACTTGGTTCTGGCTTTTGACGGCTAGGAAGTCACATCTTTTTCATCATAGAAGACATTTGTATGTTTTTCGTTTAATTTCATAAATGTATTATTATATATAGTTTTCTTTTTCTTTCTACTATGTATATCTCAACAACAATCATGTAACTGTCAATTGATTTTTTTTTTTATGTAAACTAATAAATAAATAAATTTCATTTTTAAAAAAAGCACTTTTGAATTTCAGAACACAAAGCACTTTTAAATTTACACAACTCTTATGTGTTGAAAATTTAGGATTAAATTTAAGAGTTTTGTGAAATACTTACATTATTGAGTTTGAAGTTAGGTCTAAAGTGCCTGTGCTTAATATGACTCTGAGTGTGAAAGCAAAAAGATACTACTGAAATATCTTTTATATTTTTTTTTTAAAAAAAAGATAGGAATAAAATGAAACCAGAATGAACATTCTGTTAAAAGGGATAACAATGGACAACTAAAGTCCTAAACTGAATTACATGATATGGAACTTAGATAAAGACTATGTATGAAATGAATTGGAAAAAAATTTCTAAAATTATGTGGGAAAGAGAAATTATATGAAACCATTCTGCATTTTATCAGCAATAGTTTAAAATGATAAATAAAAAATAATAAAATGGTTTATTGCTTGAGAGTTCAAAAGCAGATCAAGCCTTAAACACAAAAACAAATCACAGAGGGAGGGGGAATAAAAAAATAATTGAATCAATTTATTAAATTGGTACTGGAAATATAAGAGCTGGAACCATGATCCATGGATCTTGAGATTCGGAGTTGACCATCTGGCACTGCACTGAACCTTGCACTGCATTAAATATGATGAAGATGTGATGATTATCTGAAAATACATTATATAAAGGGGAGTGTGAATAAACACGATTGAAAGAAATTAATGAATATTATGAACAAATATATTAAGGCAGATAAGTGCATTTTTTAATAATAGATAAATTCAAATTGATTTTTTTTTTTCGAATACTTTTTTTTTTTTTTTAAGCTATATATATATATTGGTCAGTGGGCCAATAGCGAAAAATAAAATACGGGAGAACAAGTTCTTTTGTGTTAAAAATTTAAATGTTTAAAGTGTTCGAAGGAGAAGGCTGTGATAAAGTACAGCTTTAGCATTAACTATCTCTTAATGAGGTTTAGAGGACCATAGGAGTAATGGAGGTTCCGTGATAAAAACATTTCGTTTTTCTTTCATTCTGTCTATATAAACTAAGCTCTCTGTAATAGTGTTGAAGTGTAGGGGTACAATATTCTGCTTTAGCATCTTTCATTTCTGGTGTTGGCATATGAAGTAATGATTGAAAGCAACGTAATTCTATGACTCATTCAGAATTGTTCCACAGAGTGGCCCGAGTTCAAAAGAAATCTCTGATAAATTTCCATCTATAAGTGATCCAAAGACAACTGGAAAAGGGAGATTGAATAGTGAATTTTTCTTGCTAAGTAGAGCGATCTTTAATACAGTTATTTGAACCTCCTTTTTATCCTGGAAGATTTCCCCATAAAATTCTCCACCACAAATTACATACCTCCAATCTTATAGGCTGCTATCCCTCTAGCATTATTAATTGATGTGATAAGTCTTGGCTTAGTTTTCTTTGCTTCATAACATGTAATTGTTCAATTTGGATAAAGTGCTGCCTTTTTTTGCATACACACACCATTACTCGGGTGTATTTATATTTTAAAAAGATGAAAATAATAATAATAAATTGAAGAATTTAAAAAAGAAAAATAATGGTGGAAAGAGGGACTTAATTGTAGAAATAATTTCTCTTTGAAAATCAATTGACAAAAAAAAAAATAGTAATAATAAGTATAATGAATGATACGAGCTGAAATGATTTTTCCCTCGTTATAATTATTTATAATTTTTGTTTCATTAATCGTGTAATTTGCATTCAAAGAATATTTTTTTTAAAATAAATAGTTGAATTGAATTAAATACTTTACTTCTTTTTCTTAATTTGAATTAAATACTTTTAATCTCTTCATTTCTTTTTTCATCATTGTGTACATATATCTAAAAATAAAGAAGTTAATTGGGATAAATGTGTGCATATTTGTTCACGTTTAAATCTATAATATATTATGCGCCATGGCCACGCGTACCCATACCAAGATAAAAAATAAAATATTTATTTAGTCCACTGCAGGGCAAAATCTTTTTAAATTACTACATTATATACTAATAAGTTAGGCAAAATCTTTTTCAAAAATTTTTTTCTAGAGAAATACAAAACTTGTGGAAATTTGCCCAGTTTTTTTATCTTTGTTATTTATTCTCTTCTTATTTAAGGATAGCTTGATAATCATTTATTAATTAATGTTGAATAGTTAGCTGGGTTGGTTATGGACCAAAAATTATCTGAGAGTAAAATTTACACCTAACTAGAATCTAAAAAATCACCATTATCTACATAAATGTACAGCTACACATGTACGTGTATACACAATAACTACAAACGTATAAAAAATATCTTGCAATATTTTAACGAATGCCTCACGATACCTTTGTATGGGTTCAAATTTATGTGGAACTTAATAATTTTTTTCTGCTAGCTTAAGATTTTTCAAACAGTATCAAAACACTTTTATCTATATGGTCATAGAATTAGCTGATTATTAATTATTGCTTGGTATAATAGTATTTAGCTTTTTTAATTGGAGTATAAACTATTAAACTAAAATCATATTTGCATTGCTGTTTTCATCATTAAACAAAGAACCTTTGAATATTTTATAGATATAGAGCTTATGGTTCATCTTTAATATTTTAATACAGAAATCAAGAATTTTCTGAAACAAAGAATCATTCCAACAAAAACCCATGAAAAATAAAATTTAAGAAGTTGCATTAATAACTTTTATCAGTCATTTATTAGAGTAGAGACTATCCACTTAATGAATAATATTTTGTAGTGTAATTTTTATTACACCGAGGGTTTCTATCTGCTTTTAATACCTTGTGGAGGGTGTAATCACAGACATATGAACCAAAGACATGTAAAAAAGATGCATGATACCCAAAATGCACATTTCATGTTGAACCAACAGTCATCAGTCATTGCAGATCACAATCCTTTACACATATATGTAGATAATTAATTATTACAGTTTAATTGATAAATGTCAAACTTACTGCCCTTACAACTTTGATACAAATCACCTAATGGAAGTATATTAATAATTTGTATTAGTCATTCATTAGACTAGAGATTATCCACTTAATGAATACATTTTTTTAGTGTAATTTTTACTACACCACTCATGCAAGGTAAGGACTGGTTTCTATCCACTTTAACCCCTTGTGGAGTGGGAAATATCTAATCTAATAAATGACTGATAAAAAATTATTAATCTACTTCAATTAAGTGACTTGTGTCAAAATTGTGAGGCAGTGAGTTTGATACTTATCTATTAAACTGGTAATTGGCTTTCTGTATATACTGAACAATGATAAAAATATATGTGAGATTGTGATTTGGCCAACTGGTGAGTGCTGGTTCAGCATGAAATGTGCATCTTGGAGATAATTGTGTTTTTTTACACATTTGATCATATGTTTGTGCTTACACCCCTCCATAAGATGGTAAATGCTGATAAAAACCAATCCCTACCTAGTATGAGAATGATGTAGTGAAAATTATACTACATAAATATTATTCATTTGGTGGACTAGTCTAATAAATGACTAATAAAAATTATTAATATATTTCCATTAAGTGATTTGTATCAAACTTGCAAAGACAGTAAGTTTGACACATCAACTGTAGTAACTGGCTATCTATATATACTGAACAATGATAAAGATATATGTAAGAGATTATGATCTGGATGAACTGATGAGGGCTGGTTCAACATGAAATGTGCATCTTCAGAATTATACATTTTTTTCTCACACCCTTCCATAAGAAACCAGTTTTTACCTTGCATGAAAGTAGTGTAGTGAAAATTATATTATAGAAATATTATTCATTAAGTAGGTAATCTCTAGTCTAGTGAATGACTAATAAAATATTATTAACATACTTTCATTAAGTGATTTGTGTAAAAGTTGTGAGGAAATAAATTTGATTCTTATCAATTAATCTGTGGTAACTGTATATCTGTATATATACTGAACAATAATAAAGATATATGTAAGAGATTGTGATCTGGGAGAACTGATGAGTGCTGGTTCAGCATGAAATGTGCATCTTTAGAATCATACATGTCTTTGGTCATATGTTTATGATTACATTCCTGCATAAGATGTTAAAACATTGATAGAAACCAGTTCCTACCTTGCATGAGATTGGTGTAGTGAAAATTATACTACAGAAATATTATTCATTAAATGAATAATCTCTAGTCTAATGAATGACTAATAAAAATTATTAATATACTTCCATTAAATACTTTATGTCAAAGTCGTGAGGGCAATAAACTTGGCATATCAATTAAACTGTAGTAATTGACTATGTATATATACTGAGCAATGAAAATGATATGTATAAGAGATTGTAATCTGGGCCAACTGATGAGTGCTGGTTCAGCATGAAATGTGCTTCTTGGAGATTATACATCTTTTTTACCATGTCTTTGGTATATGTTTGTGATTACAACCCTTCACAAGATGTTGAAAATAAATAAAAACCAATCCTACTTTGAGTGAGAATGGTGTAATGAAAATTACACTACAGAAATATTATTTATTAAAGGGTTTGATTTATTATACTCTTTGGAAAAACTTAAAATCACTTTGGATAATTTTGTAGTTATTTCAATATTTACAAAGACAAATTGAACAGATATAAGTTTTTTTTTAAAAAAAACCTCTTGTTTGCATATAGTAATTTTATTTTTTGTGAATACAATAAATAAAGCAGATTTTTTTTTTGTAAATTTTCATATTAATTATGCATTATATTTATAATTACAACTTTAAATTATTGTAATAGATTTCTAACTATAAGATCTTTCCATTGATTCACTGTAAATCGAAAGATTTCACGAGTACTAATGTGTAATAGGAATTATGGACTTAATCAATGAAGTATTGAATAGCTTCACGCTCTCAGATCTAACTGCTTCAGCTTCACCTATTTATATAGAAAGTAGTTTGAAGTAAAGAAGGTTCCCCTCTTTTCTTCCAAAGCATAAACTTGTGGTTAAGACCTGTAGAGATCCCTACCTTTACATTTTTATGCGCACACTCTTGAGGTTTTATGGTCTTAGTAAATATTACTTAAGTAAATACATTCAAATATCAGCCTTTTAAGCTAATTGTGCATACGCTTTGCGAGTGTTAATACAATAAATTTGTATTATAAAAAATTTTTGTTGAAATATCAATATTTAAAATTATTTAAATAAGTATATTCAATTAATATTATAAAATAAAATTTACTAGTGTGACTTTTGAACTTGTATGTTTTCAGCCAATTTAATAAAATTTTAATTGTATTTTTGCATTTTAATAATAATTAACTTTCAAACTTGAATAATTCAGTCTAATTCTATGTTTATTTTAATGTAATTCATTGAAGAGAAAAAATGGTTTACAATTATATGTTGAAACAAAAAGGTTAAAATCTCAAAAGCAAGTCACCTGACATTTGTATCAGTAAATTAAGAAGAAGTTCTAGCATTTTAATATGATGTCTTGTTGTGTTTCCTCCAGTGCTGTTTGGTTTTCTTCAATCTAAGCTGTCATTTTCTGAAATGTTTGTACCCAGATAATTTTGTTCTGAATATTTAGAAACTCCTCTTGTAGTTCTGCAGAGGTATTCCAGAAAATATTTGTAGACTATTAATTGCAAATTATACTTTAGGATCATTCCCTGATGTTTCTAAAGTCTTGAAGTCTCATTATAAATAAGACTAAAATGGAAATAATTATTTCAATAAATGTTTTACAATCACTTTTCTTGATTTAAACTCAATCTACAATTTTTTAGACTTTCAATAAATACAAATTCATCTTTGGTAATACCTTTCAAAACATTCTTAGTTTATGCTCAAGTAGTAAAACTGTAAAAAATAAAGCAAAACTTTTCCTTACAACTTCAGATTTATCTTATTAAAATGTTTGGTCTTATCAAGCAAAAATCCAAAATTTTGAATTCATTCAGGATTAATAAGAAGTCATAAAAATATTCTACGCTATTATTATTAGAAGTAAAAAAAACTGATCATTTCTTTCAAACATTTAAAGTCCCTAACATTTGACTCATTAATAGCCATCTTACATCTCGTAAATGTTTGACTATCTATTTCTTCTAATAATGCAACAAAAAAATTCCTGCAACAGTGATTTAGATCAGATGAAATTAATCATTGTTATAACAAAACAAATTTCATTATTCTTTTCAGCTGTTGTTATAATTTCAAAAATTTTGCAATCAAAGCTTCTTGATGCAATATATAATGGAATGAAATAATTTCATGAGAAATATGAGTGAAGAATAATTTAATAAACCTCATGTTTTTTGCAATCATAGCAGGCAAAATATCTGTTGCAATGCATCCTATATTAATAATACTTATATTTATATTCTGTAAATATGTTAGGAGGCTTTCTAAAACATTTTCTCAAGCAATAACATGAAAAAGTTATATATTTAACCATCCTAAAGCATTATACTCCATCAGAAATATCAGTTGATTCATCAAATGAAATTGATATAAATTCAACAAAATTTATATCAGTAATTTGCTTATTTGATACTTTGTCAACAATAGCGGCAATTTATTCTTTTACAGTTCTGAATGAGAAGCAAAAATCTATCCTTATTTTTTTTACATACATTCTTATTTTTAATATCATTAAACAGAATTTTAGAGACATTGTACATGAAAGTTTTTAGAAATTCACCATCCGCAAAACGTTTTCCACTTTGGGCTATTTTCAAGTATAATAAAAAATGTATTTGAACAGTATTTGATGAAGATTTTATCCAGGTTGACAAACTTCTTTGCTGAAGTAGTGTTTTCTTTTGTAATTTGTCAACAGCTTTCTTTCTATTATCACCAGCACTAAAGTCTAAATGTTTTCCTCAAAAATTCATTAGATATTACTTGATTTATGATTTTGAAATTGCATATGATCCATTAAACATTGAGGACCTCCATTTACTTTTATAAATACAATTTTTTTCTGTCCATATTTTATTGAAACCTCAATTTTCTTCATCTTTTTTTTTCTTTTCCTTGAGTTCTTTGTTTTATAAGGTTAGTGTAATAAATTTGAAGTGTTCTAATATAACTGTAAACATAAAACATGGATTAAACTTTTATTCTGTCAATATAATAAAAATTAAATTTGTGTAACATAATCTGATATACTCAATTGAAACACTCATCCATGTTTGGCACAATAAATCAACTGATAATTCTACTATGCAGCTTATATCACATATCAGCACATACTGTAATGGTGCTCATTGCTATATCAATAGTGATTGTATACTATTTTAAATTTAAATCACTTAAATGCCAAACTTGCTTTATAGCTCACTTCCTGCCACAACAATATGTACAAGTATACCATGCCAGCTGTCGAGAAAATATTTATTTTAAACAACAATAAACCAAAAAGCAATTAACTTTTTTAATTCTTTATAATGTATTGGGAAATTATGTAGTGACAACATCAGATATTTTTATTCTTTTTGATATCTGTCTTGACATATATATTTATATGTAGGTGTGTCTCCATGATAATTGTTAATTATAAATATAAGTATAATATATTATATAAATACAATTTCTCTGTTAGAAAGTATTTTATTGAAGTACTTTGTGATGATTCTTGGTTTCTGGTAATTATGCAAATTTTTTCAAAATAAGAGAGCCATACTTTTTTTTAGAAAAGAGCTATGTACAGATCTGAAGCTTCTTTTTCCTGACCCATGTTTTAATATATATAGTTGTACATGCTAAGTTCTTTACCTGAAGCAGTTTTGATGACTTAAAGTGCTGTTTGCAAATAAAATATACCAGTTTTTTTAAGTTTATTATAATATTTTTAATCAATAAGCTTTTAATCAAAAAATTCTTATCTATGATAAACCAGAAAAGATCCTACATTATTATCATCTTGGATTTAACAAAAATATATATATAATCATCTATGCACATATAATTAATTGATAAATATTGCTATAGTTTTATGTTGTTGCAATTATTACATACAACTTTAGGCACATTATGGTTCAAGCATTTAATTTGGGAAAATAAATACAAATTTTTCTGATGTAATCTTACTTATATAAATCTTTATTTAGAAAATGTATGAAATAATATCTTCTCTACCTATTATTTAATTAATTTAATGTGGTATAGTAGATCACTTATTGGTTGCACTTTTTAAAATGATATTTTAATTTACTTCTTAACTGTTTTACATATTATGAAATATAATATAATTAAATATGAAACATTTAAAGATCTTTGATGAAGATTGCATTTTCAACTAAAAGAGAACATAAAAAACAAAAGAAGAGAAGTGATGCATTATGGCAAAAAATATATGATGTACATAAAATTTATGTAAACTGCATAAAACATTCTAAATAGATTATTCCACTTAAAGTTAAACAATAATTCAACAGTTAGACATTTGCATTGTTCTCTCTGGTGATAGTTTTTGTAATCATTCAACATTTGATTTTAGTATCAAACTATTATCCTATATCATCAATAAATTGAACCTGATGTGTTAGAAATATAAGTTTACAAATAAAAAACATTCTAAAAAAACATATTTGGACTTTGCAAATATCGAAAAAAATCATAATAAAGCCACACAATGAGAACGGTGAAGTTTTTTCTCATTGGACATTTGAAGAAAAGCAGCCAAGATTGTCTCCAGGAAATGAACAAAAACTCTTTGATTGAAGTTTATTTTTAAAATGGGAATAAATAAATGTGAAGCCTTGATAAATCGGTTGTTGTCATTCAGACAGGCCAGCTGCTTGGTGGTGTTATTATCTGTCAAAAACACACTATTATAACCATTCCGGGCTGACATTTTGCAAACTATTTTTAAACAATTCATGAACCAACATTATTTTCTAAAATGGAATAATTACATTTTTAAATTACCTTACACAATTCAGCATATAGAAACATTTTGCAAACTATTTTTAAACAATTTACAAACCAACATTATTTTCTAAAATGGAATAATTACATTTTTAAATTAGATTATACATTTCAGTCAGCACGTAGTGCTGCAATGTGCAGAGAGGGGGATTGATGGTTTTGCCAATCCAAAAGACCAGCCAAAAGATGCAGTAGTCTGATCAACAAAACAATGTGCAACCTCACACATTTTATTTATCACAATTTACGAACCAACATTATTTTCTAAAATGGAATAATTACATTTTTAAATTAAGTTATACATTTCAGTCAGTGCATAGCACTGGAATGTGTAGGGAGGGGGCCAATGATTTTGCTGATTCAAAGGATCAGAAAAAAAATGCATTAGCCTGATCAAATCAAGATTATGATTTACAAAACAATGTGCATTCTCACACATTTTATTTGTCTCATAGCTGTTCTTTATCTGAAAAAAGACACTATTATAACTATTATGGGGAGACATTTTGTTTAGTATTTTAAAACAATTTAAGACCTAACATTATTTTCTAAAATGGAATAATTACATTTTTAAAGTACATTATACATTTCAGACAATTATTACTATGTAATACTATATCAGGTAGGGGGTAAGATCACTTTCATCGCATATTACAAGAGTTATGGCCACTTGAATTCCCTACACTCTCACTTGATATAATAGCGATCTGTTAAGTGTGCACATTTGTATAGTGTCACAAAGCACATCAGCAGACCGTAATATTTGTGTTCAATGCCATCTAAGCCTGCAATGAATAATATGAACAGGACTCTTTTATAGGCCATAAGTTTTTCTGAAAAAGCCATGTAAACAGCATATTTCTGTGCTTTTGCAGAGAAAGAATGCCATCAAGTGGCTGGCCTGTCTGAATGACAACAACTGATAAATCTGTAAAATTCTTCTTTAAAATTTAAACTTGCATTTATAATTTTTAGAATATCTCAAAATATACTACCACTGTGACATTAAAGGTATTAATAATCAATTTCACAAGATGTGATCATTATACTGGCTACGTTTTTTTTAATATTATGCTAGAATTTGTTAACTTCTATTTTTGAAAATAAAACATATACATATAAAATAAGTGCAATCATATATACTTTTATTTTTTAATAAATGTTATATAATTATTGTGTAAAATTAATCAGAAATCTTTAATGCAAAAAAATCACTTTTTGCTACTGCAAAAAATATCATTAAAGTGTTTCTTAACTATTGGAATAAAGAATCAAAACCATCAAACATGTAGAGGTGGGACTAAATAATTTGACTTTATAGATTGTTTGAACATCGAGATCTCTGCAATTTTTTTTTAATTAATGAATCAGTATATATTAGTTTGCAGTTTTGTTATTTAAAAAAAAAACTAGGTAAAAAAAGAAATCACTATAGATATAGGCATACAAACAATAAGGAAAGTGAACATTAATCAGGACCAGCTCCAAGGATCTTTATCTTACTTAATGAATTAACTAAATGATATTGAATGGAGAAAGCAAATATTATTTATTAGCTTAAATTAATTTCATTTTTATCATGACACTCAAAAATTTAATAAATGATTTGTTTACTACATAAAAAATAAATAAAACTGTCAATCAACAACAGCTAGTCACTAATGTTTTTGAATGTATTACAAAGATGAGATAAAAATATAGTCAGTACCCCTGACAAAATGAATATTTCTATATCTGTTTATTCAAGATGCATCAGGTATCTTCTAAATATTTATTGAACTTAAATTTCTACTGAGATTGGGCAATGTAGGAGGTGAAGGTAATATAAAAGATGCTTACCTTTTCAGAATTTTAGTGAAGAAATATCAAATTTCTGGGAATTTGAATACTTCTGGTAATTTTTATGAGGATATATTATCAAGGACTTTTAGATATGAGTCATTTTAGTTGAAGCATTTTAATTATGTGTAATTGACTAGAGAAGGTCAATTCTTAGCACACATCAGTAGTAATGAGATTATTTTGATCACACAAATAAGGAAAAACTAATTTTTCAAGAAAACTTGGGTTTGGAGAAATCATTTTCAAATCCTCAAATACATCTTCTGATTGATTTTGTGATAAAGAACAGTAGAGAATATTTGCTTTTAATAAATAAAAAAATAGAATAATTCCAATTCAAATCACTGTTATAATATTTCAAAACATAACACTACCATTCGATTTTGTTTCCTAATATTCATTAAATATTTTTAAATAGAAATTATATTATGATTATTTAATATTTTATTATAATGATTATACATATATATAAAATGAGACCAAAACAATTGTTTTTTTATAAAAGTTCTGTGATTTTTAGAAAAAAGATGTATATGTGTTATTCCCAAAATTATAATAAATCCATTACATCAAATTAATAAAAAAATAAGTTACTACTAGAAAAAGATAACTTGTTAATAGTTTTATAGGTTGTTTGGTAGACAGTTAACATTTGTTATTAGAGCTAATCTAGTCAGCTTAGGTTAAGTTTAGTAACTAGATTCATGTTCTATTTGTCCCAACTAAAATTTTGATAGAAATGTTATTATAATCATGTTTATTCCACTGAGATTTTTTTCTCAAACTCAGACAGAAAGTTAAGCTAGGAATGAATTATTTTAAGTAATAGTAACTATATTCAGAAAAATCTTTATGTTTAGGAGACTGTTTTTAATAGACAAATATTTTTAACAATGTTATTATAAAAAGAAAAGGATGAAATAGTGATCTGGTTTTCATAGAGGAACTGACAGAATAAAATCATTTTCAATGCTACTAATATGTTTGCATTGTTTTTCTGAAAATTTGATGATGATGGCATTTTATCTCTGATTATTGATTGGACTATTTTTATTATCTAGGATTAATTGTTAGATGTCTTTCGAAAAATTCAAATTTCATTTAAATTTTTCAAATACATTCAACTATTAATAATAGCACACACAAGTGTAACATTCTGTTTCAAGGCTGTGAATAACTAAAGAAATAAAAATGGTTTATGTTATTGAAACAATAAAGTCTACATTCATCATCATAACTTGAATATTAAAGCCAGTAAAGTAATCAGATATAAAAAATCATAGTTTTGGAAAGAATAAGTGGGTTTCAGAAAGAAAAAGGATGTGAGAATAAAAGCTTTTTTAAATAATGGTAAATATGATTCAACATCTTTATTTAGTGGACCCCCTGCATGGTTTGGTGCAATTGTTTGACTTGGTATCGGAAGATCTCAGGATTGATTCTAGTACTGGCAGTTTTGGTGCTCGAATGTTTTATGAACTTCCAAGCAATGAAGCTATTTGCCTTCTCTTTTCTATTTAATGAATAATATACACATGTATTATTACATCACTAAACCAAAAAATATCATAGTTTATAAATTAGTTTGCATACGAAATCAACATAATCCTGATGAGAAATATGGGAAATTAGTTTGATGTTCAAAAGAAAAAATGACAGTATGAAACCAGAGAATAATAAGCAATCTACTGCAAAAAATATTTTTTTTTGTAATGCAAATTTTTAGTATTATGTATGATTCAGAATAAACTATTGTTTGAAAAATCTCTACTTTTGACTATATAGTGAAGGTGCAAAACTAATCTTATAATTATTGCCTTTCAAGAAAATGTAATTCCGCTCCTCACAGACACTTGTGCAATCCTCCAACTCCCATCCTCTCAACCTCTCTCACAGGACTCATCCATTTAAATATTCTCACTCAACAAGGACGTGCATCTCGGACTTGCAACCAAAGACTTTTCTTGGCCTGGAATACACACCCTTTCCATATTCCTTTCCCCTTTCATATGCATCCCTTCCATTTCACCATGTTTCTCCTGAATTTCATTTTACCATGTAATCAATTCTTTGTAAACCTTTTTTTTAAAAACTGTTGTGTATGTTTTTTTGATGAATAAACCTTCATCACTAAGAAAAAAGAAAAAGTAATTAGTAAACATGCTGATTTAATCCCCCCGCCTCAACTTCCTGTTTTTAAATTATAGAGTTGCGAGACATTGAAGTGTCACAATTTCTAATTTAAGAAACATTAATTTTCCAATATTTCATCAATTAAATATTATAATTAATACTAATATTGCAACTTTTAGTAAAAACTATTGATATGTTCACTTCCTGTTAATTATCTTTCATGTGGTTTATATAAATACGAAATTATATACATTTTTTATATTAACCCTGTAGAATAAAATACTGACAGACAAAAATATTTAATATATATAATGTTCAAAGTTTTTCTTGTAGTTTTTATTTATTATGATTTAAAATATTGCTGCGCTTTATATTATGAGAGAAAAAACATTTTATATCGTAAATTTGACAATATCCATACAGTTTTATTATTATTAACTTTACAATTTTTTATCTGTTGGTCTGCATTTTCTTAACTGTTTGGCGGGGTGGACACTTATATCATTAAGGCGGGACTTTGTTTTGTCTCTATTTTCTGTTTAAGTCATCAGTAATATTATCATAATTTGGTTAAGCAATTTGTGCACACCGAAGCTGGCTTGCTTAAGACATTAGCCTGTCAATCGAACATAACAGTATTTCAAATTAGATTTAGGAAACTGAATTATGAAGGCATCTATCTGAAACATGATTCTTTAAGAAGAGTGATGGAATTTAGGAATGCTGTTATTTTTTTTCCTTTTAAATAGGGTCTGCGAATAATCTGACTTTTGAAGCAAATGATTTCTTTTAATCTATCATAATTACTTTTGGTTGTCTTATTACAGAAGAAAATGAATTATTTTTTATATTTACGGCATATTTATGCTTGTGCATGTGTAAGCGTATACACATATGTGTAAGTGCTACTTTATATTTGATAATATATCTTTATTTTTTTTATGTTTGTTATTAAGTTATGTTTATTAAGTTTTGAGTTTAAATAGGAAGATTGTATAATTAGATAAAGTGTTTGTCGAAGAGATGGTGGCATTTGGTATATCCATGGTTGTTTGTCACATCTTAAGATAATTTATTTTAGTATTTCAAATTTAAAGCTATAACATAAACATGCAATCTTTTTCATTTTCATAGTTTGAAAAAATAAGATTATTAAATGAATAAGTACTAGACACCCCCTTTAGTAAGAAAAATGCATTCGTTGTTGTTGTTGACTAAAGAAGTATGAATAAATAATAATAAAAATTATTGCTATATTAAAAAGATAAATGTCTATGAAAAAGATGCAATATAAACTATATATGGGAATTTATATGTACATATATTTATTTTCAATTGGTTTTTATGAGGGCCTCATTAATTGTTAGCAGTGTTCACCATACTCATTATCTAGGATTCAAATCCAAACCAAATGAATTTTGGAATTTTTTTTCAGATCATAAAGTTTTCTTTCCAATGGATCTAATCCAGTTAATCGTTCAATATTATAAAGCAAATTGATAACTAGTTATTATTAACTAGAGGATAGAGAACCCAGATTAAATTTCAGTGCATTGACTGTAAATAAATAAATGTATAATATAGCATTGGTTTTACTACTGTTGATGTGTGGATGGAAGACAGAATCAAATCCAATAAGACTAGAAATTCATATGTTTATCTTCAATATTTTAGTTTTCATATAAAAATAAATAAATAATTAAATTAAATTTCATTTTTAAATCATTGTTAAAATATATTAATGTGTGTAATGTAACAAAATTTAATTAACTTTTAGATAAATGCTTAGCTGAGTTGGTTTTTTGAATCTAATGTCCAAATGCTTAGTTTGAGTTGGTTTTTTGAATCTAATGTCCCAACTCCTCACTGAAGAGACCCATAGGTCGAAACTGATCTGGGGATGGGGACAATCCAAGATAAAAATGATTTGAATGCCTTCTCTTGTAGTAGCATTTATCATAAATAAAATAAAAAGCTTGTTTAGAGCTCATTAGCATGCTCTTAATTTTACATATAGGAAATTTGCAAATATTAACCAACAATACCCCTATAGAAATGATATGCTTAATTTAATTTTCATTGCTTTATTGATGCCATCTATGCTTTACCGTTTTCTTTGCTTATAATAATCTGTGCAACTGTTTTTAAATTCATTTGAAAGATTTTTTTTCTATATCTTGCTTTTATCACTTTTAATAAATTCTTCATAATCAACTTTATCTTTAAGAGCATGTACAATTGAATTTATTTTTTATTTTTATACTTTTCAATATATATATATACCCATGGGTCTCGTTTTACGCGATAGATAGGTTCCTCAGAAAACACGCGCAAACGAAATCGCGCAAAAATAGACGTAACTTACATTGAAAAAGGGGGGATGCGGTCTGTGATTTTTCAAAATTCGTGTAAAAGCAAAGCACCAACGTAAAATTACTTTAAAATTCGCGCAAAAAAAAAAATAAGGAAATAAAATATGACTAATAAAAAATTTCAAATTTGAAAAAAATTGATACAAGACAAACTTTTTTTAACTATAATATTTAATTTTATTCAAAATAATATATTTTTATGCATAATTTACAGTACAGTAATTTACATTTTTTTATACACATTTTAATTATTATTGCTATTTGCCGAAAAACACGTTCGTTTGTAAACTGGTAAAAAATCAATTTTTTCACAAGAGGAAATACAACTAACGCCAACTTCACACTCATGTTGTATCAATGATTTTCTGGTGACAATGTAATTAGTAATTAATCTTTGAGATGATGATTTTATTAATTGTTTATGAAGCTCGCGATATCCAGACATACAACCATTTAGCTCTCATTGGAATTTAAGAGCACGTTAATGATTAGTATCATTAATAAGAAAATAATAATTGATTACGTTCTTTTTTAAAAAGCAAAAACAGAATCTGATTTAAAATGCAAAATTAACATGCACAATGTTTGAACAAATTTACATTATAATATTGTAAAATTTAATGTGTGTATACATAAAATGTGGAAATCATGATTTTAATTTCATTATTGTATAAAATCTTACTATTATAAAGCACTGAAAATATTGAAATTACTAAGATGAAAGTCAAATTCCAATAATGTGCTATTACTTTCAAATATAACATAAGTGCGTGAAATTTATTATTTAAAGTAATAGCGCATTATCGGAGGTCGACTTCCGGTGAAACATGAATTGCATAACTTCAAAATCGTGTTAAATAAGTCCGCGTAAAAAGAGACCCAGGTATATACTAATTATACCTGAGACTTAGCTCATGTTGATAGATAATTAAAATATGTTTAAATATTTACATGACATAATAATACACGAGTTATCAACAGCAGGTAAAAATGACCTACAACATTGTTTATAAAAATGCATTATGGTAGCCATTTTTTATTTGCTCAATTTAATATAATTTTGTACTTATTAAAGCAATTTTTTACTGTAGGTAAATAGTCTTTATATAGTGCTGACTACTTATGTAATATAAAGTAGCAAACCTCCAGTTATGCATGTTTACAAATTTATGCCACTCTTCCGTGAGCATTAGTTTAAAAAGCATAAGTGGACCCCTTATTCTTAGAGCTTATCATTGTTTAACCCTTTTCCCGCCTCTTACGAGGTTCCTCGTCGACATCTGACATTACTCTAACTCAGCCGTTTTTATACGAAAATATTCGTTCAATAGGTTTTTAAATAGATTTTTAAAAGTTCTATACGATTGTGCCCTCTTCCGAATTCTTTTACAACTAAAAAATAAAAAAAAACTGCATTTAAAGCTAAACAAAGAAAGAAGCTTATTGGTGATTGGTTCTCAGCCATTTCTCAGCCAACAAAGACATTCTGATTGGCTGGAAAAAACAAAGAAACCGCCTGATCAAAGAAAATAAAGATAAATGCTGAGATTTTCATTTCGAATGTGATTTAAGTATTAAAAAAAGTATAATTTGACAAATTAAAATAATTTTTAAAAAGTAAACTAAAAAAACAAAATTATTTTCGAAAAATATCGAAGATTTTTGTAAAAATGTTGAAGATTTAGTAAAAAGAAATATTTACTTTTCTATAACGTAAAAGTCGATCTTTTTGTTTATATTATAGCTTTTATGTTGCCGATATTGAATATTTTAGAATAAATAAATAGCAATTTATTTTTGAAAGAACTTTCGTTCTCTTCATAACCTGAAAAATTAATAATATACTTTTTATAAACGTATCTGAGTTGAATTTAATATTATAGGCGAATATGTTTTAACAATAGGCTTTGTCTTCAGTTTGTGAGTTGGCCAATTAAAAGATTTGATTTTTATCTCATAAACCAATAATAAAATTAGTGGTTTAAGGGTTAAGCCAACCTTTGCTCACCTTGCTGAAATCAGGGCTTTAATAATCTATTGTGTGCCTGAATTGTAACTTAATAAATGAATTGCACAAACGTATTCATTCTGTAGTAGAAGAGAGATAGAATCTCTTATTTAATCACCTGGATTATATAACGATAAGTTCTAAGCATAAGTGATCCATTTATGTTTTTTAAACTAATGCTCATGGGTGAGTATATAAATTCATAAAAGAACATGGCCGGAAGTTTATCTTCTTTATATTAAAGCAATTTTTGTTATCTTCTCTTTCAATTGAATCTGAAGACTTCATCAAAGATTTATAAATACTTTATTATATTATTGTTGCATAATAATATGACAAATATCAACTTCAAATACATTTTACTTTTTCATTTCAAATGATAACAAGGCTTGTCCTTTGAATTTTATTGTTATAGAACTTATTTTATATACAATTATAATCATTTAAAATGAAAAAGTAAAATGAATTCAAAGTTGATATTTGACAGATTATTATGCAATGTAATATAATAAAATCTAAGATATTTAGAGATCTTAGACGAAGGCTGCAGGTCCAACTGAAATAAGTAGAAAAAAAAAAAAAACTAAATTGCTTTAAAAACTACAAAAAAAGAGAAATATTGTATTATAATATATAAAATAATTATTGTATCTGTATTATTTTTTTCTTTTATATATACTAAAAGCTTTCAACCATTTTTTTAAATTTATATTTTAAAATTCTTTAGTTATCCTCACTCCCCTTAAATTTTTGTTTTGATTTTTTATATCCACACTTTTATATTAAGTTTTAACTAGAGAAAATATTAAAGTCCCTTCATTTTGCTAATTGTATTACCACCACCTTCCTGTAAATCTTTAAGCAATAAAATATTTCATTATCTTTATTTTAATTAATACTGCTTATTAGTTATCTTTATAAATTCACTTTCAATCTTCATTGATTATTGTGTAGAAATGTTTCTGCTAAAAAGCAAGTTAAAGTATATATGCAAATTGATACTATAATCAAGAATTAATGTTTGAGCACTAGTAATTATATATTACCTTATTATTCTCTTGATATAAATAATTACCATTTCATAATGCAAATTAAATTCATATTTCTTACGTTGAAAGAATTTTTATTGTTAAAAACATTTTGGGTTATTAATTGGTACCTTTAAATCCCCAATGGCTGCCATATTGAATTATTAAATAAATAGGACAGATATAATTTGTACAATATCTTTACTTTGAATACATCAATAATAAAATATTACATGTTGTTAGAATATCAAGGGAATGTAATGAAAGTGAGAAAATATAACTAATACCCTAATTCATAGATGCTAAATTTTATAATTTAAATTTTAAACTTGTTGTAGACAGATTCATTACATTCTTCCTCAAATTTTTAATAAAAAGATATATAACATGACTTGCCTGAGATAATTTTTTAGTTTAAAATATTAATTCATAACTGTTGGTAATTTTTATTTTTATTAGAAGAGTATCAGTCTTCAATGCTTTGCAGGCCTTTGCTATAATTATGTTTCTTTTTAATAAATAACATTAATATTTAACAATAATTATTAATTAGAAGATAATCGGTCTTTGACATGTGCTGTTTAATTATGTTACTACCTCACCAATTTTTATGGTGAATATGCAGGATATATTTATTATTGTAAATCAAATATTATGCAAAGAAAACTGTAATAAATTGTAATTTATCAAAAAATAAAATTTATTTTAAAACCATACCATATATATATCATTAAAAACCAGTAAACACTTAGTCAATCCCAATATCAATAACAATCAACAATTTATATATATATACTATAAAAGAGTAAAGAAAAGGGTCAGAATGAAAGTTCAAAAATATTCTCCAGGATATATATATATATATCCCATTTCTATATAGAGTAATAACTGAACAGATAAGAAAAATCTTTTGATTTAGTGAACTATAAAGAATAATAAGAATAGTCATAATATTGATGCCTTTATTATCTGTTCTATCTTTCACCTTATGGAACTGCCAATAGATTACTAGATACATGCTTTATTTTAGGAAAATTAGAATATTATTACATTAAAACACATTTGATTTTTTTTATTATAAGGATTACTTACAAAAAATATTATAATGTTTATATAAAAATGTAGAAATAAAAATAACTATAGATCGCAAAAATAGAGAAAGAAAATTGCTTATGTTTAGACTACATTGCTATGAGATTCAGCTATGCACAAAACAGACAGGTATGAGATATCACATTTAGAATCAGTTATTGTAAAGAAATAAATTTGATTTTTTTTATTATAAGTATTATTTACATATATATATAGGAAAAAAAACATTGATCACAAAAATTGGAGAAATAAAAATATTTAGATTATGGTGATATAAGATATATCAAACTTTCAGAAATTATTTTTTCATATAATTTTATATTTAAAAAAAATGAAAAAGATTGCATACTCATGGGTGATAGAAAACTTTAACCCTGTAAACTTTATAAATTTTCCAACTGTTCTAGCCTCTGAGTCACATTTATTGATACAAATCATGTATTTTTAATCCATGATAGCAGTGAAATAGATCCACATCAATTCTTTTCTGTAAAGTCTAAAAAAAGGAAAAAAAATTAAATCTCTTTTTAGAAAATAAATAAATCATAAAATGCAAAGTTTATCACAGAGAAGAAATACTTATATCATTAGAGCTCAGATAATTAAATAATAAAAAATGGTGTATCCTATGCATGCATAGTACTTAACAATTCCATACTAACATTTAAATTCTATGAATGATCAAAATTCTTGAAATTGCCTTTTGATATATCCTCTGGGTATGAACACGTGGAACATTACTTCTTTAAAATTTGATATAAAAAATGTATATCGTCTTTATTGCTAAATATGTCTAGAATTCTTTTATAGTAACCATTCAGAAACTTTAGCATATTAATTAATCAATAGATCATGTAGATGAAGTCTTTTTACAGGAATATATTTTATTGATTCTCAAGATTCTCAAAGTCATCAAAGCATTTAAAAAATTATTGATAATCTCCATTAGTACTCATTGGCCATTGCTTTTGATTTATAACTTATATAAAACAATTTTTATAGCTCCTGTTATTTATTTTACCACAAATCAACATATCCTATAATGACTAAAATATAAAATTATAAATTGAGGACATAATTTGGTACAAATTTATTTGAATTAGAAACTATCTCAAAAAATAAAAGTTGAGTACAGGAAAAAAAAATCATCAGAGCAGAATTATTTGGTTTCTGATTTTGGGAGCATTTGATATTTATGAGAGAAAATCAGCAAATAGATTGCAAAATAGGTCAGCAATAGTAGAAGTAAGATGTTTTCTTTATATAAGATCAGGAGGTAGTACCATTCAACTTAAATAGTCTAGGTAATATGTTCAATGTTTGGTTTCAGTAGTTAAAATGATGATAATATTAAGGAATATATTACCATTAGAAGCAGCAGTCCACAGTCATTTATGGTAAACTTGTGTAAACTATGGACCTTAGGTGATAATTTCACTTAAATTACTAAAATAAACATTGAATCTAAGCTGGGGAAATTATGTGATGCTTTGTTTTCAGTATACTACCAAAGAATTGCTCTATATATTTTACAAACAAATGGACTATATACAAAGAATATTTATGAAGAAGTGTTTTTTAATTATAAGAAATGTTTAATTGCATTAGTTTATTTGAAACTGTGACTGAAGCAGCAGACAAAATGGGGGATTTGCCACTCATTTTGAGACAAGGATTTAAATAATGGGGCAAGTCATCAAAGTTATTAGAATTAAATCCTTTTTTAAAAATTTAGATATGTATATACCCTGTAATTCAGACATGTTTCAATTATCATCAACAGTGAGTTCATCCAGAGAGTGCAAATAAAGATTACACACAAATAATGGCACTTGAGTCTGAAACTGAAGACATGAGTGATGTACATAAAAAATGCAGAATTTCACCCAAAGTCAAACCATGGCCAACAATTATGAATAAAACATCGACTGAAATAATGGAAGCAAGCTATCACTCCGGATCTGCCTACCCAAATAGAAACACACACTGAATATAGGTGCAAACCAGGGCAACCACCAAAACAAGATAGAAGATGTAAAAAGGTGATAATTGAACAAGAGAACCCTGAGCAGGAGATATATCATTGGGCTGTAGCAGTGGATGAAGAGAGTGGCCTGGTGTTTCAAGATGCCGTAGAAATTGAGGAAGAACAGAAGCAAGACATGAGTGCCTAAACTTAAACAAGATTATTAATGAAACTTAAAATTGCTGTTTTAAATGTCAGAGGACTCAATTCAATCAATAAAAATTTCAAAGTTAAACATTGGATAAATCAAATCTGAGCGCATATAACAGGATTATTAGAAACAAAGATATATGCAGGCTCACCAATAAATCCAGCTACCTACCTAAGGCATCAGGGCTTCTCTGCATGTTCCAGAGATTCGTCCTCTCCATCTGCAGGAACTGGAATAGTAATTGCTCAAGATTGTCCTTTTGAAAATTTCAAAATACTTTACATTGATTCAAACCTCCTAATAATAACACTGACTCAAATAATAATAATAATAATAATAATAATATTATTATTATTATTATTATTATTATTATTATTATTATTATTATTATTATTATTATGATGATGATGATGATGATGATCCTCCTCCTCATATCTGTGAAGCTTCTTCTAATATTTATAATATAATAATTAAAGTTTCTGCCTGATCAGATTAAATTCTAGATTTTAACAAGTTCTATAAAAATTTAATATTTACTGATTCCACTACCCAGTTTTTTAACTACTATAATTCTTATTTAAAAAAATTCACATACCCATCAATTAGCTGTTAACCTTCTAAAATCTTCAAAGCCATTAATTTCTACAAATTTTTTCTTAACATTTTTTTTTTAACACTGATCTCTAAAGCTTTAATTTTATTTCAATTTCTATTCAGCGATATCTACTTTTTGAACAGTATACTAAAATAATGAAAAACTTTGTTTATGTCTACCCCTTCTGTAACCAGATCATTAAAAAATATGATTATATGGTCAACTGTTTGGGGAATTATGTGATATTCAACCACCAAATGTCACATTGAGTGTAATAAATGTGCTAAATTGATCAATTGAGAATAGATATTTTTTTATTTTTCTCAGCTGGAAATCATTCTAAAAATGTTTAGTCTCTTGAATATTCCACTTTATTAAATGCACTCAACTTACCAAGGAAAAATAGTTGTATGATTGAACTAACTACTCAGGAAGTCATTTAACTTTAGAGCATCCAAATAGTAAGCTGAGTAGAACGATTTCATCCAATGGACCAAACTGCCTTTTTTTCTTTTTCTTTAATCGGCTGAGAATTGATTCAGGACTTTTTTTTGTCTGGAATTGCAATTCTAATAATTTGATTAAACTACACTGAAAATAAGCCTTATCCTTGTAAATATGTTTTGCTTCATATAAAAATTTCTGTAGTTAATTGTTCTACCCCCCCCCACACCAATATGCATTTTTTATATTTAAAATCAACGAAAATAAATTTTTATGTATAAGTGTGCTGTATAAATTCTCTTACATTAATCTACCATATTGTCCAATAATAATGTCAAAAACTTAATTATCCTTGGTGGCCTAATGGTTAGCATAGCAGACTTCCAAGCAGCTGGTCCGGGTTGGCTTCCCGGTCAACACATTTGACATATTAAAAAAGGTTCTTGTGCACTTTCTCCTGTTGCTTGCAAAAATAATGAAATGTAACATTACCGAGCCAATAATTTTTTGCTTTATGTTCTCCGACAATTTTTTAAAATATTTTTAAAAAATTTACGAAACAATATTATTTTATAAATTACAATTTATAATTATGTTATACATTTCAGTGCGTGCATGCACTTGTATGAGTAAACCAAGCTTTCAGCGCATAGCGCTGGAATGTGTGTGTGTGTGTGGGGGGGTCCAATGGTTTTCAGATCCAAAGGATCAGCCAATATATGCACTCATATGAGCAAACTAAGCTTTCAGTGCATAACACTGGAATGTGCAGGGGGGACCTGATGGTTTGCAGAATCCGAAAGATCAGCCTAAGACATGTGCTAGTCTGAGCAAACAAACCTTTCAGTGTGTAGTACTTTCACAGCTGTTCTCTTGCAAATGTGCCTTTTCGCATGACTTATGTGAAATGATTCTGGGACCTACCCTTTTGCAATTTTTTTTACCTTCCAAGATGTGTAGGGAAATATGGGGATAGGATTACAATTATTAGTATGTAATAGTAAGTCAGGTAAGTTTTAAGATCGTTACTTAGAATGCACATTAAAACACTTATGGCCAGTTGAATTCCATAAACCCTCACATCATAAGGTAGCAATCTGTGAAGTGTGCACTATTTCCTTAGTGATACCAAGCACATTAGCGGGCCATAATATTTGTGTGCAACGCCATCTAGGCCTGCTAACGGTAATATGAACAGAACTGTTGCAGCCACATTAGACAAAGTGCACAACTATCTTAAAAAACAACTTCATTATCCTCTTCTGTTAACGTTATCAAAAAATAATCAGACAATTATTGAGTTCGTACTGAATTTATTAATGAAAGCTCAAAATCATCAAAGTTACTTTGTTTTAGATTAATCTGTATAATAGCATCATGTTTATTATCCATACATCGTTTTAAAAATTTGTTCATAATATAAGTATTTAGAATATAAGTTGACTGAATAAAGTTAATGAAAAGTATGTAATTTGAAAGAAATAATTAATGTAATTATAAGGGACTTGTATTTAAATATTAAAAAAAGAATTATTAATGTTTGTTATGGTTAATAATAATTTTTTATATGTATGTGTATTATGTATTTAAGTGCAGCTTAATATAAATTATTTTCTATTAATATTGTCAACATTTAATTAGACCTCTATCATTGTAAAATAATCAGACATAATTAATTGTTACATTTTCATTTACCATTGTCAAACTTCATCCACTCACAACTTTGACGCCATCCATTTCAGATAAATACAATAATGATTATTACTAATCATTATCGAAACGAGATTATCTCTAGCACAGATATAAACTTTAAACTCAATTAAAGATTAATATATCTGATTTTTATTTTATTTTACACACACATGGAGTTATTAACCTTTCTCTTTGCCATGTGTAATATCTTATAGATATAATAAACACCTCTATCATGTCATTTGTCTTTTATTATATCGTTACTTAAGTGAATTTAAAAAGAATGGGGAAGTATGGAGATGTTTATTATATCTATAATTAACTGTGAGTAGTACACAATTCAATATTGTTTTTATACTAACATTTTAACTAAATTATTTGACATTGTTTTATCAGTATATATAAAACTAAATATTGTTATAAAACTAAATATTGTTATATTGAATGTCTTCAAAACATGTGCCAACACTATAATGACCAATTTTCCAAATAAGGTAATATTGTGTCAGTTAACTGCCCAGCAAATAAAATCGTCATTTATATATATATTATCTCAATCTTATAGAGATGACAATTCTAACAACTGATATTATTTTGATCAACCACAAATTAAACATAAATGTAAACATAAAAATTAAATTTTACAAGATAGAGATAATTTCAACTCATTTTAAAACATTATGAATTGATAAATTATAGTCAAAAATGATTTCAGTTAGATAATCATTTTATATTTGCTGGGCAGTTTTGTAAAAGGATTGCTGCATTGATATTAACAGTATGTGGAAATTTTGTCATTTATGTTTACTTGTAATTTAAAAGGTTGTATTGATTAATTATTTTTTATTCAGTTGTAGATTATTAATTGAAATTGATTTACAAATGAATAGAAATTATCTCCAAATCTGATGTTTAATGTTTGTCAGTGTTGAAGAAATCTGTATTTATACCTGTATTTGATTTGAGATTCTGAATAATATCACTTGTCAAACATGCCATTATTTAAGATAATATATATAAATGGTCATTTATGTTTTTTTTAGACAGCTAGTAAAGAGGCTAGTGTTGGTCATTCCAGTGTTTATGTATTTATTCAAATATAAGAATATTGTCTATACCAGGGATGGGCAATTGTTTTGGCTCAGGGGCCGCAGAGGTTGGCGGAGGGCCACATCAGGGGCCACTTTATGGAAGCAAAGGTTAGCAGCAGAGGGCCGCATCTTTTTTTCATGACACAATAAACACTGCTTTATTCCCTGTATTACCACTGCTTTATTCCCTGTATTACCAAAGAAATATTTGTTTGTCCATTCTTTATTAAACCCATGGCATTCATCACCGATTTTACATTTTTTCAGAGAGTTCATGGTTTCACTAAAGTTGGAAATGTATATATTTGCTAATGCAAAGACAAAATTAAAATTAACCAGATCAACTGGAAAAGCACTGCACATCGTGTTTACACTGCACATCATATCTACACTGCACATGTGTATTGACATGGCCATCCTAGTGGAAAATATGAGATGAATCTTCAGTCGCGCACAGGAAGGAAATCTCAGTTTAAGGTGGATTTTTCTGATTGTCTTCACGGGCCGCATAAAATCTCTTAGCGGGCACATGTGGCCCTCGGGCCACTATTTGCCCACCCCTGGTCTATACTAAACTTAATGCAATTAGAAAGGACTTGAACTCAGGCTTTCAAGCTTCTGGAAGCTATTCTCTCTATCTTATACAACTGATTTACATGACCACATACTTGTGAAAAAGATAAATGATTTCCAATATACATATTTTGTGCTGAACCAGCACTCATCAGTTGGTCCTGATCACCATCTTTGATGCATATATAAAATGAGTACTGATTGTATATATGTATAGGAGATGGTGATTTGGACCAACTGATGAATGCTTGTTTAGCATAATATATATATATATTGGAGATCATTTATCTTTTTCACATTGTGTGGGCATGTGTATCAGTTATATAAGATGAGTACATAACTGTCAGAAGCTCAAAAGTCTTAGAGTTCAAGTCCCTTTTAATGTATATATATATGAATTGTAAGTATCATTTTAAATTATAATAGAAATTCTGGAAATCATATATTGTATTTTTAATTTAATTCCAATACAATAAATTCTGCCAGGAAGTTATCATAGTGCTCTGTATTATATTTTAATTATTTTATTCCTTGTTGCTAAAATGTAAAATTGAATACACTGTCTTTATTGGATTAGTAATAAGATCTCAGTTTTTGAAAAACACTTCCAATTTTTTCATATCTTTATTGAGAGACTTTTTTATTTCAAAAAAGGATCTTTTTTTGACAAGTCAAAACAATATTGTTGGTATAAATGAACTTCTCACCTTTGGTATCTGGAAGACCTTTGATAAATATATTAAATAAAATAGGTAAGAGAATGAATTCTGTGGCAGTTTGTTTGTAAAATGTTATATCTACTATGGTGGATCATTTAGTGTCACTTGAATTTCTCTATTAAAAAATATTTTGTCAATTAAATTAATAGTTTTTTCTGCATTTAAAAATTTTAGAAACTTTGGAAAAGATCATTTTTTCAAACAGAATTATAAGATGAGATTAGATCAATAAAGGCAGTACCAGATTTTAATTTATTATGAATTTTTTCATAATCTGAATATAATCTTTTCCAATAATTGTCTGAAATATGATTTTAATCCATGCTATTTAGAAGTACACCTTAAATCAGTCCATTTTATTTTTCTTATTTATTTAAGGTTAGATCAAAAATAACCTCTATGAATAACCTCTTTGGAAAATTAACTGGCATTACTCAAAGTTGAGATGCAACTATTTTACAAGCAGCTTCATTAGCATTAGCATTTTCATCTGGTGAATATTGTGCCCCTGTTTGGAGAAGAAGTTCTCATATTAAACTTCTGGATACTCAATTAAATATTATTATTGAGAAATATTATCGATCTTTTGCAGTGGCTCTTGTTTTTTGCATATTCCTCTGCCAATATCAAAAGAGAAATTTCCTCACAGAAAATATATAAAAACAATTAAACAGATCAAACTTGACAATAATTCAATATATAGATTCACCACCTAAGAGTAGACTCAAATCAAGATCTTTTTTTTTTTTTTTGCATGTTCCATTAAAATTTATAATCAAAAAATTATGGCATAAAAAAGTGGAATTCTTATGAAATTCCAAATAAATTTCTTTGTTAGATGTAACAATAGAACCAGATGGATTAAATCTTTCTAGACACAATGGCAGTTTCATCAATAGATTCAGGACAACCCATGGTTGTTGTTCTCATCTATTTCATAAATTGAATTTATCAGCAGTTGATCTTTATAAAGGTGGACAAAAACAAACTATGAATGATATTGTGAATGACTGTCAGATTTATGATTACAGTGGCAGAATTGAAAGACTTAATAAAGCTACCACCGATTCTATTTGCTGGTTGAAATCACCAATTTCTTTATAATGTTTTGTTAATAGTTATGTATCCCAAATCCTTGTACTAAATAAATAAGTAAATATTATTTTATTATTAAATTTTTGATTAGAATCACATTTTGTTCACTTTTTTAAAATGATTTAAATCTCAATATTCACAAATGGAAAACATTTGATTAACTCTTCATATCTAGATAGATGATTTAATAAGGTTGAGCACAGAATATTGTGACTTGAAAGAAATTGTTGTCCTTACTTTGTCAGTTTAGTGTTTAACTAAATAACTGCTTGTAAATAAATAATAATACTGTTTATTATATTAGTACTATATAAAATTATTCAAACGGAAGTTAATCTCTGATAATACTAGTTCTTAAATATTATAAATCTCCACGCACTCTCCTGCTGGTAAGAATTTAAAAAACTTAAGTGTATCACTTAAGTTTAGAGCGTACATTCTATATACACCAACTCTTACAGACCATGCTTTAATCAGGGCTTGAGTCTATTGTGTGCCTGATGTTATAATCAAATATTCAATTGTACAAATTTATTTAGCCCATCGCAGGAAAAAGACAGTGTCTCATTTTTAACCACCTACGATTAGACAAACATGTCTTATAAATGTAAACCTATTATTATAAAGTAGTGAAAACTTTGAAATTACTCAAATGGAAGTCAATCTCCAATAATGTGCTATTACTTAAATATTATAAATCTCCATGCACTCTCCCGCCAGTAAGAGTGCGTGGAGATTTATATTTAAGAAATAGCCCATTATCGGAGATTGACTTCCGTTTGAATAATTTCAAAGTTTTTCAGTGCTTTATAATAATAGTATTACATAATAAAATTTTAATCATTTGTTTACATCATTAAGATAGAAAATTTTAATGAAATTATTTGTTAGTTTAGTGACTTTTTTTGTGTTTTTATAGACTCTGGGAAAATATTCGTTATACAAATTTAGTTATGATTATATAATATAAAACATTAATATACTCTCTTTACTTAAAAATAAAAGCTTTTTTTTTTTCTTAAATAAGTTATCAATTTCTACAAAATAAATAATGAAACAATGCTTCACTGTTAAAATCATTAGTTATTTCAAATGGCGTATTTCCTCAACGTTATTAATCCACAATTCAAAAACTAAGAAATATTAATTAGCTTACTGAAAAGCATGAAATAATCACACAAACATTACGTGTACACCTCTTACTATAATTAAGCACAATCATTAAGACATTTTTGTATAAATAGGAATTTTGTTTTCACTTTTGATTTGAACTTTCCATGGATTATCAAATTCAAAAAAGCCATTCACTAATTACATTAAGAAGTAAAAATGTTTAGTAATATTTTAAAATAATATCCATATTTAATTTTGTTTTATTAATAATGTCCAGCTATAAGTGAAGATTTGTCTTAACAAATGTAAACAGTATATTTAAACTTGATTATTTAATCTTTTTAAAATAACTCGAGTTACTTTTTAATTGTCTAGCTGTAGTGCATAAACTCTTCTTGGGTAACAATATGTATCTTTTGTTACACTGCCCAGAATCTTTTGGCTAAACATTTACTCTTTTCTAACAAATATCTGAAGATCATAATTTTTTTCTCTTCCATACTTCTATATCTTAAATTTTTTCCGCCAGGTAGAGCTGTAATCAGATTAAAAATTGTATTTGTGAATCCTTTAAATTTGTAATTAACCACTCTTTTTATTCAAATATAGTCCTGTTAGAGAAAAAATATTGGAGTCAACTACTAAAATATTTTGTTAATTTTTTTAAAAATTGGGAATGTTGATATTTTAATTCCAAAAAAAAAAAAATCTATAAACATCAGAATAATTGAAAATGTGGTGACCTCAAAGAATTAAGTCAAATCTTGATATGTATATTCTTTATGCTTTGTGAGGTTACTTCAAGAAAATTTTTTGAACGACTAAAACCTTGATTTTTTGCAAAGTTTATTAAGATCCATATCTATTTCTATTTAGTTTTTTTTTCTTCAAAGACTTATGCTTTGTGAGGTTACTTCAAGAAAATTTTTTGAAAGACTAAAACCTTGATTTTTTTGCAAAGTTTATTAAGATCCATATCTATTTCTATTTAGTTTTTTTTTCTTCAAAGAAAGAATTCACAATATACAATTTTTTCTTTCTGAAATTCTACAAGTCTATTATCTTCTCACATTTCTTATCCTTAGCCAAATTTACCCATAATACTTTTCATCTTTCTAATGTTTCCCAATTCTAGCTTAAAAAATAATCAAATGATATATTGCTTGAGTGATTATAAGAAGCTTAATCACTATAAGTGACAGAGCTGCAGCAAACCATGGTACTCTATGGGCAATTCTAACATTAAATCTTCTATGGCAATTTTAAAATGTTATTTCTGTTTTCAGGAGCATTTTGTATATCTATATAAAAATGTTTCACTTTTTCATCACAATGAGAATTTGTGGTGATATAAACATGAATTATTTGTATTTGGTATTTTCCAATATATTGACTTCCTGATATGCCATCAAACTTTACAAGTTTGTTCTTCCATGCTACTCGTTTTCCCAATATTTCTACATATGAAGTGAAATATTGAATCACTTTTCAAATGAATTGTTTTTTTTAGCTTCTCTTCCAAAAATGTTCCATTTAATATTAGGTATTTTGCTTCAATATCATATAATCTTTTTTTTTTATTTGAAAATGATCTGCAGTTGCATTTGCCTAAATAAAAAGTCATTATTGAATGGCAATCTATATTGGCAATCAGTGGATTCTTATGATCCTCTGGTGACTAATCATGCATTGGCTGATAACCTTACAGCCTTTTGGTAATAAGGGCCAACTATCATAATTATAAATATCTAAAAAAGTTCATTCACACTGACATTCATTCTGCCTTCAAGAAAACTCAACCAATATATCAATCAAGAACTATCAGGCAATTGAGGAAAAGACCATGGGTATTTTGGTCTTGAAGCCAGAGATAAATTATCAATAAACTCATTACATTGTCTGATACATATTTGTGAGCAATCCATCCAAAGATTCAATCAAAGGCTATTTTTTGAGTTAACAGCAAGCTCATTTCTTTAGTTTTTTATATATGAGCTTAGTAAATAATAGTGCTTATTTAAATGTAAGCAAGTTGAAAATGTGTATCAATTGTTGTGTTATTTTTGAAAGGCTACCAGCCAAACTTGTGATTAAATGCAATCTTCATAAACTTGAACCTTTTTCAAGTTTTAATTAAATTCACATTTTTTCCATCCAGTAATCAGATATCAGCTAACTCAGATAATCTATGAGAGATTGTTAGAATATTTTTTAACAGGTAAAGGACTATTTATCTGTATTACTTATATAATATAGTATTATGTTTAATAGTTATTTATTATACATAGCCATTTGATAATGTTTAATTATATATTTTATTTAGTAAATATTTTTATTACTTTAAAAATAAAGATAATAAAGTTTATTATTCACTCAGATCTTAAAATTACTGTAGATGTGTGATTAAATTTCTAAATCCTAATTCTAAAACTTCTATTTTCTTACATAAAATAATAAATAGTACACTGCATAAAATAACTTACTGAGTGCTTCCTTATCAGTATTTGTCGCAGGATTAACATGGTTTATGTTTATTGATGATACAAAATCACTGTCTTAAAAATTATTGGAGTTTGAGATTTCATTATTTTTCAAAGCATTTCCTTTATAAACATACTTCATTGCTTCAAAGAGTATGGTCTGTCGGAAGAGTCATAATGCTAAGGGGGTGCAGAGTAGACTTATCTGGTTGGCCAGGAAATTGTATTCACTTCCATTCTCTGGATGAAGTGATTAGCAGCGAATTTTTTGTAAACCTGCCTCTAACTGTGCCACTGAAGGAATAAGCTAAGGAAATTAGAAAAAGCAAATTTTTAAAAAGAAAAAAAAAATTAAAGAAAAAAAAAGTAAAATGATAGTTATGTGAAATGAAATGTGCATAATATTAATACTGATATTTATTATATAAAATTAAATTATTTTTTTTTCCTTATGTGAACATGTTCGTATGTACATATGCGGGTGCTTAAATGTATAATATATATTTTTAATAATTAGTTTCATTTTATTTATAAGATCGCATAGATTATAAGTTTTAATGATTTTCAACTTTGTTTCAGTCACATCCTATTTATTGACTAATATTAGAAGGTTAACTGAAATGGATAGTGGGGGAGGGGGTTCTAGTCCTTATTAATACCTGAAACTATTTGAAGTTTTACTAAGATTTGAATCCAGGTCATAAACATGGCAAGTGAATGAACTACTATTATATCTCAAAGCTTTTTAATTTTCATGCAACCGCACACACACATATATATAAGCACATAATTTAACTTTATTGCCATCTGTCTATAAAATATATAAAACTCCGATAAAATATTAGTGTTGAAAGATCATTTATAGTTTAAACCAAATTACAATTATTACACAAATTGTAAAATTAACAATAAATACTGGAAAACTATTGTTATGAATGATCAAATGTTACTGCATAATTATAATCAACAATCAGATAAATTTACATATACGAACTTTCATAATACTTTACTGTTTATTATCCATCATTAATATAAGAAATTTATATTCCCATGAATGTATGAAATTTTTTATAAGAAAGAAATTGACTTTTATCATGGTTCTTTTGATTTTTAAAATCTACAAATTAATTAAATCAATGCAAAGCTTGAATAAAATAATAGGAACACCTGATATACCTTTATTAATATATTGAAATATAATATAATATGTGCTTAGAAAAAATATTGTCATTGTTCAGAAATTCCATAAATACATGGTATAAAAATGATATTGTTCAATTTTTGTTTAGATTTATTTGCTTTGGATATCTAGTAATAAACATTAATGTGGATTAATCTAAATTTATGTATTTGTACTACCAGCAATATGGCTCTAAGAACTGCATTCATTAATCTAAAAGCTAGTTGAGATTTTCTAGAAGTTGTGCAAATGTCCTATCAGATGATCTAATTGATTAAGATATGATTCCTATAGTATATTTACAAAATAAAAAACTTTTTTAGCTCTAACGCAATTTATAATACTATTTAACATAAATGAAAATTATATTTCCCACTTTTTGAAACATTTATTATAATTTCTAAAATAAATACAAAGTATTCTACAAATATATAATATTTTTTTTATAATATATATATATTAAAGTTTTGGTAATTAATAGTATTCTAGTACAAACTTTAAGTTTTATGTTATAAATATCTTCATGATATAGTGAAAGTTTTATTTAGATTTTAATATATATTTATGTTTGAATCATCAATACCATCTTTTTCTCATTATGAATTTTTTGATTATGTTTTAATTTTTAAATTATGTTATCCATCTTTTTAAAAATAAAATCAATTTTAAAAAAATATTTTCATCATAATCTAATAAATTAAAAAAAAAAAAATCTTTTTTTTTTTCAATTAAATTTGTCACAATGTAAAAATTCAGACTGTTTTACTTCTCTAAAGAGTTCAGTCTGAAATCATACATATCAATAATCTAACAAAGGGTCTTTGTGCAGTTTAGTGTGGCAGTAGAATGATAGAATAAAGAGCTAAAGATTTCCTGATGAAAAACACAAATTGTTACTTTTGGTGTTCTAATATCACATAACTTGCTTATATTCATTATCAACTATTATCTTTAAAAGGCAGGCATTCCAACTCTCAACCCAGAATATAATTCAGCATCATTTCTTCCAACACATCTTTTATAATTTATCTACCTCCAAGAATATGTGCAATCCAATTCTTCTATATCCAATTCTTCTATATATTTTTTTATTTTCTCAATAAAATAATTTCATTTACTTAGTCTTTCTATCATTTCAATTTTTAACTTCATCTTCTACTTAATTTTCCATATTTTTCAAATTCACATTACTAAAGCCTCATTTTATCTTACTTGTCTATGGTTGTTCTCCATATAAATCTACCTTCCAAATAATTAAAAATTAGACTTAATAGTTTTTTTTATAGATTCAGTATTCATTCTTACTCACATTTTTGTCTAGATACTTTGTATGTATTTATTTTTTGAATTGTCATTCTTATTCCAATATATAAAGTCCAATATGTGCAATGTCTTCCTGCAAAACACAGTAATTTTTTTACCTTTTATTCTTTCCAGCTGTATTTATTGTTTCAATTTATTTTCATTTTTCCTTCAAACTTTATATAAAATATTTGCATTTATCCTTTTTATCTCCAAAAATTGCCTCAGCTTTAGTAAATCTGATATAATAATTTTTAATCCAATGCTTATTTCTGTTTTTTTTTTATAAACAACAGTCATTTGGTAACTTTCTACTTATCTCATTATGGATATCTTAATTTTTAAATTAGAAACTATTGTTTGTTTGTGATTGATTTTTAATATACTTCTGTCAAATGGATTTCCTTTAAATTTTGTATATTTGTTAGAAATTTATGACAATGTAATATGGCTATAAAATATTATTTTTGTCCAGTCTAATGGTATTGGTAGTACAAATTTAAAATACATTAATATTGTTTCAGTAATGTGTATTGGAGGATTATGTATATGTATTTTTAAAAAGTTTATTCTTAAAAGCTTTTACAATCAATTAAAATAGCATTAAATCTTTATATCTCTGATTCCAAATGTTGCTTTTAAAAAAAAAAAGGTAAAATTTTGATTTCTCTTGATTGTAAAAATTTATTTTTTTTTAAACATTTTCTTCTTAAACAAAACTTTAGTCACAGCACAAAGACATTTTCTTAGAGGAATCCAGAAAAATACTATTATTGTATTTTAGTTTAATATGTCAGTTCTGATTATTTTAATGTATTGATATTTTAGTTTTAAAAAAATCAAGATGCCACTAAAATAGAATAGTGTCAGAATGAGAAGAGTTTTTGCACTGCCTTTTTCTTTTTGATTGACTGCTCTTTTTGTTATGTGTACCCACAACTATTTGCAAGATTGTTTTGATAATATTTTTGAAATACCTAAAAGTCTCTTTTTTGTGATATTTGTGTAATAATTAATAAAAATAAAATGAGTACATTATTACACTGTTGTTTTATATGTATATGTTTTATTTTTTAAAAGAATGGCCGATACACCATTGCAAACAATTTTAATATTTAAAGCAGAATTTGATAGACTTTATCAGAGATTAATATTTTTTAGTTTGTATTTTCAAAACAAATTGCAATTAAGAAAGATTTTGTTCTTTTTATAACAGTGATTATTTTGTATCATTCTTTCTATGTGAAATTGTCTATTATTATTACAATCTTATTTTTTCAATATTTTCAAAGTTCAAATGTGAATTTTTAGGAATATTTTTTTCATTTTCAAACATATTATTACCAAATCAAATCAAGTTTATTGATTTCTAATATAGAATAATGGTTTAATACTGAAAGCAAAAGTTGAGTGCTTACAAAAAAATCTCAGCAGGGAACACAATTAAAGCTAGCAGTGTGCAGAACAATTAAAGTGCATGAATTTCCTTTCAAATATTACATAAATTGCAACATTGTTTAAATATGAATAGAAATAATTGCAAAAAATGTCTGAATACTAAAAAATTAAAAATAATATTTATATATATAAAATATTTTATAATGAACCCTTTTATTTATTGTGTACTAAAAAGCAAAAATAATTATTTTTTTCAGTCACAATTTGGGTTTTTATATTTAACTTGAATTAAAAGTGTGAAATGTTCAGGGATGAATTAATCATCCTCATACTTTTATTGTTAAATACTAAAACTCAAATTGTGGTTGAAGAAAATAATTATTTTTGGCTTTTTAGTGCAATAAAAATTTTGACTATAAAATATTATATATATCTTTTCTTTTCATTTATAATAATAGGTTAATTTTGTTTTTAACTTAAATGATAGTCATCTTGCATTGGTGATCAAGAGGTCAGCGCGACTGCCTTACAAGCAGTTGCCCGGGTTGCGGGTTCGCATCCTGGCCGATGCTATGACACTTGAAAAAAAAAAAACTTAAATGATAGTCTTTATATATAAGTTATTTTTTAAAATATGATCTAAACAATTTCATTTTTTTAATTGCAATAAATAATTTTTCACTTATTCTGTTCAATTGTTGCTATTGAAATATTCAATTTCCTTCTCATTTTAAAAACCATTGACTGTTTTTTTTTCTGATTTATGAACCACTTGTTGTCTATTAAAAGCAAAATAAATATTTTTCTAGAATTCAAAACTTATTTAACAATTCCAGTTCACATTGTTATTTTTTTTTAATAATTACCTTTCTTATATTCTTATTACACTAATGAATCATTTTTAAAATTTGTTTTCCAATATTTCTATTTATTTACAGCCTAATACATATATTTCATCATTACATTTCAATTCTTATGTTTATATTTATTGTCTGTGAATATTTTCATATAATAAATTAATTCATTTAAAAGTACTTATATATATAAAATATTGCATTAATTTAATTAGCATATTTTTTAAAACTATTTATAAAAATGTTTGAAATGTAAGAGATATGTGTTACTTAAAGGTGATAGAATTATGAATTGATATGAATACTTTTATGGGTAAAAGAGGACAAATATTTTCTGTTTTTTTTTTTGTATGCAAGAGCAGATAAAGACTGACATTGCGTTAACATTGTTCTTTTAAAATATAACTGAAACGTTATCAAAATGTGTTTTTTGCATATGTTTATATCCACTAAAATCCTAAAAAGTATTTGACATATAGTTCATGCACACATACCTATATATGTCACCAAAAAGGCCTTCTGGTGTAGTACATTCAAATGATAAATATATCCATTATATAGTCTTCCCATTTTTACATATCCTTAGTTTTTAAAAAAGAATGTCCAGATCAGATAACAGATAATTTTTAATTAAGCTTGACTTTAGCTGGCTCATAATAAACTAAGTGACCATTCAATTATTAATCAGTAAACGGGTGAGTAGTTATTTTTAGTTAGACCATAAAATAAAGGGAGAAAATCATTTGACTGTTAGTTAGTCTACTAACTTATATTTTTGTCATCGTTTCTATATAGTTAGAAGCTGAAAAATACTTTGCCTGCCAGTGTTTTTTATAAAACTATTTTACCATGACTGATTTATGTATTCAGGTAAAATGGACAAACATTTACTAGTAAAAAAAAAAGAGAGGGGTGGTAATGTCTTTGGTCAAGGAAAAGAAAAACTAAATATAAATTTTACTTGTTAATTTATTTTTTATTTCATCTATTGCACTTTTAATTATAACTCTATATAATAGTTTCTGTAGCAATACACACAGTCTTATATTTTAAAAAAATTCAAAGCTTTATGTTTATATTAATTTAAAGGTATGTAAGTTGTTTTTTTTTTACTTCCGAAGATTTATAAAAAAAGTAAATTGAAAATGCTTATGTAGTATTATCAAAAGGGTTACCAGAGAGGAAACATGATGAGATGGCATTAGCATTCCATTCGTTATGCATAATAAGATTAAAATATGCATGTCTAATCAACCACTATCTGACTGCATGGAATGTTACATGCTGTACTGAGGCATGCCTGATAGCCAAAATATTTTACATATATCTTTTGGAAATGGGGATGAATTAAAAAAAAATCAAGAATCTCTCTTTTTTTTTTCTTATTAGCTAATTTGCATTTTAGTACAATTTAACAGTGCACCCCCCCCCTCTTTCACCACCAGATTTTTTTAAAAAAAAAAAAACCCTATCATTGTTTTTTTCTCTATTAACATTTTTCTCTATATATATTAAACAGACAATGATGCAATGTAAAGAGATAGCTTACTTAAATAATTTGCCTCTAAGGAAAGAAATTCATGTGCATCGCATGTAGCCGGTATGCTGATCATAATTAAAAACATATAAAAATAATATACGGTAACATCATCAATAACTAAACATATTACATATGTATAAATCTGGAATTATGTCAGTTCCAATTGCTACTGCAAAAGACGTTTTTTTTTTCCTGAAATGCATGCACACTGCAGAGTGGTTGGTCTTTTTTTCATGTAGTATGTCTGCCATAAAAATATATTCTTGATGATTGGCACTGATATCTCTTATGATTTAATTATGTATATTTAAGTGTTAATCTAAGATTGTGGGAAAACTATGTAAAAACAGTAGTTTTATGTAGACTTTTCAAAAGAAAAGCTATTGAAAAAGTTGACATGATTCCCCTGCTAATTGGTGAGAGTTTGTATTACTTTTTATTTATTTTAGTCTCCAAATAAGAATAACCACATTTTCATTTAGCATTTGAATTGAACATTTTGCTGGATTGGCTAAGATCATGTTATATGATAAAAATCCTGTACTTAGTTAGAAATTATCTGCAACTTGAAATTTGTGTAGCACCACTAAGAATTTAAATCTAAACCTGCATTTCTATCCTAATACACATATGAATAGAAAAAAAAAAGTTTAACTTCCCATTTTTATGAAATGAAGTACATTTTTAATATATTGACTACCAGCCTACAAGATAACTCATTGAAAGCTGATTTATTCGACATATTTTGCTTATAGTATCTCATGATTAGTTACATTCTATGGGTTTTAAATGATAATTTTAAAATTCTTACTAATAAATACTTTTGAATATGACTTAATGTGTGTGTGTGTGCGTGTATGTCAAGTAAGATTGATGCCAGCGTTTTCTCCTTCATATATTTAATTTCAGAAATAAAACCAGCCATATATGAGGGGGAACATCCGAATTTTACCCTTTATTTAGTAAAAATGAATCTGTACTATTCATATTTATACAGTACTTGGAGCTGTAAACTATATTGTATCTAACTGCACAATTTTAATTATACACTATCAAAAAAAAAATGTTAGAAACAAACAAAAATGTAAAGAAACAAATACAAAAAAAAACATTAAAATTAGCAAATGGCAGACATTTTTTCTTCTCTGACTGCCATCATTTAAATAAATTTTACAATATGCCACTATGTGTTTTTAAGTCTTGGAACACTGTACATAATTATATATATTAATGAAATAGCTTCAATTTCTGTTGAAAGCTCATACATCTTATTATTTCTTTATTATTCTTTCTGAATTTAATGTGCTGTATTTTATCTAATAAAATGGTTTTTTGAACATTAAAAGTTATACAGAATTTTAGAACATATTTAAAAATTAATATTGATTAAATCATTAAATAACTAATGGATCATAATTTCTTGATAAAGAGATTACTCTGCTATGTTAAGAGAATTATTGAAAAAAAAAAAAAGTCACCCAAAGTGTTATTTCAAAAATGAAAATATAGTAGTTGTTAGTTTTTTCTTTTTATTCTTATTTCTTCAATGAATGCATGAGTGAACCCACGCTCCATAAAATATATATAAATGCATTGACTGTATTATTATTACTTTTTAATATTTTGTTTATACTATAATTTTTATGTAGATATGTGTACTATACATATAAAAAAACATCTGTTATATATATATGTGCAGTTCAGTAAACAATTATGTATTCTACCCTAATCAACATTTATCAATGAAGTCATCATCATCATCATCACTGGCCATTATCAATTCACTGCAGGATGAAGGTCTCTCCAAGTTCAAACATCTCTGATCTTTAGATTCTCTTCTCCACATCACCCCTGCACACTTTCTTATTTCATCCATCCATCTCACTTGTTGTCTCTTTCTGGATCTTTTACAATCTCATGGAATCCAGTTTAAGATTTCAATTGTCCATCTGTTATCATCTCTTCTAACAATATGTCCAGCCCAACTCCACTTCAGTCTTTTAACTTTTTCAATAAGGTCAATTTCTCTTACCCAAATATTGCATTTTCGATCTCTTCTTATTACTCCTAACATGCATCTCTCCATACTTCTTTGAGTGGTCTGAAGTCTCTGTATTGCTCTTCTATTAAGTGTCCAAGTCTTAAATCCATAAGTAAGAACTGGTAAAACAAATTTATTAAAAATCATTTCAAACACATAGGCATATTTTATTTTAGTATCAAGTTATTTCTACCAAAAGCACTCCAACTAAGTTTAATTCTATGATTAATATCATCCATTATGTTTCCATCTGATCAATGAAGTATGAGCTATTGAACACTATATATGTTTGAACTCTAACATAGTTCACCGATCCACTGTATATATTGATCATAAATAAGTAAATATATATTCTTTAAGTTACTTCTTATGATTGCATTTCAAAATTATATTTTTCAGATTATTTTTTTTCAGACATGTAATTGCAAGACAATTCATATAATTGTTTTGTATGTGTGAATGTTAGAATGAATAAATGTGTTTATTGACTGATATTCTATTATAAGGTAATATATATTTATGTGATTTATCTTTAGTGAATATGAGCTTTTGGTACATTAATGGATGATGAATATTGTGAGAGACTTTATACATTCAAATAGTTAGTTTGTTTTGAGGATATATGATATTGAGCACCAGAAATAGTCTATTGAGTTTTAATTCAGAATTCATTAACTCTTCAGCCCATTATTCCAACAGTTTGCTAAACAACGCAGAGCAAAAAAAATAATTATTTTTTGATAGTCACTATGTTAATTTTTTTTATTTAATTCTTTAAATATTTACTTTCAAAATGCTTAATAAAAACAATAACTTTATGATGTTCATCTGCCTGCCATATTTATGATCTGGACTTGAATCTTGTCTATAAAAGTTAGAAATTTTCTTCCTGTTCCACTTAGGTTTAAGATTTTTTTTTAGGAAGTTAGCCTACAACTAATTTAGCTAAACTTAATAATTATTGTTTTATAAGTGGATGTCTAAGACAAGAAATAATGAAAAGATAAAAAATCACTTAAATTTCCACAACCCAAAATTAGCAGGCTCGATGAATAATGCCTTTCTTTTTACTGGCGGGGGGGGGGTATGAAAAGCTGTTGAAGTTACTTTTATTTTGAAGTGAGCTATTAAAAGCTATTTATCTACAGAATTTTTCTGTTTTAGATAAAATTTCTACTTTTATTTAGCATAGCAGGTAGATTATTAATAGAATAATTTATTAATAAGTTAAAATTTCTGCTTTAATTCCCAGCCAGAAATAAACTTCAGTATGAAGTTTAAATGTTACAGTGACTAAAGATTGTGTTAAAAGTATATGCCATACTTACTAAAGACTTTATATTCTGATCACTTGGGAAAAAATCTCTTACCTAAAGAAGTTGTTAGAGCAAATTTAGTAAAAGAAGTATAATAATCTTTATCTGTGACATCTGACTCCAATCCACAATGCCAAAACTGATATTAATGGATCATGTGGTTTTACACCCAGATTTAAAATAAAAATATTTTTGGTACATACAGCATATTCTCCATCCAACACAACCTGAACCCACAAAACTGGATTTCAAACCTAGTCAAACCAAAGAATTATATCAAAGACCAAACTGAATTCGAACCTAATTCATGAGCTCATATCAAAACCTAATGAACAACACATATTGATGGCACATGAGACTATGTGCCATGAACTAGCTCAATGGATGTGACAATTACTGAGACCACTTACCTGACTCTAACTAATGTATGATAAAATGACTACGGATATTTCTGAATAAATTCACATATGTATATTTGGATTGCCAATACAAACAGTGAGCACAAATATTTAAAACTAATTAATAAATAATAAGCAATTTAAACCAAGTATGTATATAAAATATTTAATAATAAGCAATTATTTGTTCAAATATTTATGATGAGTATTATAAATTATCTCTAGTCTTTGGAGCATGAATTACAATGTACAATAAATAATGGCAGTTGTACTTATATGCCAATAATTAATACATAGGTATTTAAAAAATAAATTTATCTAAGCTCCAACAAAATAGACAAGTATAAATAATGATACCTATGGCATTTGTGCCGAACGAATTACATACATGATTCGTTATTTGGTATTTTATTTGGAAAATAAATATGATTCTAATTTTATGTAATGAGGTGAGATTTATTTCTACACATCCATAAATCAATTCATGAACAGCATGATAGATATATAGGGTATAACTTCAACACTTAACAAAGAAAATTATTTAACTTATCGATAAATATAAAATTGTTTGATTTTAATGAAGTCAATTCATTACGATTTATAAAGCAAAAGAGCAGGCCATTATTTAAACTAAGAAATAAATGGTACTAATACATTACGAGCAGCAAAATGAATATGAAATAAAATGTTTCTTCAGTGATTCAAGAAGTAGGAGGGTGGCTTCTATTCAACAAGTCCTTTATGCCCTACAAATGATCCATGGAACACGGAGAAAGCCAGGTCGAGACACAGCTGTGAACCTTTGGTGTTCCAATACAGTGATAAGTGAGGGAGGAAGTGATTTCTTCCTATATATTTGAAATATCAATAATATTACCGAAATGACAAACCCAAGAAGCAAGAGGATGGCTCGTGTTAGCAACGTTCTGAATGGTGAGGATATAATGATCATATTTTATTAATAAAGCCCAAATTATATAATAGATGCTTTAACAGAATGACCTGATCATATCAGATTAAAATCAAATTTATTTGAAGCAAATGTACTTAAATGCAATTATATAACCATAATAATAATACCCTTTATATCATGCCCTTCCTGAACGCAATTATAAAATATGAGATTTAAATTAGATTATATTTATTTTATTTTCCTTATTAACCTTTCATAAATCATTAATAAATGTGATCAATATGAATAGATAATTTTGTATAACTTAAATAAAATAGCCGGGAGCATAGGTTATAAATTGAGCTAATAATACTTTTCAGCCATTGGTAAAATCATATCAAACATTAAATAAATCCTTCAACTCGATAATAAATAGAACTGTATTAATTTAGTTCTAACGGCAATAATTAAGCTATAAATTTTAATGCAATACTATTTTCTTAAGGTGAGTTTAAATCAAAGAGATTATTATAGAGTTGAAAGTATTACTGGCATATTATTGCAAATAAATGATATTAATAATCATTCAAATAAATATAATTAAAATTAGTTAAAATGAACTGCCATAGTAGGAGAAAGAAAGTTAACAAGGTATTAATTTTAAGACCAGAGATAATAGAATAGAGAATTACTATAACAAAATTTAACGCATTATAAAGTGAACAGAGAAATTTTAGACAGTAGTTAACTCAAATTATGATTTGAGATAGAGTTCATGAACAGACCAGAAGGTTGCGGTTTATAAAGTAAAAAGGGTTACCAGTCCTTCCATGTCTTGCTCATTGATTCATAATGACAGTCCGGTTGCGTTTAGGGGGCAATGTAGGTGCGCACTTGATTCATGTGAATTTCATTTATGGATTAGTTTCCTTCTGTATTTCGGCAGCTTATGATTGGTATTGAAAAGTTCTGTTCTGCAGCATTTTGAAGATTTGTGGAGAACTTCAGGGTCCAGCAATCAGATCCCTGAAGTTAGCCACATACCATGCTGAAAATACTATTAAAAATCAAAATTAAAAAGGATGTAGTTTCTGGTGGCAACACCTCTTAATTTAATAGTAATGGCTCTCTTATAGAAACTTTTCTGGGGTATTTATACTCTTTCCTACAGTTTCCCACCCATTCTGATTTTGATGCCTTAAGGCTAAAGCTTTTACATTATTACCAACCAAAATTTTCTCTAATTGATTCTCTATTGTCTTTGGGAAAGGACAGTCTGAAAGCTTATTGAAGATATGTAACTTTTAATCATATAACTTTGAACAAAATGGTAAAATATGAAATAAACCATTCCGATGTAATAAAACTTTATAATGAATATATATTTAACTATTTAAAAATATATATGTACAATCTATGTAATTAAAACATATATATTTTCATGAATATTTTATCATGAGGTAATTAATAACATTAACAAATTTAAACATAAGATAATTAGCTTCAATAAATACTTAACTAATAATCTCAGTTTTAACTGAACCTAATGTATATTGAAAATAGTATATAGTCTCATTACATTCAGAAATATTCACTGTTAGTGACAGGGTTTGAACTAGGTTAAAGGTGGAATCTCATGAAGCTCGAATCGAAATTAGATCTGACCACTTCAATATTTATATATATCATTTTATTCATAAATATATTAGTTCTTATATTTTTATAAATTAATAAGCCTAATTCCAATGACACATTATTTTATTTCTATCTTAATTTAATAGCTATGTTTAATTTATGATCTAAGTTGTAATTAATTTTTAAAGATTATATACAACTAGTAAGTAAAGGAGAATGAAAATCTGTGAGGAAGAAAAAAAAATTAAAAGTTTTGTAATTATAAAAAAATAACAAAAAATAATAAAATTATTGATAGTAGTTAATTACTGCTTGATATCAGTAAATTTTCAATTGAATATTTTTTTTTGCTAAAATTCAATATATTCAAATAAAACCAGAAGTCTAACATCAAATTGTTATTAAGAAATAAATATTTAATAATTTTACAAATAAAATAATAAACAAGTACAATTATGTATAAGCTTATTTTAAGGTTATATACAGTGTCAATAAAAGAAATTTTGTGCTAGTGTAATAGCATACTTTCTTTTTATTCAAGATTTTGTGATTTTTTGAATTATTCTCTTTAATACTGATAACTGCTACCATTTAGTTAATTTAATTAGAATTAAATTCTTAAATAGTTTTTAATCATTACAATCACTCAAAGCCTTTTTTTAAATTTAAGTTTTTTTCTATCAGACAAACATAATGGAAAACCTAATTATAATATCAATGGCATAATATGCTAAAATTAATAAAAGTCTTAAATAAATAAAATAGATATTTAAAGAGCTGGATAATATATATAATAACAAAAATAATAAATGCAATGGTAATTAACTATTGTGTAGTTTTTTAATCCACAGAAGTACTTTCAGTTAATTTCTTAACTATCCTCAACTGCCTTTAAATTCAAAAAACATAATGGAAGCAGACATCAACTCAAATCCCATGAATCCTCAATTTTAACATTAGCAGCTTGTCTATTTATTTCTATTTATTAAAATTGCCTTCTTAAATTTGCTTTTATTATGGTTTATGAAGATAACACTTTCAATATCAAACTTAAATTTATATTTACATATCCTTTCATGACCCAAGAAAACTGAAGCAGTCATTGAATCATTATTTTGACTTTTCACACATTTGTATAACAATCCATGCTCTTTTAATTTTTTTTAATATGGCACCTTGATTTACCTATATATGATAAGATTTATCCACAAAAAATTTGTTAGATAATATTACTTTCTGCTTAACAGATTTGCAATTTTGTTTTATCTATATATGAGAGTAGTATTTTAGACATGTGTATTTTTAAAGATATTAAGATTTACAAACAGTATGTGGATGTTCTTTTTGTTTGTAATAATATCAATACTATAGATTTGTGTGTAGAGGATTTAAATAATTTGAATGGCTTGAAATGGACTATTGAAAAGTATTAAGTATTTTGATTTAATTATTACAAGAGATAAAAGTATGCTAAGTTATAAATTAATAATCAAATCTTTACAAAAAAGAGATATATACATTGTAAATCAAAAGTATCATTTATGCATAAGATTGCAAGTTTTAGATCTCTTTTGTTTCATAATGAAAAATTATGTCATTACCAGTGTGATAAATTAAAAATATTAAGTTATATTTGCCAAAGAATTTTTTGAAGTTGGCTATAAGATTGAACAGATTAACAATAATTAGGGTCACCAAATAATTTAAAGGATTTGAAGATTGATAATAAAAAATGAATATCTCTTCCATATAAGTGATATTTTTTAGGATATATGTAATGTAAGTATACAGATTGGTGTATATCAGAGTATTTAAAATAAAAAATAAAGAATTTGTCTAAAGGTTTGTAATGATGGTATATTATAAGCTGTGATATGTTGAATTATTTCCATCATTTATGAGTGAATGTTGAATGTATAGAAAATTTTAAACTTTATTTAAACTTTTCCAAAAACTAATAACTTGTTAGTAATAACACACAAATAGACAATACAGGTGTTGCTCGAAGAGATTTTTAATTCAATATTCAAAAAAGTTTATTTTGGCTAATAATATATATGAAATACTGAAGATATAGTTTGCGTTACTGGTAAATATGAACGAATTAATAGGTTTTAAATAAAACCAGTAAGGCAATTTGCCTTTTAATATCTGCTGGAAGAATATATGAAAGAATGGATAGATATTGAAATGGAATGGACTTTAGTATTCCAGAAATGTTTATCATAGAAATATGTAGTTGCATAAACCAAATTTTAGTGTGAATGCTTTTGATCCAAGCAAGGCTTAATATTCAGCAGTAAAGTATATACATATTTAATAAACAATTAAGTGTTTGCATCACACGACCAAGCAGTAGCAGCAGATGCTAAGTAAATATTTTATACATTTGTTTTTAAAATATATATTTTAAAATTTCTCTATATAGATAATAAGTATGAATATGATTTCAATCTAAATCCCTGGGTTTAATAGTATTATATATATGTAGGTTATAAGTTGTGGGAATTATATCTGTGTGATTTTCAATTTTTACATACTTTATCTATACAATTCAAATCCCCTTTGTTTACTCTCTTATTAAAAAGAGAAAATAATTTGATCTATTGTAATATTCATTCATTAGATTTATTACTAATTACAAAACAGAAATTTAAATCAATGTGAAATCACTGTGAAAAACGAAAATTGAAACAAAAAAGCTCTCAGATTTAGATTTTATTTATAATGTTATTTAAAAATTCATGCCTTTAAAAAGTGTTTTCAAATATTCATATCATTAATCTAATACGAATGATAACTTTATCTGCCTTCTTTTTTTAAAAATGTAAATTTGAATAATATGAATTAAATAAAATTCAATGGATAAATCAAAAGTAAAAATAATACATATCAAAATATTTTATAAAAACTGCTTTTATTTAATTTAATGAATAATGCTCTAAAAACAACAGGTATTTCATCTACAATTACAATTTTGTTTGTTAAATGTAATTTGAAATAATTAATTTATGAGTACCCCATGCTTTTATTTTGAGTTACATATAATAATCAAAATTGGAGTTGAGGAAAAAAAAAATTTTGGTTTTTAATAAATTACTCATCAAATTAAATAAAAGGAGTTTTTTTATATATAAAATATTATATATATATATTATTTATTAGTATTCAAATATTTTGCAACTGACTTTTTATAACTATTTATATTCAAATTTAAAAAATGAGGATTAAAACAATGTGGTGGTCGAGAGGTCAGCGCGACTGCCTTACAAGCAGTTGCCCGGGTTGCGGGTTCGCATCCCGGCCGATGCTATGACACTTGAAAAAAAAAATCTCTCCCTATTTCTAGTATTTGATATGAAATTCACACATATTAAAAATTATTTACAAGATTTTTTTGTGTATATAAGGCAGTATTTTTTTAAAAAAGTTTTAGTTAAACAACCAATAGTAATAAGAGTGCATTCTTCACTTCTTTTCCTTTCTAATTTAATTAACTAATAAATGCTTTTTAATGAGTTAGTTAGGAAATTTAATAAAAGTATATTTTTAAAAAATATATTCAATGAAAACTTTCTGAACTGAAATGTGGCCTATCATCACTGTTAAGCTGATCAATCCTGAAATATTGCAATATCATCAATACCTAACACATGCACAAAATTTGAAGTTAATCCATTTGATAGAAGTATGTTAAAAGTTATAAAATTTGATCCAAATAAACAAACAGAATTTCTGAGTTAAATAAAAGCTTTTTAAAAAAATAATCTCTTTTATTTTTTTTTTCTAATCCAGTAGTTTCTATACATACTTATAATATAGAATATACATAACTGAAAAATAATATAGAATATATGTAATTGAATTGGAGTACCTGCATCTTCCAATGAGTTGTGTAATGTAAATAAATTATTAAAAGACAGTGGTGTATGTATATGGATTATATATAGTCCAATTTATGTTGTATCAAACTTTTGTATATATATTTTTTCATGAAATCTTATTATCTGGCATTAAATTAAAGCCAATTTTAAAAATTAATCATTAAATTTTATGCCAAGTTTTATTGGCTGTCACTTTCTTTTTTTTCAGTTTTTCATTTGTCATAATTTTATATCATAGATGAATATCTTCTAGAATAATAATCTATTATAAGATTGTATTATCATTATGGTTTCTGGTTTTTGCCTTTATCAGTGAGGGCTTAGAATTCAAAGCTGGAATTAAGGCAATTAATTATTCATTCATCTTTAATTCCTTTTTTTTATTATCAAGCTGAAATTTTAAAAAAATCTAATGTTTTGAATCCAAGTCAACTTACTAATGCAATTGTGTAGATTTAGTATAGTCATCATCATCATCAATCATTATCAATCCACTGCAGGATGAAGGTCTCTCCAAATTCAATCCATCTTTTCCTATCTTTAGCTTCTCTTCTCCACATCACCCCTGCACACTTTCTTATTTCATCCATTCATCTCACATGAGGTCTCTTTCTGGGTCTTTTACAATCTCTTGAAATCCAGTGTAAAATTTCAATTGTCCATCTATTATCATCTCTTCTAGCAATATGTCCAGCCCAATTCCACTTCAGTTTTTTAATTTTTTCAATAATGTCAGTAACACCTGTTTGTTCTCTTATTCATACATTGTGTTTTCGATCTTTTCTTGTTACTCCCAACATGCATCTCTCAATACTTTTTTGAGTGGTCTGAAGTCTCTGTATTGCTCTTCTATTAAGTGTCCAAGCCTCAGATCCATAAGTAAGAATTGGCAAAACACATTTATTAAAAACCTTCCTTTTCAAATACATAGGCATATTTCCTTTTAGTATCAAGTTATTTCTACCAAAAGCACTCCAAACAAGTTTAATTCTATGATTAATTTCATCCATTATGTTTCCATCTGTATTAATAATCTGACTAAGGTATTTGTAACTGTTAACTTCTTCTAACTCATCATAATCAATCTTTATTTTCATATTTTGAGTAAATCGATTAAACATTACTTTAGTCTTTTTAACATTTATCTTTAGTCCTACTTTTCTACTTTCATCTGCTAACTCCTGCAACATTTCCTGCAGCTCTGAAGCATTATTTGCAAAAACAACTACATCATCTGCGAAATCTAAATGACTTAAATAATCTCCATTTACTTTCACTCCTTTAGCTTTCCATTTTAATCCACAAAATACTTCTTGCAGCACTGCTGTAAAGAGTTTTGGAGATATGGAGTCACCTTGTCTTACACCCTTCTCAATGTTTATTTTCCTACTATCATTATGTAATTTAGTTGTTGCTGTTGCATTTTTATAACAGTACCATCTTGTAATGACTTATTGTTAGAACTTAAAATATATTGTCCTAGAATACTCTTGTTTATTGTAATAAGCTAAAATAATTGAGAATTGTTGTGTTGATACATATCTACATTATCAAAAGTTATTTTCTATTTTTTTTTATCATGAGTTCAGTATTTCTGAAATATCCTATTCAATAGTTTTTGAAGTATCCTATTCAATTTTTTATTATTTAAATATCTTTATGATGGTAAATAAAAAGCCAGGGTGAAGTGAGTTCATCCTATCAATTCCCAGTTCTGGAAAGCCAGCTTATGTATTTTAGAGATTTTTTATCCTGTCAAGGTTCTGGATTTTTTCAGAATAACATTAAAAAAAACAAGTATTAAAGACCTTAAACACTTCCAATGTAAATAATACAATGTTAATGTTTTATCAGATTTAGAAATTATTTTTAGGGTTCGAACTGGGTTCTCATAGTTGTTGTAGTGATCTACATGATACCATCAATCCTTTATGTCTTCCAATTTCATGGTCAAAGAGAGAAAAAAGACATGTAGAAATTAATGAAGATAATATTTTTAATATTTTTGCAAAAAGAATTACAATAAAAATCCATTAACTCTATTTTTTTGTCTGTGTGTGGAGAATCCATCTTTTTATGTAATAATTGTTTGTATAAATATAATTAACATGTTGATTACAACTGATTGTACAATAAACATATATTATTTATTGTATAATAGATTTAATAAAATTAATGTTTAAAAATAATTTTTTATTTCTCATAAGATTGTGATTTGTTAATGGAAGTGTCAAATATTTACATAATTTGAAACAGAAATGCTTAATAAAGCTCTTATTTTAAAAAGATCTCCATGGTAACAGTCATTCAGTTTTATTTCCAAATGCAGTTTAATAACCTTGTTGGGAAGTAATTAGACTTATTAATTAAGCAAACATGAAATTGGATTTTAACAAAATAATCATATACTTTGTGAGCAGTAAGCTTAAATAGTTAAAAGTGTTTTAATTAAATTAACATTACTGTTTTAACATATAATGGTATTATTAAGATAAATGTTTCCAATGATCTTAATGCTTTCATGATTTTTTTTTATAAGTATTATATAATATTAACTAGTAAATCAGGTTGTTGAACTGAATAGTTGGATGATAAATTGATTGATGGGATTTAAAACATTTTAATATGTAATCTGCCTAAGCTTATGTGTACTAATAGACAATACCCAACTAATTTTTAGTATTATTGCCTTTTGGCTGTGTAACGCACACAAGATGAGAGCTAGTCTTGCATTGGTGGTCGAGAGGTCAGCGCGACTGCTTTGCACTTGCAGGCAGTTGCCCAGGTTGCGGGTTCGCGTCCCGGCCGATGTTATGACATTTAAAAAAAAAAAAGATGAGAGCTTGCCACAGATGTAAATCAATACTTTCTTTTATGAGTTGTTATATACCAAAGTGCTTTTTTCAATATTTTGGAAAATTATATTAAAATATTGATATATATTTTCTACTTATAACACATTAATGAATAACTTCTAATAATAATCGTGGTAATTCTTTTCCATATTTTTATTTCCCTCTGAACATAAAATTTTTAAAGCAGTTATCTGAAACCTGGTACTATTACATAAAAACCTGATGATATTAAGGATAACAAGTAGAAATCTTCCTATTCTTCAGATGTATATATGCAATTATTCCAGATGAATCAAATATTTATTTTAATTGTGAATTAATTCAACACCATTCAAATAAAAACATGCTCAGGAAGCAATCGATGATTGCTCAAATATAAGATATTTGTAATTTAAATGCATTGAAAAAATATAGAACTCTACTAAATGTATGCTAGAATTTATAAAACTTTTTAAAAATGTTAATTGACTTTGAAAATGATTCACACTTGAACGAAATCAATATTCTATTAAAACACAGTATTCAGATAACAGGAACAACAATACAAACTCCATTAGTTTACTAATAATTATTTTACTGATATAAAGACTGTGTATATAAGAAAAAAATAATGAAAATGTGCTTTTGGAATAATTATATATCTGAAATTTAAAAAAATGGTATGAAAAAGAGGTAATTTTTTTATTGGTTATTACTTTGCTACCTAGAATGCCACACAATGTTGCATTTTTTCTGTATGCAGATCTTCACTTAGGTTATCTGTAGAAATAAAAATACAATGGTAAACATTTTTAATATTACTCCCATAAAATATTTTGTTTGCTGTCACAATTTTATAAAGCATATATTTCATGTGCATTTGCATTTGTGGGGGTATGATGTTTATATGTAGCTTTTTAAAAAGAATTTAAAGTAATTATATATTACCACTATTATCAACTGGGAGAATTTGTTGCTTTTAATATAAACTATCAGCAGTTTTTATTTTTTTCTGATTTCAACTACCATATAGAAACAATTATAATTAAAATATAGCTGTTCATATATCATTCTATAACTATTGAATGATAGAAAAATGGGACTTACAGTGAAATGAAATAAATATCATTATTCAACATGTAACACACATTCTGGCCATTGAAGGATATAACAAATGTACATGCCTTAAATAATTATAAAATAGAAAGTTACAGCTATAGAAGAAACTGAAAGTTTCAGAAATATATTACAGCATCTTGACATTAGAGAGAAAGTTATTTCAAACAAAAAGAAAAAATGATGACATTATTAAGCCACGATGGCATCATAACATATCTGAAAGAAGTCTATGGTAATAAAGAACAGAAATATAAATTGGCTCCTACAAAAAATGCATTATTTGGAATGAATAAAGACATGCAATTAAATCTCTGAAAAACATGAAAGCCCAAATAAGTAATTGAATCTTTATAAATCTATTAAAAGAAGCAGTTGAAGAAATATGAAAGATGCAATAATGAATTGCAGATCTATATAAAATATTTAATCACATCAATAGAGAACTTTAGATTTATAAATAGTTATTGTATTAGAATATCATATCCAATTAATATGTGAAGATGTAAAAGAACTATGAGTCAGTTTTTTGAATTTATAGATTATAAAAGGGTATTTGACTTCATAAACAAGTATGCTGTGATTAATGCATCATTGTAATATAGATTCAGTATAATCAAATTTTAAAGAATATTTAATATTTAACGGCTGCCGAGTGAAGTATAGGATAACACCAAGAAAATTAACATTGTTAATGGTGTATGAAGATTAGTCCATCATTCCAAAAATTTTTATATCAGTTTTATGGAATGTATTTTTCTGATTAAAATGAAAGCAAAGAGAGTACAAATACATTCAATTATTTAAATCATTTAGATTTTGCAGATGATGTAAATAATGCTGCAGAGGTGCAAAAAATATTACAAAAACTTTCATATAAAAGCAAAAAAGTAGAAGCAAAGATAAATTTAAAAGGAACTAATTTATTTACTGTTCATTGAAGTTTAGAATTAAAAGAAAATAAAGATTAGACAGAATAAATTTAAAAAAAATTAACAATTGGAAACAATTTAATGGCAAAACAAATATGCTTGCTTGCTTGAAAAGTGAAACTTTAAATATGTTCTGACCATATTTTCTTATAGGACTAAGACTTTAACATTAAAAAAAAAGACAACATAGAAACTACAGATTACTTAGACAAATATGAAATACTGAAAATGTATATGGGTGAGAGAATAATTTTGAATCACTGACATCATTGAAAAAAGTAAGAGACTGAAATAGAGATTATATATTGTAACCATATATTTTAGTATAAAATATATTAATTGATGGAACTGGTATAAAAATTTCTCTTTCTTCTTTTGGTGATTTGATTGGCTTGATTTGCACTTTGAACAGATTACTCTCTTATATTATTTTAATAAATTTAAGTTTGCTTCTTCCCATATACTAACTCATATCAAAACGTTTAACTTTTTAAAAATTTGACAACACATAAAAATTTGGTAAAATATTATTAAAAATAATATTTTGTTTTATTTGTTTAAAATGATCTTAAATTATTATTTCCATTGAATTAAAAAACCATTTGTTCAATTAAATATTAATTATTAAAAATAAATACAGTAATTACGTATGCGTCTCAATGTAAAAAAAGAAAAGAGCGCGAATTTAAGAGAAGATCGTCTGTTAGTTTTTTTTTTTTTGGGGGGGGGGGAGAAAGAAAAGAAAATGGTAAAGGCAAATGGTGTAAATTTGATAAGCTTATTTTAAAATAGTTAACAAGTAAACGGATTACCACAAAGTTTGCTATAAATGTAAAAATAACATAGTGGTATTTAATTATAAAATGAATTGCTAAATTTAAAAGTCTGTTCAAGTCGGCTGGCCAAGTGGATCAAATCACCGGTAACAATTTTCCAATATTACATTTTTAAAATGTCGGAGCTTCCCAGTTTAAAAGAATTAATTGCAAGAGTTTGGTATGTTTTAAAATGTTTATTATTCTACAATTTGGAAAAATTAAATAAGTATTTTAATTACAGAAGTTTTATGAATATGAAAATTTGCTTTTTAAAAAAGAAGAAGTTTAAATTAAAGTAAAATGTTATAGTTATCAACATAGTTTAATATTTCCGTTTCTAATTCTAATAAAATATAGTATTGATTGACATTTAACTTTACAATGCCAGTAATATATTTGCTAGTTAATTTGTTTAACATTTGGATAATAAACAGTCTTCAAATAATTAATCAAAGCTATTTTCTAATTTTATCGTCAGTTTGGAATGGTTAAATTAATTGCTATAATTAGTATTCCTAGATTTAAGCGTGGATAAATAAATATTAGCATGGATGTGATAAACTTGGAACATTTTTAATAGAGAAATGTAGAGATTAATAACTTATGAAAACATTTTCATTTAAATTCTGGAGTCATGTTTTGAAATTGTTTCATGTTTATGTAGCCAGTAAAATCGTTAATCTAATAGTGATTATAATAACTAATACAAATGGATAAAATGCATGTATGGATTTACTATAATTATAGCTATACTGTATTTATGTTCACACATCGACATGGATTCCACGGATCATATTTGGGTTATAAAGCTATACAATCCAATTTGGATACACACACCTGCTATATTATGTATTGAACTATAAAAGCTATATTTATTTATACTACACACCCTGTTAAATTTTATGTATATGATGAATAATGCATACTTTAATTTTATCGTTATATGAACTTGCATGGAAGTTCATAAGTTATATTTTATTAAGTTTAATTAATAAGGGTTGAATAAAATATTTATTCAAGAGAATAGCGCTTGCGAAAAAGCTTGAAAAGTACTAAATGAATTCATGAGATATATCAATTTTTATGGGGTATTTTGTGAGTCTTTCCAGATTTATAGTCCTATACTAATATTACTTATATTATATTACATATGTTTTATTTTAAGCAAGATAAGTTAGTACATTAGTTGTCCTGATTAGCGTAACATTTTATTATGCAAGAACCCACATTTGCTAAAGTGTTAGTGTTTTCTGAATGGTCAGAATAACTGAGGAGGATGATTTGCACTTTAATGTGAAGTAAATAGTAATGTTGTTTTAGAATGTTAAAAGGCATTAACTGTGCTGGTGGTTAATCCGAGATTACTTATTGCCAATTTTGTATTTACACTCATTCCCGCTGGTGGTTAATCCGCGGAATGGTGACTTGTACTTATTGCTTTATGATGGTGTATAAATCCACAAAGTTAGTGTTATTTAATTCCTACGAGATGAATGCATCCACAGGAATATGTTTTACTTCATAGATATAAGTTGGGCAAAGTATTTTAGTTAACTGCTAAATCACTTTTATTTGTAAGTATAATTTATAGTTAGATCATCAAATTGTAGCAGGAATCTATTCGTTACTTCATAAATTAACTGTTGGTTGATTATTATTTACCGAACGTAAGTTTAAATTTTCACTTTATTTAATGATTGCATTATAGCTAAATCCTACAGATATAATCTTATTTATTATATTATTATAAGTTTACGGTAGGGATTTATTGAATCTGGAAATGACGTTAAATATTTCATGAGTTGATGCTGAATTTAGTATAATTTCCTCAATATTCATTATATCAAATTGAAATATAAGGTATGATTAGGTTTTTAAAACTGTACCTATGATATGTTATTGAAGAAAGTCGATGGAATTATAATTTATTTATTTTATTTGTTTATTTATGTCTTTAATTATAACATTGGAATTAATTACTTATTATTCATAAATTTGCAAATAAACGTTGATTTATAATCAAACTTACTGTGCCGTTGCTATGTGTCATTCGTAAAATCAGAAATCATAAACCTTGGATAGAGCATACATTGAAGTACTACTATCGTCAACATGATATAAGAGTTTATTGAATTTTTTGAGAAAACATTTAGATGCTTTTGTCTTTGGTAGTTTATGATGTGAAGGTACAATAAAATCCCATTTACCTTTTCCATCATTTTGGCTTTGGTAGTTGATTCCAGTATACAATACAAATTAATTATTAAACTTGTAAACAGATTTACCAAATAAGACTGATTGAATATATTTACTTAACTTTTTAAATTGTCATTTGTCAGTATAATAAGAGTCTCAGTAATATAGTAAACTATAAAAAAGAACCCAAGTATTTATGTTTATTTATTGCAAGCTTTACCTAGACTAGCATTTGTATTAGAAATCATATAGATGGTTTAAAATTTCATAATCTTAAGTGTTCCACAAATTATGCCACTTGTACATGGCGCATGGGCTCATACAATAAAAACCAAATTAAGGTTTGAAAAAAAACATTACACTTATAATTTGTTTAATGATTTTATCATAATACTATGGTAGTTCTTCGGTTCACCTGGCTGCGATCAAATTAAATCATAAAAAGTTTATGTTAGATCATTAGTTTGGTCTGTGGTAAGTTGCTCTAGATGTTGATTGTGATCTTTGGTGCATAAAATAGATAGCATGATATGCTTTTGGATACAGCTCTTAATAGCTGACAATGTGCAACGGGAATTGATCAGTGATCGAAGTTAAGATTCTTAGCGCACTTGCGTTATGTAGTTGGGACCACACAATCGAACGGTTACAATTTTTAGTGCAGCAACGTGTTTGGCACGATAGGTAGATGAGAGGGCAAGCGAATGGTTACAATATATATATATTTAAGGGTCATAGCATCGGCCGGGACATGAACCCGCAACCCGGGCAACTGCCTGCTAGTGCAAGGCAGTCGCGCTGACCTCTCGACCACCAATGCAAGACGATTATATTTTTATACATAAAAAATTTAATAAACATGTATATATATTTAATTTTATAATTTTATTTATAATGACTTATTTTTAAATCACTGATAAAACATCATTAATCTGAGGTTTCAAAGGGTTTTTTGGGGGGATGATTTGTGAACTTTTGGATTTTTTTTGCCCCCACATTATAAATCCAATTTCTTATTAAATACAACAACAAAAGACAGCTCACTGCAATTAGGATTATTAATTTATAAGTTTGCACTAAATATATTTTTTCTTTAGTTTTGTTTGTAAATGTGGGAACAAATTAATTAATTCACTCTAAAAAGTTAAAGATCACATTTGGAAATTTTGTTTTATTCACATGTTTTAATTTAGAGACAGTAAATTATTAACCAATGACTTTTTACTGATATATGGGAGACAAAAAAAAAATCTCTAAACAACAACAATTTCACACTAAAACAGTATAATGGGAAGGGGGAGGGTGCTTCTATTTATAAAACATCAAGACTTTTTTAACTAAGTTTACAAATAATAAATGGCTTAGGGAGTCATGTGATATTGCACAGTCTGCACCACGACCAATTGAATTTTGATGCAGGAATCTTTTGCTCTCAAGACTATCACTCAATTACTGTGTACCACACAGATCATAATTGTGAGATGATTAACAATAAAACTATCGAATTCTATATTAAACCTAATGGGAAAATATTTTATGTTCATGATTGTATAACATAATGTTAAATTTTTTTAAAAATACTACTTTAATTTATAGAAATTGAATTCTGCAAATTTAAAAAAATATATATTTTTTACCCATAATTAGATTCACTCACAATATACCAATAAAGATTGCTGGACATAAGTTGCATGATAAAACAAAATAAATCAAGTTCTATATATAAAGTATCCGCCCAAAAGTATGAGAAATAACAAAATAGTTTTTTTCTATGTTTGGATTAAGATATGAGTTAATAACATAACTTACAAAAGCTCAACATTTTAATATACCATAATATTAATTAAGTTAATCCATATTAATGATTATATTACATCTATCCCCTATGTTTATGACCAAGGTAAAAATTTTAAAAAAAAAAACGTTTCAGAATTAAATCAGACCTAGAATTTTTCTTTCAACCATCCAATCCAAAATTGGTTGAGAAATGGAAATTAACTTTTGTTGGTTAGATGATAAAGTGAGGATTAGAACGATTGTTCAAAGCATCATTACCTGAATTATCAAGTGTGATGAATAATGCATTCTCTTTCACTATTACTCTAAAAAGGTATTTAAGAAATGTTTGCTTTCAATAGGATATTTAAAAGCTGTTTTATTATTTACCTTTTCAACTATTTGATATAAAAATATATAAAATTATAGCTATACCATGCCTTTGACTATGATGGCCATGTTCAATAAAAAAAAAATGTGTCAAAGTATTACCATCAGATTAATAAATCTTTTAAATGAAATTATATTAATTTTGTTATTATTTAACTCTTTATTTTACTTTTCAATACATAAATTGAAACATAATGATTTTCATATTAATTTTTTTTCTTTCTAATCCTTAACATGGATATTGAATTCACAGATAATAGTGAACTGCATCTTAATATAAATTTTAAATACACACGTATGAAAATGTGTACATAAAATATATACACCTTGAATGTAAAATACATTATTTTTTTTATTATTTTTATATTTTTTATTTAATATTTTTATTCTATTGTGAAGAACTGAAATTTTGGACATATATAGGGTTACTAATATATATTGTACCCTACCTTGCTATTTAAGATTGAAAGAGACTCCAGCTCCCACTCTAATCAGAATAATACTGATCGAAAAACGATACCTATTAAAACAACAATACATTGACTAGCTCAGAATATATTTCTAACATATATCTAATAAAATTAACATTTAAAATAATTTATCTTTTTAAAATAATAACTAAGATAATGAAAAAACACATAAATTAAATATTTAGGTTCAAATTAGATTTCCAGTTCATTTACCATACTAATAATTTAAACTACAACTAGCTCATTATTTACTACTAAAATATGATTCAATTAAAAATATTAATAAAATTATGACACTTTTGCATGAGACATTCGCAAAGTACAATGTTGATTTAACATTGAGGATGTATCCTAAAAGATATACTTTCAATGTTATAAGAATATTACCCCTACTTAATTTATATTACGAAACTATCTTGTAATACTCTTATGGCTCCCAACACACATAAAATAAATCCTAACTTAACAACTTATAAAATTTATTATGAAAGCAATAAAATCAATTACTATTTTTTCATAAAATAATATTAAAATTTAATATTAACTTTAAAAAATCCTCCATTATTACTTCATATAACTCTATAATCATTCAACATCTCAGGTTCATCTCCTAAAATAATAAATAAATTAATAACCTGTAGTTAAATATAATGAGGGATTTTACATATATTCAATTACTCTCATGAAACAACAATGGTCTACTATGATTCTTAAAATCATACATCAATTTGACTAATACTCTTCAATAAATGTAAATAAAATTATAAATTCTTGTAAAACATCATATATAATCTTTTATTTCTTATGTGGCATTTACAGAAAACATTATATTTTTAATATAATTGCAATATTAAATATTTTAAAATTAGCAATGTATAATTTTCGTAATCACCAATAATTAGATCTTCCGTAATAATAATAATAATTATAATAATATATTTTTGTTAATTATGTGCAAGAATATAATGATCCAAATAATTTTTATAATTCATATGTGTGAGTATGAAGATTCAGATCACTCAGACACATCAAACAAAGATACTCTTGAGACAATATAAATTCCAAAAATTTTAACAATTTTATTATTATTTAACAATATACTATATTTACAACAATATAAATTTATTTACAATATTTACGAAAAAATAACATAAGAAAATTAATTAGATTAAAATATTTACATAAGAAAAAATAATATAATAAACATTAAATAACCTTCATTCTGACTATTTGATGTATAAAATAGGACATATGATACATTATAGTAGTAAGACTATTATTTTCTATCCTTAAGACAATGATATTCCATTGTCATTATCATAATAAAACAATAACAATTAATAAATACTATTTATTTAACTAATACTATGCTTCACATTTTGGAAAATAATTATAATTATAGTAATGCCTATTAACTATAAAATTTCAATAAAAAATAGCATTTATTCATAATTTAGCATATAATATTATATTGAAAAGACAACATATCATTTATATACCAATAAAGCATTTATCTTTGCCTTTTAGATATATTTTAACATTTCAATGTAAATTTAAATAAAAGAATATATAGTTAGTGAAATAACTTTATTCATCATTTTATAAATCTATTTACTGTTAAAATATTTTAAATAATCCTATAACTTTATTCTTCTATAAGTTCACTCTTCTTATAGAAAATTAAAATTATATTAAAGAATTATATTGCTTGACATGCTATATTTATTCATTTTATAATTTATTACCATAATAGCATTCAGATATTATGTTTCATCATTCTTTCTCACAATCGAACAAAATATGCATTAAATATCTGAGTTTATTGATCTCTATTGTTCATATATCTCTAGGAATATCAAATCATTCCTTTTTTTCTTTTTATATAAACAATAAATAATTAAATATCATTTGTGATAAAATTGTTCTCTCCTCTTGCATTTACAATATCTTTCAACAGTCCAGTTATTATTGTAACCAATTTTTAAATTATCATTTATGATGTAATATCAATGGTGATTAATAGTAATTATAATGGGGGATATGAATACAATAACTCAAACAAACATGAAATATCATGGTTTCAGTGCTTAAGAGCACATATTTATCGTGTATCCTAAATTCTGGTCATGGCTTCTATCTGAGCTTTTACTGAACTATGGAAAGATCGCAACTGATCATGTACTAAATATACAGAACTTTGTTATCTGTATTAAATTCCTTAATTTACAATAATATGTTTCATATATAATATTCCTCTTTAATATCCCTAGCACCCAGGATTTCATTTTGCAACTAATTTTCCAGACCATTATCTTTCATCTGTCACATTCTGAAAAATTCTCCTAACATCGCAAAAAATTCTAACTATGTTATGTAAAATAATCTACAAACTACATTTCCAAAATAAACATCAAATAAAATTCAAGAAGGTACAAAACATTGTATACACAAATGATTTCAATAAAATATCCATTATCACACATTCATTCACTTTTATTATAATACTAGATAATTTAGAGATACAATCTAGAATGATATATTAGAAACTCATAATCATATTTCAAAAATATGCATACTTAAGCATTCATAAAAATTACTTAAATACCTTTAGATAACTTACAAGGCATTTTTTACTTTATATTCATAAAGTGCTATATTAATAATCAAAATGAGCAAAAAGTTTAAACTTTGTGGCTAATTATTCTAAAGTATAAAATATAAAATGCGCTAAAACACATGAACACACAAAGTTGAATAGAAAGAAATATTAATGCAGATAGATACAAACTAAATATCTTGATCTACATATATGGCTAAGCACATTTGAGAGCCAGAGTCCTCATATTCATAGCCATTTTGTAAATAAATAAATTGATTAGGAGGGATGCAATTATGCAAATGAGATAGTTACATATTCCATTTCTTGGAGATTTTATAATGAGTTTTCTGTTTATCAAGTTGTTATCTTTAATGATAACATAAGCATGTGGCATGATCTCAAGAAAAAGATAAAAGAGGCTTATTTTATCACTAAAGATAACTCTATAAACAGAAAAGACTCTTGTTATAAAATCTCCAAGAAATGGAATACTTAACTACCCCATTTACATAAATTTGCATTGCTTTTAACCTATCTATTTAATTACAAGATGGCAATGAATGTCAGGACCTCAGCCCTTAAAAGTGCTTAGCCACATACTTAGATACATATATTTAGTTTATATCAATCTACCACATTAAGGATTTCTTTGTCTTCAGCTTTGTGTGTTCGTGTGTTTTATGGCATTTTATATATTTATACATTATTAGATGATGAGGGAATATTATGTAGCTCTAGAGAAGAATTAGAGATAATCTTGAACATTTATGTAATGGATTTAGAAAAGATGCTAGATATGAGGGGCAGAGTGATAGCAAACATGAAAGCATATAGTAATGGGAATATACAATTTACAGAAAATCAACTGAATGAGGCAGGTAAGAAATTGAAAGGTGGAAAGGCAAGGGGGTTGGATGGATGAGCAGCAGAGATGGTAATGAATTTAGGGCAAATTTAAAACTATTATCATGTTTTAATAAGTTGGCACACAAGGGAGATTCTCCAGGTAGTTGGAATAATACAAGAGTAAGGCTATTATTTAAAGGGAAGGGTAAGGATCATAGAAAAACAGTTATAGACCGATAGCAGTAACATCAGGGCTATATAAAGTTTTCTCATATATGATGGTGGAAGGATTGCAAAATGGATGGAAGAAAATAATATAGCGGGAAAAATTCAAGGTGGTTTTCGATCAGGTAGGCATATAAGAGATTGTTTATTTATAGTTACACAACTTATGGATATGAGTAGGAATACAGGTAGACAGTTATATATGATTTTTATAGATATAGAGAATGCGTATGATAGAGTAAATAGAAATAGATTATGGAATAAGTTTAGTAAATTTGGGAATGGATGGAGCTTTAGTGGATATTATTAAGAAATTATATGAAAATAAATACTATATGTATCAGTTAGAAAATATAGAATCAGTTAAAGTTTAAAATGAGGTGGGTCTAAGGCAAGGATGCCCTATGTCACCTATTGTATTTTTGTTGTATTTGAGAGAAATGGAGGAGCAATGGAAAGATTAGGAAGATGGATAGAGATACCATTAACAGGTAGCAAGAGAGTATATATGTTGTCAGGTCTTTTATTTGTGGAGGATGTTTTTTGTGTGCAGAAAGAAGGGAAGATATGGAAGTTACGCTGAGAACATGTGCAAAGGTGGATAAAGAGATGGGGATTAAATTTAGTGAAGAAAAATAAAATATAATGATGGTTAATACTAGGGAAAGAGAAGAATTTTTATTGGGGGATATAAAGTTAAGTGTGGTGAATAGATAGTGTTATTTGAGAATCATTTTAAGTAATCAGAAAAATTGCTTGGCTGAATGGGAGAAAAAATTGGTAAATGAAGCAAAGAAAAGAAAGGGATTGATAAAGAAATTAACAGTGTTCTCATATAATAAATATGCAGTTAGAATTGTATGGAAGGGAATGGCAGTAGTAGGGTTAACATATCATAATGATGCATTATATATTAATAAGTGGGTATTAGATTACTTAGAAAAATACAAAGAGAAGTAGGAAGACATGCATTAGATGCAGAAGTGTGGATGGCAAGGAGGCAATTCAAGGAGAAATGGGATGGTCAAGCTTTTATATGAAGGATGCAAAAAGCAAAATGAAAATGATCAGTAGATTGCAGTTTATGAATAATAAAAGAATATACAAAATAATATTTAATTTGGATTGTGAATAAAGGGCAGGCAACAAGATGGGTGAGAAAGATAATGCAATATGCAGATTTGGATAAAGACTTTATATTAGTATACTTATACAAAAGGTGGGGTGATTGTGTTAGTAGAATTGTTGAGTGTCGTAGTGTTAAGTAATGGGGTAGAAGAATAGATGCATTAATAAATAATAGGGAGTTGGAGAGATGGAGAACTAGTATGGAGAGTAATAAGAGTTTAAATATTTATAGAAGTAAACAGAATATTGGGTGTGATTTAATTTATGATAATAGCAAGGAAAGTAGTTTACTGTTTAAAGCTCCAATGGGATCTTTAGCAACAAGGGAATGTGATTTAGTCTGCAAATTGTGTAAGGAAGGCATAGAATATATTAGGCATCAGTTAATTGAATGTAAATGCCTGAAAACAGAAAGGGTACCAATAATGAAGTTGTGGAAGAATAAATATAAATAAAGTGATTACATGGAAAGTGGCTTATTGGTTTTTATGCTGGGTTTGGGAAAAGACACTATAAAGACCATGAAGTTGACAAAGATTATGTTATGAAAATGGTATGGAGCAGGATAGAGAAGAATATGGGAAAACAGGATGGGGAATAGAAAGAGAAGTCAAAGTGGCTAACAGGTTTCTCTGGGCATAGTTTCTGAAAGATTCCTGACTCCGTTTAAGAAGTCACAGTGCATCACTTCACATTAAGTGAAGGGTTAATATTAATTAGATAAACATTTACAATATGTTATATATATTAAATATTATTTTTTTTATTAATAAGGCATTTCGTTAAAAATAGTAATTTACCAACTAGTGTTTCTTTTTTTGCTAAATTTATTGAATATAAATTTAAATAGAAACAATAACTATTTATAATTGTGATTTACTCAAAAAAGTGAAGCTTAGTATTATCAGAAAAGAATTATAAGGCTTAGCACTTTTGGGGAACTTAGGTTCTCACATTCATAGCCTATCTTGGGAGTGTCAACTTACATTAAGATTTTAAATGAAGCTTGGCTGTAATTTATACAAAATTTATTCAAAGTTTTCTTTTATATTCAGCATTTTTTTGGAGATTGCAAAGCACCATTCTTTTTGGTTTATTGCATAGTTCTCATTTGCAATAAAGCACGCCTTCTTTATTTTTCATTTCGTATCATTACACTCAGTGCCCTTACACATGTCCTATTGTTTTTTGGTGCTTAAAGAATATGGATTTGTTTTCAGTATTGTTTATAGCTCTCCTGTATAAATAGTGATGTTTAGATGTTCTGGTGATAATGTTGGCACTGGTTGGCAACTATGCAATAAACCGAAAAAATTGTGCTTTGCAATCTCCAAAAAATGGTCAATATGAAAGAAAATTTTGAATAAATTTTGCATAAATGACTGCCAAGCTTCGCTTAAAATCTCAATGTAAGTTGACACTCCCAAGATAGGCTATGAATATGAAAACCTAAGTTCCCTGAAAATGCTAACCCTTATAATTCTTTTCTAATAATACTAAGCTTCACTTTTTTGCATAAAGTGCTATTAAAACTTACCACTCGAAGTTGAAGTAAAAACAAAGAGTTTATTTCAATAACTATTTATTTAATTAAATATCAATTGATTTATATTTAAGTTATGTTGTATTGTATATAATGAACTCTTGTTTTATATTGGTAGAAAAAAATTATACAGTAAACAAAGAAATAATTTGCCAGTTTTTTGCTCTTTACCCTATTGAGGGATAATATGTCGGGTTATTTAACAATTAGTTTTCTTTCCACTTCTTTTTAAGTATTGTAGTGGTAACTTTCTTACTGATGATTGATGATGGTGCTCTTATTGATAACTGATACATATATATATATAACTTAATTTACAGATAAGTCTTCTGGTATATATTTGTAACTGGAAACAATGTGCATTTCACCAGTTTACCAAAGATTAATTGACATTTGAATTTCAGTTTATTAAATTTAATTAAAATGGATATTGATACTGATGATCAAATCTTTTGTTCCTTAGATAACTTCTTGTATAAAGCATCCTTATTAGTCATCATTCATAAAATCCTATCTCATCAGGCCTCACTTAACATTCATTCATAAGCTATTTAAACATATAGCTTTGAACTCTGTCAACCTTAATTCATGATGCAATTTTTTTTAAGAAAGATGACATATGAATATATTATTGTGTTTCTGATGGTAACTACCCTGCTTTTCTTAGATTAAGTCATAAACAATTAATATCAGCAGAAGATTGCTATATATACATTGGAGATAAGAGCACACAGATAACTTTTAGATAATCTCAAGTGATGTAGGCAGTTATCTGTAATTATTATTACTTTATGACTAGAGCAATAAATCAATAAACATAATAAAGAATATTAAAGATATACTACAAATGTTAAAATTAAATACACATATGCATTTAAAGAATATATATCTATCAATCTAATCAATACTAATAAAATTCATTTAATAAAAAAAAAACAATGCTTATATTCAAAAATACATTTATTAAAATATAAGTATAAAACTTAAAAATTATGAAGGTTTCTTATCTATATGCATGTAAATTTAAAAGTCTTACAGTAGTTTCTCTAAACAACAGTAAACTAAACATGGTATTAAATCAGTCTCTTGATGATTCTAATTGAATTTTTCTTGATTTTGGATAATTTGCTGTTTAATATGTGAGTTATACAAATGCAGGCAATGGGCAAAAAAATAAATTATATTTTATATCTCTGGACACTTATAGTTGTTTTTAGACACTAAATGGCACATATTGGGTGGATTTAGGAAACCATATTTATTCTTTTTATTATGCAGATTTTCAACATTTGGGTCAGTTTTGAAAAGTGCAAAAACAGTTGTCTTAGACCATGTATATTACTTCCAAACTTAGAACAGAAATCTTTCCAAGCTATACAATGTTGGAGATATGTACTTTGGCTCTCTACAGATGTTTTTTCCCCACTTCTTCTTTCTAATTTTATAGCTTTCACCCTCCAAAGGGCAACTCTTTCCAAAAGAATTAGCCATCTAGCATTTATTTGATTATTCAAGCACTTGGCGGTAAATTTTAATAATTTCACAGACAATTAATAGCTTCATTATCTGTGTGCAGAGCACACACACATATATATATTAATTTATTTTAAATGTTAATGAAGTAAAATCTTAACTATTTCAAGTCTAGGAAGAAAAAAATAATATTGCTACTAGAAAGCATTTGTTATGCGATGTTTTGATGATTTTATACCAATTCTGATCAGATAATAGAAGAATCTACAGTTATTAAAGAAATTGAGGAAATATTAATACAGGATTGCTCAATCATGAATAAACCAAGGGCTGCATTAAAAAAATATTTATCCAGGACAGCAGTAAAAATAATACAGTACATATATTAAATTATTGGAGAATCAGATGAACTATAACTGAATAAAACTAAGTGTATATTAATCAGGCACATGTTCACCATGATTGTTCAGAACATGTGCATTGGATCAAAGTAGGACAAAGCTGCTTCTTTAACACATCTTACACTATGTGGATATAGTAATGTTAAAATACCAGAGAATAATATCAATAACAACATTATTGATCACTTCATTTGTATTATTTATTTTTTTATTCAAATAAATAAAAATGTCCAGGTAGTTCACACATATACCCTCTCCGCAGACTGCATGTGGCACCTGGGCCATATTTTGGTCAGCTCTGGGTTAATATATGGATATTGAACTGTTTTCAGATTTGTGTAACTATGAAAGCATGTTCGTTTAGATTAATGCGACCTAAACAAGGAATAAAAAATGGTTGCAGAAGGAAAGATATATTAGATTAAAAAATTTCAGGTGTGTCATTTCTCGGATCCAAAGCTTTTTACTGATAATAACCATAAGGTAGAACTAGTTTAAGATATGAATAGGATAATACCGGATATGTATTTATTAAGCATTACCATCTAACATCTATTTTTATTTTCCAAGCGTATATTAGATGGCATAACTAGAGGCAAAGTAAAATTTTATTATTGAAGAAACATTGCTTAAAAAATTTATAAGTCATGCTAAAGTAATAAAATCTAACAGTCATGAAATTTAAAAGGTTCTCTAATAAAATTATTTGGATCAGAACATTTTTGTAAAATTACTTGTTTTACATCTGTATTTATCCCCTTCTTTTTTTGTTTTGTTTGGCTACTACTTCAAATGATTAATGTTCTCATTTAAAAAATTGTTTATTTTAAATTCTAATACTGATTTAATCACTGATTATAACCATATTTTTTAATGTAACCTCATTCAACTATTATATACTTTGATAGCTTTAGAAAATTAAGTAATAAAATTGTTGAGTTAATTAAATCTTAAAAGTTTTGTTGTTTCACAACTGTAGTAGTCAGATATTTTTGATTTGGATCTATTTTAGGAAAGATGGGGAAGATTTTCATGTCAGATAGGCTAATACCTACTGTAATTTCATGAAAGATAATAAATTATTTATTTCCAAAAATAAGGCATTTATTAATCAGAAATTTGTTTCAAGAATATAAAGTTTAATGTGTGTGTACATTTTGCAATCTTTTAAAATAAAAATGTAAATTAGTTATGTTCAATAGATGGACACAGCTTTTATTTGATTTATAGTTTTTGGAACATAAAACTGGAGAAATGTATTAAGGACTACTTGTTATATGACTAATTTACTTCATTATCATTATATAGTAAATACAAATAAAATTTTTAAAAGTGCTCCATTACTCTGTCTGATCTTAATTTGTAATATATGAGCACATAAGTAATTTTACAGCTTATCAAATATGTAATGCCAAGAATATAAACCTCTTTCATGGAACAAACAAGTCCGAAGACAGTTTACAAGCAAGATCACCAATAAATCACTTAAATAAATCTCTAAGTAATGACCACCTTTTTTATAACAATATTAATTTATTTTGTCAAATAAAAGATGATCACTTTTATCTAACCTTTGGTTTGTTATTTAATAATAAATCAAGCATTGATAGTTCAAAAAATTGGAAACTTTTTATTTGTGATTACTTTTGTTTTATTATAAAAATGGATGTTATTTATAGGTTTATTTAAATGATTTTTGGGGGATCTTAGTTGTAAATTGTTTTAGTAAAGTATTGTTTATATATTTGATAGGACATAAAAAGTAGGTTGTAAAATTATTTATATGATCATTAAAATAACTAATATTTTATTTAAATTGATATTTGGAACCACTATAAATTGGTTTGATTTCTACTAAAATAAAAGTTGCCACAAATAAAGTTTCTGCTTTTTCAAAGTAGCTGTAATTGATTTATTACTATATAACAAACCAAAAGTCAGGTAAAATTTATCTAACAAAACAGGTTCACACTGATGTAATAAAAGATGGGAGCTTATTTAGAGATTTGTTTAAATGATTCTTTGAGGATTTTACTTGTAAATTGTCTTAATAATGTGTTTAGTCTTGTTTGGTCCAAGAAATGTTTATATTTATTCATGTCTTATCTACATTTAAAGAAGTAATGTGATGTAAATGCAATTTCCTTAAGCAAAATCAGAAGTCTTTATGCATAGTATATATACCCAGAGAGATTGAAGTTTGCAGAGCAAATTTTACTCTGGTGGTAGAGTTTGGAACTAAGTCTTCTTCACTGACATGCTTTGCAGGATTGGGAATGTAATCCTTTTCAATTTATATAAGATATAATTACTACATAATTATAAAAAAAATATTTTAAAGGAAGTATTTTATTTATACATATGGTGCACATTTTATAAAGAAAGGAAAATATTTATTATTTTGAAAAGTATATTGATATAATTTGTACAAGCAAATAAGAAATAATAGTGCACAATAAAAAAAAACTATAAAAACTTATACGAATTATAGTATTTCAGAAATTAAGAGGTAGATTTATCATTATTCAAAATTGCCACGTACTGTTATCATTATATAATCTGATTAATAGTTTTAAGTAGTATGGTATCTAAGGTGATCTACAAGCAAAGTATAATATGGCATGAAACTTTAGCTCTCTTCCAGAAATACATAGATTCAAAGTGGTCGTAGCTTTAAAAAAAAACAATGACTGCATACCTTAGTAAAATTTCAAATTTGTATATTTTCAGCACATTGAAGACATTTTACCATTGAGATATAAATATTGATAGATATTTGTTGTGAATTGTTGGCTAATAAAAAATCGCATATGCTAGATAAATAAATATATTTAAATTGCTTCAAATTAATTACTTCAAATACAATATATTTCCACTATATACATCTATTTTTTCATTTTTTGTTTCATATAGTAATGGCTGCCAGCAAATAAGATACTGAACTTTATTTTTATTATTTCAGAGAGATAAGAAAAATTAATTGTGTATATTTTTTGTATTTTTACTATGACTTCATTAGCAAGCCCTGTGTAGTTTAGTACAAAGGTAAAGTAATAGACTCATGAACTCGTGTTCCATGGATCACAGCTTTGCAATTCCCAGTAAATTATTCTTTTTTTTTTATTTAATCATGTTTTAAATTTGAATGTAAATATTTGCAGATATAAAATATTATCTTTTGCTATAATAAAGCATTGTGCAGAAAGTTAACTGTTGTAAGCACAATATATGGCAAAGATAGAATAATAAGCATCAACTTTCCTTTTTCACTTTGTGTATAAATTTATTTAACGCACATTACGCAAGTAATATTAAGTAATATTTACTAAGGCAATAAATCTATAGCATGTGCGGTTGAAAATGCGAAGGTAGGGACCTCTACAGGTCTTAACCATAAGATTACGCAGTTCAAAAAAAGCATGTAATAGTTAAACACCCAAATTGCAGTTGCTTAATTGTGCTATTAGTTTAAATCAAACACAACTTTTTTGAACATCCAGCTGAGAATTGATTCAGGAATCTTTAACTCCCAGTTACCACTCTGCTATTGTGCGAACTGATTCAGACTACTACACACCACTACCAATTATTATATATGTTTGTTAAATAATCAAATTGTTAGTCATTTGGGAATTCTGAAAAATACTCAGAGCATGATAATTATTGTATACCTTTATTAAAGCTTATTGCATTCAGTTCCTTTTAAGTTGTTTCATTTTTATTGATATTAAAATATCTTCATTACATCTGTTCAATAATCAAATTGTTTGTCACTCGGGAGTTTACCTGCTATTAAACAACTACATTGTTGTATACTTTTATTGCATACAATTGCAATAAAAAATATGTTCAACCTGTTGGTAAATTTTTTATTATTAAATAAGTAATAAAAAAGAATTTTAAGTAATTAACTTATAACTTTAAAAAAACTGTGTAACTTATCTTTTAATTATCATTATAAATACTCCAGACACAATTTTCTTCTTAGTATAATCAAATGGTAAAATGCTATTTAAAAAAACTATATCAGACACAATTTGTTTATGAATTAACAAGCTTTTGTGCTTGCTGATTACATTTTCTTACAGCCAACAAATTACTGCCAGTTGCTTAGAAAGTGACTTGGAAAAATCTTAATATAATTAGAAAACTGCATTAATGTTCTTTTAAATCTTCAAATGAATTTACCTAATCCTTTAATGACAGTTGCACTTCTAAAGTTTTTTGTTGTTTTTTTTTTTAAGTGAAGATTAAAATGCAAATTTAAAATAGTTATGCTAATATTTTTTTGTTGTTGTTGTTGTTAAATTTGTATTTAGAAAAATGATAATTTTTTTTTTGGATGGATTAACAGAATTTTTTTTTATTACTTCTTTGAAATTAGAATAAGGAGGAGTTTTTAATGGTTTTCTTCTAGCGTTTTAGAATGATTTGATGAGAAAAAACGCCTTACTTAATCAGGGGAAAAAAGCTGAATCAGTTTTCTGTCCAAACACAGATATTTGTTTTGCTGGGAGGAATATCATTTCTATTTCTAAACATTTGAATAAACAATAATACTATTTGATTGTACCTTCTCCTTTCCCTAAAAAATTAATTACATTATTTGAAAACAGTTCACTGTATGCTTGTTTGGGTTGTGTGTATAATAAAAGTAAATAGACAAAAAAATTAAAATAACTTTTGTTTATGCATTACGAGGTAGATCTCTTTCCAACATTTCCTCAAGGTAAGAATGAAGGTATTATTCAATAGGTTTGGGAAATACTAGTTGTCAGAACTTGAGGGGTTTCCTATTCTTATTACCCTCTAGCTAAGAATAATTAAATACCCATTTATAGATCAACAATATTGGATAACTAAATGACCTGTGTATTGGGGCAGTTACCTGAAAAAAAGTCTTAGACTTGTTTGAAATTTGTAAAATTTTAAAAGTTTTATGGAACTTGTATTCAAACCCATATCATAAGCATGACAAGCAGATGCATTGACCATTTTGGCAGGATAACTAAACTCAAAACTTCAATAACTATACATATATATGTTAAAACCACTGAACGTCACATGATCACCATTTCTCATGCTTGCTCATAACTGTTGTTAAAACAGGCAAAACTCTTCATGCAGTAGTGCCATTCAGTGTAAACCAGAGTGACTTGCAGTGAATGGTCTAACTGTATGGAGTTTTGCCTGTTTATATATATATATGTTATGTGAGTCTTTTTTTTTTTTAGAAGGTTGACTATTTATGTTATGATAAATTATGTGAATACAGTTTGGTAAATCAATGGATATGAAATCATGTTCATTTTCTATCTTGTTCTCTTTTTTTTAATAGCACTGATCCTTGCTAATACTGTAGTTTAATGAATTCTCCTTTCTCTTGAGTAACATAATCATAGCTTTGGAGTCTGTTTAAATAACTTGACATAACAGGTTATTAGTTGTTATGATTATTGTGGCACAAAAGTTCTATGTTAATTACTAATTGAGATATCTTTGTTTTTATTATCAGAATTTCAGAATTTCAATTTCCCAACAGTTTGCTACAGAGGTGAAGGTGCTCATCTTATATTTTATCAGACAATCTAATCCTTTGATTGTTATTTCTGTATGTATGCTTACATAAGCTTAATTAGTAGTAGCACATTTTTATATAATTCAGTATGTGGATATATACTGTTTAATAATTTTTTTTTAATTTGGAAATAATAAAATATATTGATCTTTAAAAAAAAAAAAAAAAATAGAGTCATGCATCACATGATGCCATTCATTTTTTAAGCTTGTAAAATATAAACAAAGAGCTTTGCTAGTTGCTCGGCAAGCTTTGTGATAAATACTTAGCAAGAGAAAGCATTTAAAATATCCCTATCAGAAACTACACCCAAACCCAGACCAATGGTTTCATGTTTTGGCACTCCACAGTGAGGTGCTAGGGTAGTTTCACTGAGGAGTGCCAAAGCATGAAACCATTGGTCTGAGTTGTGGGTGTGGTTTTTGATAGAGATGTTTTAAATGCTTTTTCTTGCTAAGCATTTATTACAAAGCTTGTTGAGCAACTAACAAAGCTCTTTGCTTATATTTTACAAGCTTAAAAAAGAAATGGGGTCATGTCATGCATGACTCTATTTTTAATTTTTTTTATTAACTATTTAGTCTTTGCTTTAAGTGATGTTATATTGCTAAGACTACTAATATATGGTTTCTCTAAAGATCTCCCAGCCCCATATAGCTATTTGAGCTAGATAGCTGGGTTTGAAGACATTTAAGTGATCTGAAAATTTCAGATTTTCTACTCAAGGGTTAACTCTTAGATAAATGCCGGCTTTGGGTTGGTATTTTTAGATCTAGTGTCTGAAACTACTCTAGCACCTCACTGAGGAATGTCAAAGCATGAAACCATTGTTCTGGGGTTTGGATGTGGTTTTTAATAGAGATATTTTAAATGCTTTCTCTTGCTAAGCATTTGTCATGAAGCTTGTTGAGCAACTAACAAAGCTCTTTGTTTATATTGATCTTTATTCTACAAAAGATACTCATTAGCCATGGATTAAATTTTTTTTTTTGTTTTCCAGAATGATTTTAGTTCAAAATAATGTAATAATTGCTTAACAAGTTTTTATTCCACATGGTGTATTAATCCAATTTAGATATTAAAATTGACTTGACTTACACTTCCCAGACAAATGAATTTGAAATGAGTGAATATTTTATTCTAAAGATTAATAAAGGAAGAAGTATTATAGGGTAAACTGTCAAACAATCACCCCTTGTCATGTTTTGATAAGAGCTACAAATATTTCTGTCATCCATCCCAAGAAGATAACTGGACTATGCTTATGTAGAATAAGAACTGAGAAAAATAGCATTACAAAAAATCTAAGTTTTCATTTTATTTATTTTGATTAATAATAACCAAATTAATTAACCTGCAGAAAAAACATGTTGGAATTGATGGCAAAGTTGATATATTGTATATGGTTGTCGAATTATAGTTACAATTTGTTATTTTCCAATAATTATTATAGGATTCCAGGTTGTTGAAAAGTTGTGCAGCATTGAGACAAATATCTTGATGCTGAAAATGATTATGAAATAAGCCAAAATTGTATTTACTAATGATTATAACATTTTCTTTTTTAAAAAAACATTAAATTATAGTTATTTTTTTTATTAATAATAGAATTAAATCTGGATGGAATGCTTTTGATTTATGTTTTTGAAAAGAAAGGTTTTTAATAGATGTGATTTACTAATTTTTACTTTAATGGATCTGAGACTTGAAAATTTAACAGAAATGCAGTAGAGACTTTAAATCATTCAATGCAATATGAAAAGATGTATGTTGGAAGTATCATAAAAGGATCAAAGATGTAATACTTGGATGATAGAATAAACAAGTATAAGTGACATCATTGAAAGTATTAAGAGATTGCAATTGAGAATTAAAAATATTGTTAGAAGAGATGATAATAGATGAACAATTGAAGTCTTAAACTTCATCTCAAGAAAGCATAAAAAAACCTAGAAAGAGGACACATGTAATATGATTAGATGAAATAAGGACATTTGTTAGAATAATGTGGGAGAAGAAAAGCTATGGATTGGAGAAACTGGATTAAACTTAGAGTCCTTCATTCTGCAGTGGATCTATAATTTGAAAATGATGATGATATTACATTTTTAAGAAAGTAACTTATTCATTTAAAACAATTTCTTTTGATTATATATATATAAAAAAACAGAATTGTAACTTTGATAGCTGGAGGATTTGAAGTGGAAATATAAAAGTAAAGTTTATTTTGAGAAAAGTGTTTTTATAGTGTATTTAACATCTAAATGCATATCTGTGTATATGTGTGTGTTTGAAAGACCTCGATATGGCTTGTCACTAGCACTGGCTTAGAAAGAAAAGTAAAAATATGACTTCTATTTACAAACTTTTAAAGAAAAATTTAATTTATTTAAAAATTTGGCATATGTTATATTTTTAAAATTATAATTTTTCAAAATAATGAACGTTATCATTAATCATTAAAAAAAAATGAGAGAGGGAGGGAGAGAGAAGGGAGGAGAAGAAAGAGAGATTATAAACAATCAAAAATGTTATATTCAAGCTTCCTAATGTATATATAAGTAATCCATTCCACAAAGTCAAAAAATTATAAATTTTTATTGTGATATATTAAAGTGTATTTTATTTTGATGACATATTAACAGAATATTTCTGTATTAAAAACATATTTATAAAACATATTATTTGAAATATCATATTTGTAATATTAACATTTTCATAATTATTAATATTTATTCTGATACTAATAAATGAAAAAAGCTACTCTCACCATTATTTTTTTTGGACTTTAATTAATTTAACCTTTTAGCATGGCATGCACTTTGGAACAGCTAATAGGATGAATTTAATAACTATTTGTTTATGATTTAAACTTTATTCTTTGTTTATTTTTTACATCATTTAAACAATGTTTTAAATGTAAATTTATAAATGAAAAATAATCTTAAAAATAATAGTTCAGCTTTACATATGAGGGAAAAAAGTAATAAACAGAAATAAATAACAAAACAATTCATTTTTAGCCTTATGGATACCTAAATGCATTTTAAATAAGTAAGTTATTCTTAATGAAATTTTTATCATGTAGATTTGCAAAAAAAAATGATAAAAAATAATATTGAGGTGGATATTTCTTATTTTAATAATAGACTATTCATATTTTATATAACTGATTAGGTTTCTGTTAAAATATATTGTAACAGTAACTATTATCAATAGAAGCAGAAATAGTAGAACATACAAGCAAATGATATGAGTCGACTAATTGATTAACTAAGACTCACTCTATATACAAATATTCATTTTTTTCTCTCGTGTCATAGCATCAGCCGAGAAGTGAACCCGCTAACCTGGGACAACTGCTGGTAAAGCAGCTGTCACTGACCTCTCGGCCACCAATGCTTGACTACAAATACTCATTTGTCTCTAGTACCATACATTCTGAATGTCACATCCCAGAGAGCATATTCTTAGAGCTGGGGGAGGGGTTCTACAAATTATGCATGGCATTAATTTTACATAAACATTAAGATGTGTGCTATACAGTAAAAGTATTATAGTAATACGATAATTAAGTGCAAGTAATTTGCATATTTTATAAAATATCAAGGTATTTTATTCTATACTTGGTTCAATATAGGCATAAAATAACAATCAATATCTTAGTAGTAATAAAATAACTTATTAATGGGGAAAAAATAATGAAATAAATTGATAGTATATTCTTTAGAGATTTTTTTCTTGAATACTTTTCAAGACAGAAATTATAATAAAGGTTCAAGTTTTTTTTTTCTACGACTTTATATAATAACTTCTCAAATAGATATTATATGCAAAAAAATATAATTATTTATCTCTATACTGTTTTCCTGGAAATAATTTAATTCATATTATTCTTTATGAATAACCATATAATTCATTCCATTAATCATTTAAATTTTAAATATTGTATCCTTCTATTTCATTCATGAATAAAAGATGTCATTTTTGACAATTAAAGTTCACTTTTTCACTCTTTAGACTTTTTTTTAAAAAGCTCAATATTTCTTCTTCTTTTATGTATTTGAATATTCAAAAGATAAAATAAATATTAAAGCTTCTTGCTTTAGATTATCTTAATCTATGTTTAAAAATTCTTCCCTAAGAATCCTTAAACAAAATATTAAATGCAGTTACATATAGTAGGTCTTCTAGACTGATCATTTGTGAAGTTCCTTTTATCTCTAGCTGATTTTACTAGTTGATAGGGAAGATACTGAGCATTGTACTAAATAAGAATTGATGGGCTATTTCTTTAATCTAGCAAGCCATCTTACAGTTCTAGTAAATTAAAATATTTACAAATTTACACTTCTTGTATAGTTTTAACTTAATAGATAATTTGTTTTACTTTCTTTTCAAGTAAGAACAAAAGAGAGAGAGGAAAAAAATCTCATTTCAATATTTTTGACCTCATTTACATATAAAAAATTTTTGCTGTCTTTATAAATCTTTGGCATCATCTACATAACAAATGTATGAAGTCTATTTGTTTTGAAATTAAGAATATCAACTTGTTCCTATTTCATTTCTCCCTTTTTTATTTCAATCCTACATGTATGTATGTGTGTATATATATATATATGCATAAGTGAGTACACACACCTTGGTTTTCAAAAATATCTCAATGTAACTTTGGCATTTCCAATATAAGAGTTACAGTATGTATATATTTAAAAAGCTGAATGAATACATTACTTACCCATTGAAAATAAATATTGAAATTAATTTTACAAAAATAAGAATAAATGTATAAATTATAAATAAGTAAAGTTTCATTTTCCAATTTCACAAAATCTGTGGTATTTTCTCCTTATTCATAAATTTACAATCAAGCAAACATACATTAGAGATAAAAGTTGAAATTTATTGAGAAATAGATTTTTCATTAAATTTTACAAATATAAGAAGAAAATGTAAATAAATTATATTTAAAGTGGCATTTTCAATTTCTCAAAAATAGAAGTCGGTGTTGGAAAAAATGCACACTGAATACTTTCTACATCTTATGTATGAGTACAAGCTTTAATCTTTCTAAATTGATTTTGCACTAGAAAATGAAGGCATCTAGAAATTTTAGTTCTAATTAATACTAGTCAAAACATATTTTAGTTCTATTTTTTCCCTTCAAATGTATGGAAAACCATCAAATGAATACTAAAGAATAGACCAATTGAACACTTTACACTCATTGAGTGTGCTTTGCAGTATAAATTTATACAGTCTTTTATGCTCAGCTATACTGAATATTGGAAAGGTTAATAAAAAAATGTAGTCTATTATGCAGTCATTGAATGAAATTTCTTTTTCTACTATTAACCCCTTAATTCATTTTCATGTAGACCTGCCATTGGTGTTACATGCAATTGGAATTTGACTCAATTTCAGAAATCCTTTTCAATCAGTTGACAATACAAACTTTAATTAAAAAAGGGTTTTGATTGATTTTAAGCATTACTAATAGTAAGCACCCCACGAAAAAAATAGACAATAAAGAAATAATAGAGTGTACTCATTCTGTACAGAGATAAGCAATTGCACAACATATGCATTTGTTGACAACATAATAAAAAAAAAGTTAATTTACTCTTAATTTGTTTATTATAAATTTTTTAATTGTTAAATATTTGTTTCTTAATAAATATATGACATTAACACATGGGATTTATTTGTATACATAAGCTTTTTAGCATATAATTAATCAACTAAAAATTTACTGATATCAAACAGAATTGTAAACTTTCCTATTATTTTTTTTCATGTAATTTAAAGTTGAATTATAATATTTCAAAGAATTTTTTTTTATTTGAAAATTTGCTTTAACTAAGTTTGTTTTAAAAATATACAGATTTTTGCAAGTATTTTTTTCATTAAATTATTTTTTTTAGTTTGAAAACTATTTCTGTTTATTAAATTTTTTTTTTATTTTCAAAATTTATCTTTTATTTTTAAATTAACTTCAATTTTTGAATTTATGCTTTTATTGAAAATTATGGAAAATGTAAGGATAAATAAGGAATGTTTTGTTTTATTAAAAAATATAATTTAATGGGAAAATGTGAAAAAATGATTAATTAAACCTAGAAATGGATCAGAACCATGAAGGGGAAGCATTAAGAAGCTAAGTTTAATAATTTTTTATCATTAATTTGAAATAAAGTTAATTTTGCAAAAAAAAAAAAAAATATTTTTTCATAGTGTTAAGTTGAATTATTATTCAGTTTTGAAAAATATAATATATTCTGAATATTTTTGCATATTTTCTGTAAAATTGTGTAAGTCAAAATTTCATTCAGATTTATATAAATAAGATTTAATATTAAAAAAATGTCACTTATAAATAGAAAGCTTTTTACAAATTGCACATTTTAAAATCACTCATCATCACTAATATATAAATGTAAAATAAATGGTTGTAAAAAATTTAGTTTTTTTAACTATAAATAAACTCTGATAATCTGTGGAATTTCTTGTCAATAAAATTTATCATTAGATAAGTTCACAAATTTTAACAGAATGTTATCCCACATTCATTTTATTTGCATGTGAAATTTTAACAATTACAACGTCACTAACATTCACCAAATATTATTTTTTATAATAATCTATCAAATTTGATCTCACCAATCTATGTTAAAGTTTTCCAAAAATATTAGTTATTTTTTGGTATCCAGTTGAGAATTACCTTAATGTACAAGTATAATCCTTTTTCTGTTTAGAAATGTTTAGTCAGCCTTATTCAAATCAGTTTATTATGTAAATTTATAAGAAAGAGACAATATCTTCTCATTTTAATCCCCTTGTAAATAAATAACTTGATGTCATATATGTAAATATTAAATACTGTAGTAAGTATTAATTATATATAATAATTGGAATGATAAATTTTCTATTCATTAGTTAGATCAATATAATACCTTTCTAACTCTGTTAAAGAAAAATGAATAACTAGTGCTTGAAAAATTTTTTGTTCCCATCTTATGAGCTCTATTTATTTTCATTTAAATTATTTGATATTTTCAAGAATATTAGCAATATGATTTACTGTATTTTAGTTTTTTATGTTTTCTTTATTCTGTTATTTTTGTTTTAGTTTTTTTTTCCACTCATCTCCATTTAAGTTATTTAATACTTTAATATTAATAATATAATGTAGTCCATTGTTTTAGTTTTCTTATATTTCTTACCCCCCCCCGAGAGGCCCCCCCCCCCCCTAAATAAAAAAAAAACCCAAGATTCTTTTATTATCTTTTACTTTTATTTCTATTAACTACTCATTGTTGTGCCCTTGAAGCCTTTTGACAATTACATGGATTGCAAGAAAAATGAGCAAGATTAGATCAGATCTGAAACAGAAATGACTGAGTTGAAATTGATAATAATTTATTAAAAACTTCATAACACTTGCAAAGATTAATTGTGTAAGTAGAAGATGACTGGCCAATAAAATGAATGGACTTTAAGCAATCTAAAAAGAAAACAAATAGATGTTGAATAGTTGTGGGAAAATGCTATTTACATAATTCCCATGAATTTATGTAAAATTATATGTTGAATAAAATATCTGTATTTTTGAGGTGCATTTGTTTTTTTTACTTTAAAAAAAAAATCTGTGCACTTTTTTTATCTGTCATTGATATTCTTAATGTACTTTTTTATGTATTTTCTTGCAAGTTATGCTTTATCTTTGATTACAAAATTTATATTTAAAAATTCTTAAATTAAAACAAGTGAAACACATTAATTATTTTTTAAATGCAATATTACATAACCACTAATGGTACTACTGTTCCTTTGACTTTAATTCTCTCTCTTGCAACTATCTTTCACATTTGTTTTTTGGGTTTGCATTCATTTGACAGTAAAAAGTAAAACTAAATAATATGGTGTTTTTAATTTTTAAAAAACCCTCAAGATATCTGTATTAGACAGATACCATTTATTATAAATGATATGATGCTCCACTCATAACATAACTGATGAATAGTTTCTTATTTTTTCTACATGAAAGCATCTTCAAGAGCAATTGTATTCATTCTTTTGTTTTAATTATGAAAATAAAATTTAACATTTTTCATAGTTTCTTTAACATATAAGTTAAAACAATTCTGAATTTTTAAATTATATAACTGTCTCATTAAAAAAATGTGTTGTTTTTTTATAAATCTTACTATATTGCAAAGTTGAAATATTTTTAAACATAATTTTCATTTGTAAAAATATATTTCTAACAAATAATTCAAAATTTCTGAAAATATAATAAAGAATAAAGGTAAATTTGATAAAATAAAAAGTTGGAAATTTATTTTACCCTGCCACACTAATTGCCATCAAAAAAATATCAACTAGTGAAAGGTTAATAAGCTTTGTCAATAACTTCTATGCTATTTTAATTCTTAAGGTAGCAATAACCATATAATTTGTTGGTTTAGTGAGAGATTGTGTAATATTAATGAATCAAATTGATGATTTCTTAATTTGCTTCAATTAATACTTAATAAACAATTATTCATTTCTTCAGTTTTTTTTCCTGTCATTCATTATTAATAGCAATATACATGTATAATGTCATGTGAAATTTACCAAGCTACATCAAGCATCAGTGGTTGAGAGGTCAGCATAGCTACTTTACAAGCAGTTGTCCCGGGTTAGCGGGTTCGCTTTACGGCCAATGCTCTGACACATGAAAAAAAAAAATTACCAAGTTTATTTTAAATAATAATTGAACTACACTCTAGAAGTTCATTTATTATTTAAAATAGACTTTGGTAAATTTCACATATTATATTTATTCAATATTAAAATATTATTTATCATTACATATATATGATAGCCATCAACTCTTAAACTATCAACAATCTCAATCTATAGTCAAGGCAATCTCCTTTAGTACCATCTTGAACATTAAAGGAGGTTGCCTTGACTACAGGTTGAGATTGTTGATGGCTTGAGCCTTGATTGTTATCATCTACATTTATAAACATATAAAAGCCTTGAGTAATTGGCTTTATTGTCTTAGTAAATATATATATATCAAATGCATACACACCTAATATACATTTATATTTTGTTCTTTCATTCATTTGATTTCTTATTATGACTACCAAATCCTTTTTGATGATTTTAGAAATTCAAACAGCATTTTTCCTTTACTGATTAATTCTTAGTTTTTTAATCATTTTTGTTTAGATATAAACTTGATCTTATTTGTTTACAAATTTTGTGATTGCATTTGCTTTTGCAAATTGACCATTGGTTTATTTAAAAGATACTTTCCCCCACAAATTAATTAAGATAATGTTATTTTTTCCAGATGCATTTATTTTTGAATTTTATTAATGATTTGTAACTGCAGAACTATTAAAATTTGACTGTTCGAATTTGTTGTGGATTTAATTATTGAAGTTTTTTTTTTTGCATTGATTGTATATGCATTTAATGATTTTTTTTAAAAAAAATCATTAAAATTAATGATACAGCTGGAAAATTAAAATGCTAAAATAAAATGACAAATTATGATAATCAAGTGATTATCATTTGGTCATAGTATCACATTGACTTGGTTTTTAATACATCTTCAAACAGTGGAATTGCATATATAAATATACCACATAGAGCATTGAGACGGTTCCTGTTTTGCTGAAATAAAATGATTTTTTTTTTTTACATAATCTTAATTTAATTTCTAGCTAAATACAGGATACCTTAATGCTCTATTTAATAATCTTAAGTTATATAATTTGATTACATCACATGCAATATTAATATTATTATTTTATTTGTATTTTTAATTAGCTACTGCAGCTGAAGATGACAGCAACATTGGATTGTATATTGGTTTGTTCGTTGCAATTGCCGTCTTCATCATCGTTGTAGTTGTTATTGTCTTGGTAGTGCGACGTAAAAATCAACAACATGGCGTCTATGACTATGATATTGCAGGTAATGTCAATTTTTTATAACTATATTTTCGAATTTGTTAGTTTTTTTATTTTTTTATAAAATGTATTTGTATATGTATACCATTATATAAATGGATTGTTTTCAGTAGTAAATTATATGCTTGCATTATTTTTTTTATTAACTATATTTTTGTTCACTTTTTTAAAAGTTAATTAATAAAATAACTTACATTATTAAAACTATTTAAAAATATTATTTAGACTTACTTATATGAATATATTTTACTTCTATATTTATTATTATTGTCAAATTTATATATTTTTATTTTATGCTTGTATGTGTGAGATCTAATTTTTGTATGATATATTCTCCTTTCAATGTTTTGGTAGTTGAGCTTGATTTTTTTTAAAGTGTCATTAGCTTTTGCGGGACTGCCTGCAAGTGCAAGGCAGTCGCACTGACCTCTCGACCACCAATGTTATTAGCTTTTAAATGTGAATATTAAATTGACTAATATTACTGTTTATATATTTGTAATTAATTTTTATCCATCTATTATGAGATGGATTGGTCTCGTGGCGTACCAACACAGTGTGCATATATATTTAAAGCTTAAAAGAAAAAGTACAAATGTGCACAGACAAACTGTAGGTATATTATTATTTAAATAAAATCTCTAATCACTAAAATATTGATTAAATAATAATAATTTTGATATTTTTTGAAATATTGTAAATTATTTAAAATTAAATATAAAAAGTTTCAGATACTAATATTTCAATTATTTTTGATTTTAGCAAAAATATGAAACTTCTGATGTAACTAAGAAAACTATTTTTGTCTAATATAAGATTTTTTTTAATACACACACAGTTTTTTCTTAGAAATAAACTCTATCACTACAACAATGAATGTTCCATTAATTAGCCTTAAAAAATCTCAACAGGTGATAGAAAATTATGAAGAAATGCCATTTGAATGATCAGCAAAGGTTGAAATCTATTTGACACATAATAATGATGATGATGATGAATTTAAATAGATATTTGTAAGCATATGCAAATTGTTGTTATTCTTAGGTATAATCAATTTTAAAACAAAAATCACATTATGAAAGAAAAATACAATTGATTGTGAACACATGAAGCTCTTTGGACGTGTTTTTTTTTTTTTTTTTGAGAAACTCGAAACTAATTTCAAATAAAGGATTTATGATCATATATATATAATTGCTATTATTTAAGATATTTGTTTGTTGTTATTCTTTTCATTGATCATCTAAAAATTATAAGATCAGCAGAATGTCCCACTAATTCAGAGTTGAGTTTGTTTCCAGTATAGATCAATTAACTTTATGAATTAAGATAGCCATTCAATATTCACTTAAAGGTGTGGATTTAAATGCATTAATCATATGTAATCATGGAGTATTCATCCTTACTATAGATTCCACTAGAGTGGAGAGCTACTGCTTTTGTTTTATCATATATTGTATAAAGATGTTGTGAGCTTTGGGCAATCTTTATTATTAATGATTTTATTAAGTAATTATTAAAATCTATTTTAAAATGTCAATGTTATTTATATTTGCGTGAGTGTAAACATAAATATAAAAGCAAGCAGCTTTCAGATACTTCCCTGCAGGACAAAGATCTTTACATCATATTTCATTTGATAGAGTATCAGTGAAGAAAATGACATTTCCAAATGGTGAGAAATTAACAGTTTTCATCCTTGTTTTATCACTTGTTTAAGAATAGCAGATATCTATTTATTGACCAATATTGGATATTGAATTGGATTGTTTATAGGCCAGCTGTCTGAAGAAAAATCCTATGTTTGACTGGAATATAAAAAAAGATTACTTGCTTAGAATTCAAACTAGCATACCAATTTGTATATAGAGATCAAAATTTAACTGAAATTTTTTAAAGTTAAACAGATTTTAATACTTGGGTTTTAAATGATATTTACAATTAAAATTTTTCAGCATCATGACTAAAAACATTAAAAATGTTGAGTGTTTATCACGTACTTTAAATTAAAATATACGTTTAAAAAAGCAAATATTAAAAGTCTTTTTGTTTTATTGTGTGATCCAGTTAAATAATTTAAAATTATATTCTTTTTTAATCTTTGTAATATATATATATACTAAAACATGTAAAAATAAATAGAAATCTTGGACAAATATAATAAATTTTTTATTTCAGTTATATTTTCTCTAGAATTTTTAAGATCTAACATTTTCATACTATTTATGATTTTTACAAAGTAAAGGAACTAATACTTAAAAAAATCATTTCTTACTGAAAATTTATATATTTGCAGCATATCATTAAAGAAATCTTATTTTTAATATGTAACGTGAAAATACTGTTATAATTGAGAATAAATAAATTTATATTTAAAAATTACAGGAAGTCCCTGTTCAGTAAGTTTTTTATAAGTCAATACTTTACTTAATGAGCATGTCAATAGCTCTTAACAAGCTTTTTAGAATAGCCCTATCTTCAGACATGGTATTTTAAATCTAAGGCTTGAATATCCTAGTGCCTCAGTGAGGAAAGCTAGAAGCTAGAAACCAATCTACGGATAGGGATGTTCTGAAAAGCTTGTTTAGCATGCTCATTTGTTAACATTTGTAATACAAGCTTAATAAATTAGGTCACATGACATATGACTTGATTTCTTTGCAAATCAATATTTATATATGTATGATTTTTTTCTCATATATATGTTTATTATTAACCATTAGTGCATAGTATAAAAATATTTTTAACAAATAGAAGTAACTACTGGAATATATCATAATGGAGATAAATACTTGAAAACTGAGAGCTGCATTGTATCTTGAATATTTTGTACTTTATATATGTTGGGAATCATAAATCTGGATTTATGTAAATTATTATCTATCTTTATTTTGCAAAACAACAAGAATATTATTAAATCAATAAAGAGATTTGTATTTGAGATTATTATCAGAAAACTCACATGAGAAAAACCATGGAGTTAATTCCCATCAGACAGTTAAAAACAACTACTGAATTCTAAATACTATAATAGTTTCCCATTTTGTCATTTTGAATTTGGTTTAATATTCAATTAATTTTTATAAATTTGCATATAGAAATCTCACTCTGATTTAATTTTGCTCTACCATTGTTTGATATACTCTATATAAGAGCTTGGGAAAAGAGATGAAAGTGAATTTATTCCTCATTTGAACAAATATATTTATTTTTCAATCCCCACCTTTTCAAATTACCTCTTCCCTTTAAAACACCCCTATCAAACCACCAAACCCACCCCCACCCCCACCCCAACTTCCTTTTCTTTTCTTTTATCCAAAACCATTAATAAAAAAAGAAAAAATTTTTTTTTTTAAATATTTTTTTTTTTTTTTTTTTTTTTTTTTTTTTTTTTTTTTTTTTTTTTTTTAACATCTCATTTGTGTATATTATTTTATTACTACTAAAAAATGTTAATTTTAATATACTTTGTGTTTTGGAAGTTTATAGTCTACTAGTATATACTATTAGCTCTAAAATAGAAATTCATATAACATTATAATACTAGCCAAAACAAAAAAAAAAAATTAAAATTCTTCCACAACCATGGTTTCATCTATTAGCAAATAGACTTTCTTAAGTGAAATTCAACTAAATATGCCACCTATATATGCCAAACAAATAGCCTTCCCCTTATTCACTTAGAAAACCAACTTCCTTTAACATCAAAGGATGTCGTCATGAGATTGATGGTCTCAAATTCAAAATATTTGATCATAAAAGTTTCTTTTATATTTTCAAAAATAAAAAAAAGCGAATTAAAAAGAAAAGTAAAAAAAAAAACTTTGATTATAAAATATTTTGAATCTGAGACCATCAATCTCATGTAAACATTCTTTGATGTTAAATGAAATTGGTTGTTGAAGTGAATAATGATAAGATGATTTTGTTTGGTATATATATGTTGGATGTTTAGTTGAAACTCACTTCAGAAGATATATTTGTTAATAAATGAAACCATGGTTGTGGAAGAATTTTAGTAAAATTGTGTTGATTTAGCTAATATTGTAGGGTTATATAAATTTCTATTTTATTTATTAATTGCTAGTATAGCATTATGCAGTATTTAATTATCAGCTCTATATAATTTAATATTTGTATATTTGGCTTTTGTTTATAAGGTTATCAAAATAAGTAAAAATTAAATCTAAGCTTGCAAACTTTAATTTTAAGCAGATTTGAATACATCCATGTGAACTTCTCCATCTAATTTGATATTAACCCCAATAAAAAATATTGTTGTCTGATGTTATGCAAGTAGACGAAAGTGAATTTTTTTTTTTTATTTTGAATACAGATTACTTTGCATTAATATAGCTAGCACTTTGGAAATTGCTAATCAAATTATTATTAAGCGTTCATAATTTGATATATATATACATTGATTCATTATTACATCATACTTATGATGCAAACTAAGTAAATTCCATGTTGTAATAATTAGACTTAACTCATTTAAAGTTCACTCCTTTGACTCTTAATTAAAAGATTATAGAGATAAATTCAATCTTATTTGCTCTTTTTGTATAAAATCATAATATTACCTATTCACAAAGATTATTGAATAAAATATTTTTTTAAATTTCATTTATAAAATAAACAAATAATTTTTTTTGAATCTTTGTAAAAGAATGAAAATATGTCTTACAATTCAAAATTAAACTTATTATTATAAATTTTTTACAAAAATTTCTTCACCAGCATTTATGAAAGCAATTCTTGTTAGGCAGTAAAAACAACTTCCGCTTTGCCATATCTAAAATAATTGTCTTCATAAAAATAATTATTTTCAACTAAATTCTTAATGTAATCACATAGTTTTTTGATTTAAAATAAATATTACACAAATATATTACACGAATAAACTTAAATATGTAAATAAATTATTGAAAATTACAATTTGTCTTTTGAAAATATTAAAACAATAAAGCTTACTAAGAAATAGATAGGGCCAAATATTTTAATGAATGATGCTGTTGACCCTGACACCTCTCTGGGGAGGGGTTCCTGACAGAGATATTTTAAATGATTTCTCTGGCTAATCATTTCACACAAAGCTTGTTGAGGAATTGGCAATCTTCATTGTTTATAACTTACAAGCTTAAGAGAATAGGGTCATGTGATCTATGACCTTTATTTTGACTATTTAATGATGCTGTTGATTTTTTTTTATTATAATACAACTAATCAGGGTATTCTCAGTTTGCTTTCAGATGCAAATTCATGTGATATTTATATGAGATTTGTGTGATACTGTCATCCTCAGATATTTTTTTAAACTAATAATTTTAGTTTACACACACACACACATTTGTACCAGTAAACTAACATTGTAGATAACTGCAAAAAGCCAAAGTGATATCACCACCATCACAACACCCCAAATGCCTCAAAATTTATAGTAAAGTGACTGATATTTCTTGAATGGATTAATTAATGAATTTTTGGCATGATGCACCATAATCATGGCAAATGCTAAAATATTAGGATATTAATGGAAAAACCAATGCTTTAATACTATATGTTCCAGTCCATGCATAATTTAATACAATTTTCTTATTTGTTTATGGCACTTTCCATATTGGTAATAAATCTCTTTGAATTTTTACTTTCTATCATTGTGCTCATTGCAAATGATCTTAACTATTTGATGCTCAAAATAACGGCAACAACAAATCATAGGAACTATCCTATTTATGATACATTATGAAAATGGTTTTAAAAATAAATAAAAAAAATCAAACCTTTTAATGTGAGTTTTTGATTTCCTGAAATATTAAACAGGTTAATTTTTAAGATTAAATAAGGATAAAACTATTTTTCCAAAGTATTCTCAAATTACTTATTCCATTCAGTGTAATAATTACCCAGAGTGTAAAACATTTGCTGTTGGAGAATCATGAGCTAATACTTTAATCACAAGAAAAGCAGCACCATCTGCTTATTTATTCAATAGATATAAGAAAAAACCTTATAAACATTATCTTTTTTGGAATGTAAAAGGAAAGTAGACATTTTTTTGATTCTAAATAGGATTTTACACTGAATACAATGATAAAAAAAAAAAAAATCAAAGAGGCATGGTTTATTGCCAATGCTAAAAGAACCATGAATAAACAAGTAAATAACATGCATTGTAATATATATAATTAAAATGAAATGGTAATATGTAAAGTAGGTTTCACCATGATATAGAATAGTTTACTATTGCCATGTGGTAAAAATATATTGAGCTAATTATTAAAATCACTATAATTATTAGTCTGAATAATAAGCATAAATATTAATGCTATGATTGATATTGCATGCACATATAGAAGAATTCATTGTGCATGCATATGTACGTTTAATGTTCATATATAACGTGCATAAATATATATATACAAGTATGTTTTTCTATGTAAAGTATTATATTTGAAATGTATTATCAATAATAAGTGCCCAATTAATAGTAAGAATTAGAAAGATGCATTATTCAAAAGATATTTTTGTTTTCACTATAGGTATCAGTGAATGACATTTAAATATCCTCAGGTTTTGAATCCTTAAAGATCTCATATTTCTGCTTTAAATTAATTAAACAGTCTTTTCTGATTGAATGCTTAAAAGATGTATCATGTAGGACTCCCTGCTTATAAAATTTATAAAGCACCTGGCAAGTAATTACTATAACTTTGACAATCAAAGCATGAATTCTGCAGTGACTCTGTTCTTTCACCTCATTCTGACTGGCTTTGCCAAGGCTTCTTATTCAAAATTATATTTCTAAGGCTTAGTCATGCTTAGATTTTATTTTTATAAATGATCTTCCTAATTTTATTTAATTGAATAAAACAACAAAGAGCTTGAAACATAATTTTTATTGAGATAAGCTTTATGAAAACATATAACAAGGAAACTATCTGTTTTTATTCCATAAATGAAAACAGTACAAGTTGCCGTATCTATTAATATAATAATCAGTTGCAAATCTAGAAAAAGTTTCTTACTGTTATTAAACAGAAAAGCGTTATTTTTTATTTATTTAAAACAACAACTTAAATGTGCTACTCACCTTCCATTTTAATTTTTAAAAGTCTATATTGATTACATACTGCAGTTATATAATGCATAATTCTTTTATTTTCGTTTTTTTTTTTAAAAAATAGGATTCCATACGATATAATTTTTGGAAAATAAATTGTCTGCCTATGGCATATTGTATGAACATTAGAATCAAGTGATCATCATCGGTGATAACCTGCCATTTCTTGCTCCCTTCCTTCCTTTAACACAATTCATTATAACTTTTTAATAATTAGAGCTATATCGTAATCTTTAATGAGCTCTTTTCATCATTTGAATCTGAGGATAAAATCTACCATTAATGTAGCTGGAGGAGTGAATTAGTTTAAAATTGAAATGGGGGAAAAACTGTCTTTCAAAGTTTTTTTTGTAAAAAGGGGTGGGGGTATATCAGTTTTTCGTATACTGTAAATGAAAAAAAAGTAAATAAAGATTATACAACATGTAATTTTTTTTTTTTTTTAAAATTAATTTTTGAAAAGTAGATCAAATTTAATATGTTTGTAGTTAAAAGATTTGCTATTGTAAATATGTAAAAACCTTGTAGTATGTGGAACAGAGAGACTTGAAATCTTGAAGTTAATAATATTTAGATATTGAAAGTTTTTGAGATATGGAGTCGGGGGAAAAAACCGGAGGAGATAAGATGAATAGACAAAATGTAAAATGATCAGATTATATGCCTGGTAGAAAAAATCACTTATTTGTAAAATTAGGTCCAGAAATCTGAATTGGATAGTGCAGATACTAATTCACTCCCAACTTATTCAGAGAATAGTCGAGGGAAGTTATATCAGAAATAATCAAGAAGGAGATCCTTTACTTTTCTAAGTCAACTATGTAAAGACACTAATAATCAAAACTAAAGTAAATTAAAGTAAGCAAACCGAAGATTGTTGATTATCATTAGAGATTGATCTGTATAATTTAGTGCAGTGTTTGAATAGCATACTCTGAAACTCAATTATGTTGAATTGTACTCTAATTCTATTACTACTGACGCTGAAATTTTTTTACTAGATGATTAGCCTTGGACTGAAGAATTTAACGATGATGATATAATATAGAAATTAGGTGGAATTTGATTATATTATCAGATAGGTGATACATAGTCAATCTAGCTAGCTTTCAAATATTGGGTGAGAAATTATTATCTGGCTGTTCTTTTCTAAAAGTGAATGTTAGTCATAGAACAAGCGTTTAATTGTAAATAAGGTACATTCAACACTTGTAAGATATTGTCACATGGCTGTGGATGCCTCCCACAATGTCAACATTACCATTTAGACAAACTAAGCAACTGACTAGAGTGCAAGCCATGAAGGAGTGCACAATTTCAAGCTATGTTTGTTATTCATACTTTATTAAAATAGCAAAATTAAATAGTTATAATTCTTGGAATTTTCATGTGAATATTTTTATGCATTTATTTCTTCCTATTCCTGATAATAAATAAGTTTTATTGTGTTTATTATAATTTATGATTTAATTATAATCTTATGTTTTAATACAATTTATTGTTTTATTATATTTTGTACAGACATAAACTGTGATAAGCACAAGAACAGATAGTATATTGCAGAATGTATTTTTTTAAAGTTAATTTTAGTCACCAAAATGAATTAACGATAAATTAATTACTATTTTAAAAATCCTTTTATAAATAAGTTTATTTATAAAAGTATAATTCTAGTTTACTATGACTGATATAAAATGACCATCTGAACCTGAGCATCGAAAAAGAAAATCAGAAAAATCCAAAGAACTAGTAAAACAAGAAAGTTGTATTTTTATATTGGGCTATTTCCACCATCTAATTAATATGACATTCAATACACATATATTAAATAGATGATGGAAATAGTCCAATATAAAAATACAACTAGAACACCATCATCACAAATCTTCAGGAAAACAAGAGTTCTTTCTAAATTTATCTTTGCACAAGAGAATCAACTAACAAAGATGAACATGATAATTCTTTTGCCAAAGTTACAAAAGATATATGTTGTGTTTTTCCAAATAATGATCCAAAGTCAGATGTACATAATAAAGAATATGAAGATATCAGAGACAAATAAAAAAAGATACTACTATTTCTGTATTAAATTACAGTGATCCTGTGGATTGGCCTTTTCATTTTAATAATAATTTTTGACAAATCTTAGTACAAAATGGACCACAATAGACTGTGTCATACAATTTCCCAAAAATTCACATAAAAGATTTTTTTATATACTTCAAGAGGATACTCCCAAACAATGAAGTAGTGCACTGCCAGTGGTTAATATTTTCAGTAACAAAAAAGTAGTTTTTGTTTCGTGTTTGCTGTAAATTATTCAATACAAAAACTACATCAGTTCTGCTAGGAGTCAAAGACTGGAAAAATATTGGAATAATTCTTTCTTCACATGAGAGAAGTACTGTTCATTTGGAAAACTATCAGGCTTGTAAAGAATTTGAATTATGTTGATTAATCACAAAAACAACAATTGATAATTTCAATCAGCAAACAATCAAAGAAGAACAATACTGGTATCAAATATTGCAACATTTGTTTGCTTTCATTGCATTTTGTGGTATTAACAAAAAGTTGAACATTGGCAGTAATGGTAATTTTTTGAAGTTTGTTGAACATTTAGCTTTCTTTGATTTTGTAATGAAAGAATGTGTATGTAGAGTTGAAAGTCAAGAAAATATGGTCAATTATTTAGAAAAAGATATTCAAAATGACCTTATATAAATCTTAGCAAAAACTATCAACAATATCTTATCCTTTGTAAAATCAGCAAAATACTATTTAGTTATTTTGGATTGCACTGCAGACATTAGCCATATTAAACAGCTGACAATAGTTGTATATTTTGTTGACATTATCATTTCATCAGACAGTGAGATGTCCAAACCTGAGATAATATTAAGGGGGTATTTTTTTTAAGATTTATTCCTCTAGAGGAAACTATGGGTTCATTCATAATAGAAACTTCAATTGAACATTTAAAGCAACTGAAAATTACTGATTGAGAATCTTAGTGGTCAAGGATATGATAACTGAAATTATATGAAGGGCAAAGAAAATAGTGTTCAAATTAAAATTTGACTTAAAAAAAATTCCAATTTGTGAAATAAGAGATACGCTTTTAAACTTTGTCTAAGGCACAAAATAATCTGGTGCCAGCACTACCCGCAGTATATCTCTTTTTTAAAAAATTAGATTTTGTTTTAATAAAAAGATTAACTTCATTTATAAATGTTTACACGAAAAAACACAAATATTCCAAAGACTTATAACCTTTATTTATGTTCCAGTATATTTATATAGACACTAAAGGTTGCAACTTGACCACAGAGATTGAAATTATTAATACAAAGAAGTTTAAATAAACATCTTTAAACAGGTAAATACAACCTGTTCTGGATGCAGACTAATAAAGTATAACATTACAAATATATTCATAACTAAATGTGTAAGCTTTATTTTTATTTGCAGTTTGATAACTAACATTTAAATTAATACTTCCATGTATTTTTCAGATTTTAATATTTGTATTAGTAAACCTGATTGCAGATTGCCATTAGACTTCTGATAGATGTTATTATTATTCTTCAAAAAATTAATTTTAAAAAACCTAATGTCACAAATCAAAACGGTAGATTTGAACCCAAGATACGTTTTCAAATTGAAGCTTATTCTAAAAGAAAAACAAATAAATATACAATTATATTTAAATCTACTACAATTTAAGTATTTTGAAAATCATCTAATACGATACTTACTTTTTATAAAACAAAAATGTAACAAAATTTTAAAAAAAAGGAAAAATAATTGTCAAGATATAAATTCAAAAGTTCATATAGAAAGATTTCTTATCAGTATCACCCATTATCTTCTTATATACATTTACATTCAGTTTGTATAAATAGTTTTAAGGTTTTCCTTTATATATATACAAGATTTGCAACATAAATTATAGTTGCTAAAATAGTATTTTTATGAATGGTTATTTGTATCAAAAATGTTTCGTCATTTAATTCATCCTAAAGCTAAAATTCAAGAATTAAGGAAAAAACCTTGCTTCATAATTAATAATAATGAAGTCATTTAATTACTTGATTTACTAAACAAGGTGAATGCTAGATTATTTTTTTTGTGTGTAATTACTAAACCTTTTCTTCACCAATCTATCAATTATTTACATAGAAAGAAAGGGTGCATGAATAATTATAAATCAAAATATTGTAGTTCCTAATTTTCGATTTTTTTTAAAAATTGCAATATCTTTCATTTTGTGTTTGTATAAAGATCTGTAATAGAAATTCTTTTTTTATGTTTTTATTAGTAAATCTGTCTCAAGCATTTTATATTTCCTGAACAATAAAGAAATTAGATTCACTCATTTAATTTATCCAATTAAATACTAGAAGTGGAAAACTGACCAAATTAGATATAATTAATTAACAAATATTTGACTAATTTTATATAAAAAAGAATTACCCCATAAATTCGATTTTTCATAGTTATAAAATAAAAAAATAATTGAATAATTTCATTACTTAGGAATTTCTAAGAAGTATGAGTACAGACTAGGCTACCATTTATGCGTCTTGAGCTCCAAAGTCTAGCACTGCCCCAAATTATGCAGGACACATACTATTTATTATATACATAAAATGGAATCAGTTCTTGAAACAAACTATGACCCTATTGTATGTACAACAGGTATTGCCATAATTCTGTACAATCTATTTATATGTGTATGCTGGGAGTACTATGTTTAGGTGCTTCAAATAATTAAACAGAATTTAACTTTTGATCAGCATTTTGCTGTAAAATGTATATAATAGATAATGGAAATCAAAATGATGTCAGTTTTATTTCACATCTGTGAAATTTTTTTTTTTTAGTATCTATAGCTGTTAGATGTAATCGGTGGAAGATGTTCTCACACAGCTCTTTATATAGTACAAATTATATAACTTTAGTTATGATTATTGTATTTGATAATTTAGTGTGTATTGCAATCATATTAATTGTTATATTGTAGTTTTTCCATAACAAACTCCCACCAAACACACCATAAGAAGAGTGTGGTGGAAGTTTGGATGTAGATAAGAATTCAGATGCCCTGTCAAACTGCTTCTCATGAAGTGTTTAAAATTAAGCTACAATCATTTTAGCTAAATCAATTTCTTGCTTAAAGATTAATTCAGAAGCTGTTATATGGTCAACTGGTTATAATCTTCAAGTAATTCCTTATTGACTTAATTTTTCAGTTTATTGTAAGCTTTTACAATGATTTCCTGGAATTTTGAGCACCAAATACAGGATCTTAAGTTCGGACTCAGTTGTTTTGATCTTCTTCACATGTCACCTCATATAGATGATGGAACATTTATTGTAAGAGCAATTATAATCTGTCCAGATAGTTTTAAAAATTTGAGATAATAATTAACCTAAATTGCTGATTTTATTAATGTTGGCTATGGTTTCACTAGATAATAGACAGTTTCAGTGGGAAGTCCATTCATGTGTGTCACTAATTGAATGATGAGACATTTGGTTAGTTAAAGAGAGATTACAATTGCCTCCACTTTGAATCTTTTCACTTCAATTTTCAGAAAGCTGTACAGGAAATAATAAGTATTCTCATAGTATTATCGCCCATTGGTTTTTGATGTAAACTTGTGGTGCACAAAATGCACTTCCATTTTTTATGGATACAGCCTTGATATCCTATATAATTTACATCTTAGGGCAGCATACAAGATCAAACCAAACAATAACAGTCCTGGTATCACATTCAGCATGTCAGGAAATCAGTCCTAGTCAGCTCCTTTCTGAATAGGACATCCTGTTAAACTCTTGATCCTCTATAAGGTGCAGTCACCTAATGTGAAATATAAAGGGAGAGCATTACCCTTGTGATAAATGGTGGATAGTAAACCAACCCTCCTGTCTTTATGAAGTCCTACATCCACAAGAAAGTTTGTGCTAAATGTTAGTGATACTGCCATAGAAGGAGGGTAATTTAATTATTTGCTTATTACTCTTTCTGTCATTCAAGGGATGCTCCAGAAGTGTCTTTATCAGCTGCTGTGGAGTGTAGCACTAGGACCACACAGATCAAACCTGAGCCAGTGAAACTCAATCATATAAAGCACATTTCTGGAGCCAACATCATATTATCCCACTTTGTAATAATATCTACTGCAGGGATCTCATCCTGCTACATATAGAAAAGCCATTATTCTAATATAGGACAGAATTTTAATTATGTGAGTATTTCTTTCATGTGATTGTTTTGCCAGTCATCACTGCAAATGCATTGTGCTGGATGGTGTTGCTACACTAAGGTTTATCACATTCAGTATACATAAAGTGATACTACACCTACAACTTACTTGTACTATTGTGAATCTTCAATGCACTGAGCAGAAGCCATATTGTGTCAGCACCATGTTGCAGCATTCACAGTATTTTGTAGTCATTAGACAGTTGGATCCACTGAGTTATTGTTGGTTCTTGAATAACTGTCTTTCAAATGGGAATGAGGTACTCAATGCATCACTTCACCTATTCCATCTCTTAAGAGCCAGAGCCAATCCTTTTTCTGGAGTTCTGATTTGCCATCTTCTCTTGTCTATTTTTATTGACCAAAGATTGTTTACTTTGGAGACAAAGTCATAGTTGCTTCTACGAGCTTCTTTGAATTTCTTCACTTTGATATTTAGAGCAATTGAACAAAGACACACTGTCTGCATTACATTCAGTGGTCCTAATATTGATACTCTGACTTAATTAGGCAATCACATTTGTGCTGGTTCTGAAATGACCACAGGCAGGTTGTCTGATGGTGTGTTTTGATTTTGTGGCTATCTGGGGAGGGGGCAATGAAGCTTTTAAAGAGGTCATATACACTGCCAACATTCCACTAACCAGCATCCACTCTCTGAATTTATTTTTTAATCACACCTAGAGGTCTCAGCCCTCAGGTCAATTCTTCCAAAGTTGCAGATGCAATTTGTCGACTTCATTTACCTCTAACTGCAATGATAACTCAATAGTCAGGATAGGCAGATTAAGGATGTAACATATTTAATCTTCAGTTGATCATGATATTTTTTAGTCTATTGCAGATATTCTTAAAAATCAAGGCTTAATAGTCATTCAAAAGATAATGTTTAATTTTCTGTTTCATATCACTATCAGATTTTCCTTCTGTGTGTTTTTAATGCTTACATTTGTACAAAAGGCCAAAACTTATGAGAAGTAACAGTATTGTTGCTGTAAATTCAAATGATTTGTTGTTATTGAATTTTTAAAAAATACAGGATTAATATGACAAACACTTTGTTTAGGCAGAAAAATCACTATAAAAGAACATTGATATATACTTGCTTAAAACAATAGCTTTTAATAGATAAGGTTATAGTTAGGAGTTAGAAGTACTTGGAACTCCAATTAAAACGACAGATTAAAAAACAGGTTTAATTCTAGCCATATTTGCAAGAAAATTGATGTTCATTCTTTAAATGTATCTACTATATATATATATATTAAATTTTAACAGATAATAAACCCCAAAATTGTTAATTTGGATATTCAGGATTGTCATTTTATTTAAACAAAGAATTCTCTCAAGGATTGTATTATGGATATAAGTAAACCTATTTTGAAGTTCACTAAAAGCAAGATTCATGACAGATTTTCTTACAATGATCTTTATTATTAGTATTTTGATTAAAAAGCATATAGTGTTTTTTTACTTGAAAGAATAAGACATATATAGAGATTTAAAGGCAGAAGTTCAATTACTGACATGAAGGCTTGAAAATAATGTGTCGAATAATTTTGCAAAATAGGCACAAATATTCACTGATTGTAGGCAATCACTTGCAACGAAAGCATCATATGAATCTGGGAGCCAGCATCCAAATCCTCTTTTTATCATATTTTAATAATGATACAAGAATTGAGATGGTGGCTTTTATTTATATATGTTTTATCTTACTCAGTTAATGACGGCAAAGCAGTCCTTTATAATCTTAAAATGGAAAATCTGCAGATCCTGATAAAATACTGGAGAAGCTTTAAAATATGGTGGTGATATTATATTGTTAGGAACTATCAAAGAAAATAGACCCATTTGCCACTTGCTCTAAGGGTTGTTTCTATTATATTCCAATTTTTAAAAATAAATGAAATAAACAAGATTTCAGTAATGAACATGGAATATCATTATTACACACTACAACCAAAGATACTTTCTATGGATTTTGTTGAATAAGTTGCTTCCATTCACTGGTGAATAGTTACCAGAAACTTAGTGTGGTTTTAGAGAATCAAGTATTATAGGCATATTTTTTGTTGTCCACCAAATGAAAGAAAAGTGTCTAAAACAAAATAATTATCCATGTATTCCAAGACATTTAACTCAATTAATCAAACAGATCTATGACTTTTTTTGAAATTAGTTCATTGCCCATTACACAGCTAGCTACCATATGATAATTAGATGTAATGTTATTACTACAAACAGCACTACATAGGTAAGTTGTGCCTTTGTGTAAGGTAAAATTTTAACCCCCCCCCCAAATAAAATTTGTAAATTTTTTTATATTTTTTCCCAATGCTTTTGCAAGGAAAACATGAAAATATAGCTTTAGTCCTTTTACATGTTTGGGAAATATGGATTTTATTGATTTATTTCTATAATATAAACCTGGAGAATAAAACATATGCTAAAATAAAACAAATTAATATTTAAAAGATAATTTTTAAAACAAAAATGTTTATTTAGTATATTTGAAGTTTTTAATATTTTCTTCCAAAAGTTTTCATATTATTTTTTGATAATCCTGCAAAATTGCTAGTAGAGATAGGAAATATCTGGAAATAATATATATATTTTTTTAAATGTCAGCCTATTACCTCACATATTCATGAAAACATTGCACTAACTCCCCTCCTCTTCTCAGGCATGCTCTGATATTTATATAAATAATTATATAATATATATGTTAACAATTAAAAATATGTACATTGAGAGTATGATTTTTTGGAATGCTTTGCTTTTAAACTCCATCTTCCATAGCAAGAGCAAAGAGAACCTATCTTTATTATTCTTTCTGAATCAATATTTAGATCAACTTTAAACAGCCCATCAGTAATGCCTTAAAAATAGTTCTTATTTGTTTGAAAACCCTTTGAAAATCTCTCATTCATAAACTTATTCAGGTTTTCTTTTAATATACTTATATTCTCTCAATAGTAAAATATTTGCATTACTATTTAATTTTTTATCTAATGTTATTTCCCTATTAAAAGCTATAATTTATTATAAATAATTTTTATTAGGACCAACAATTAAATAACATGACTGATATAATCCTTACATCCCATTAACACACTTTTGTTAAAAAAAAAAAAGTTTTTTATTTTCAAAATCCATTCATTATTTTTAAATCAGAACTCACAGGCAAAATTTGTTTACATTTTCTATTAACAAAAATATTTTCACTTGATATTGTTCAATAATAAAATATTTAGCTATTATATTTTTAATGCTTATTAATTAATCCAATTATATATATTATACTTTATTATATAGTTTAACAATTAGGGGTTTGACCACGATTTATTTAAGGAAAGAAATTTTAAATATTCTTACTTAGATTGTCAATACATTTTTAGAAGTAATTAAAACACCTTGCACTTTATTTTGTTTAATCATAGGTTATGTTGGATAAGTATATAAAAAATAGAATCCAATATTTAGTTTGTTTTACTAGGTATATTTTTTAGACTATCAATAATACAATCATATAAGGCAGGGGTCCCCAACTCTATGCCCGCAGGCACCATGGCGCCCGAGACCACTTTATGTGTGCCCGCCACTATCCGAACATGATAAATTATTTATCTGATACAAATAAATTTAATTTTTAAAATTTCTTATAAATTATTGTATTATATTGTAATCAAATTGTAGGACATACTATACTTTTGCAGCGTAAAAATATAAACGTTAATTATATGTTAAAATTTTATTTTTGAAATAAATATTTTTTTGTACATTATGTGTATTATTAACAATATGTAACTATAAATTTACATTGAAAAAATAAATGGTGCCCGCCATCTGGTTGAAAAAAATAAATGGTGCCCTGCCATCTGGTCGGTATTTTAGAATGTGCTCTTAAGTGCAAAAAGGTTGGGGACCCCTGATATAAGGGTTTGCATTAAATAATTTTGTTACCATGAAATTTGTTAAGTGTTGAAATATTTTGGCATGCAATAATACTTTTTTAAAAATTATATTTTTTACTTATTCTGTTTTCCTTAAATTTGGACCCTTAGTATGGATTATGTATCAATTATGACATTTTTATTAAAGAACACATTCGAAGAAAAGCTGTTTAATAAAACATGTAAAAAGATTATACAGCATCTAAAAAAAAGATAATATCTTTATTAAAAATAGGAAAAACTATTTAGTAAAATATGCAAAAAAATAATGTGGCATAATAAAAAAAGAGAAATCCCAGACCTCACATTTCAGAAGTGGCCACTCTACAGTACTCCCCAAATTGAACAACACATTTAAACTCTGTAAAATATTATTGATAAATATAATTTGATCATATGCAGAATTATTGTAATTAGGAGACAATATTTTTAAAATGTTTTATTTCTAAATAAATTATTAATGATATTGTTGCTTTTTATATAAAGTGTGATATTTAAATTAAAACAATTGGAAATCTAAATACATGCAAATTTTATTAATTATAGTGACAAAAAGGCAGCAACCTGTTTGGCTTTATGCAATGGTAGAGTATATGTAAAATAAAGTGTCACAATAAAGTCAAGTAAACAAACCTCTCATAATTAAATAACAAATATTTACAATCTGAATGTGTTTCTAAGAATAAAGTGATTTAGAAATCTAAACATTTACATATGTTTAATTAATTATCATGATAAAATGGTGTTTGCCTGTTCGGTTTAGTGTAATGATAAGTATATTTTGAGCTCATGCCTAGAAATTGAAACTCAGGTAATTGTTACAAATAAGTCTAAGTAAAGAGGTATTCCTCTTATAAATAAAAAATAATTTACACTCAGAATGTATTTCTAATGATGAAATGATCCAAAAAAAGTAAACATTTTTATTTACATATAAATTTTATTAATTATCTTGGGGTCTTGGCATTCCCACGATGAAGTACCTTTGTGTCTTGCAAACTGGCACATAGCATCTCTGATTGCAAGTGGAAAATTTGAAGCCTTTGAAATGAAAATTGGGGATAAACAAAGATGTCTATTTACACTAACATTGGTTTTGATTTTTATAGCAATGATCTTTGGAATTGCTTATAAGTGGCTTAATAAAAATGAGATCAAAATATGATACAAATTTGATGGTGAAATTTTTAATTTGAATCAAAAGCAATAACAAAAGTTTTGTCTTTTTGGATTCTGGATTTACAATATACTGATGATTGTGCCACTTTTGCCAGTTCAAAAAATGATCTGAATGTTCTTATTGTTTTGATAATGCAACATATGAAGACTTTGCATTAATAATTAAGTGTTCAAAAAACTTTTTAAAGATAGACTTAAATATTGAAGAACAGCAAAGTCTCCAATGGCTACTCCTGTTTTTAAAATATTTAAAAGCATGTCTGACAAATAACTATTGCAACTAAATTAGATGTATATAGAGCTGATATGAACATCTTACTGAAGCAATCCAAAGACATTAGAAAAGTTTTATTTAAGCATGTTCCACAATATAATGTAATGATATAATACAAGATCATAAATCCAATTAATATGTTCTTCAGCTTGCTGAATATGATATTATAGAGTTCACTATTGTAAAATCACATCTTCATTGGATTGGACATGTAAAAGGGGTTTTTATGGTGAACATAAGCATTGGGAAACCATGTTTATTTTATAAGAATTATTTTAAAGATATCCTTAAAAAAATGCAGGGTTGATTGTTTTCACTGGAAAAATATGGTAGAGAATAGCATAAACTACGATTAGGCATGGTATTATGATATTTCAGAAAGAAAAATTTTCTGCAGAAGAAATTAAAAAATAGTATTCCAAAAAATGGTATGTTTTTCACAGATTTGTTTGAATAATCATCTCTAGAATATTTGTTGCTGTTGTGATTGGAATGGCTAGATTCATTTATGAATAGATGATATGCTATAACTCAATACAGAGAGTAATTACTTTATGAACTAAATATTCATGGATCAATTTTCAATTGAAAATGGAAATAAACTAGAGGGATGTGGAGGTTGGTTTAATTTGATTTAACTGAACTAAACTATTTTATTCAGTATTATTTTGGGATTCAGAGATCATATAATCTCTTAAGCAAGTGACAATGTGATTAAATAATATATAATAGAAAGTGGATATCAAATATCTATTATTGGCATTAGCATGGGATTTGAGCTTTTCATCATCAGATTTTCAATGGTATGGATGGCGGAAGTGTTGGAGTGGATAGACACCTGTTCATTGAAGTATGAAGAATTGCCATCTTAATATAAGCTAAGCACTGATTGGAGATGATAATCTGGACGAAATGATGAGTGCTGATTTAGCATGAAATACATATATTGGTGATTATTTATCTTTTCTACATGTATGTGGTCATGTGTATCAGTGGTATGAGATAGTACAGATAATTGAAGGGTGTTTGAAAGTCTGAGTTCAAATCCCCTATATTTACTATTAGAAAGAAGCTAAATATTTTACACAAATGCTTTTAAAATTCTTTCAATTTCATCCAGAGTTGAACCATAGTCCTTACATAGATATAGACAGCAGTCATGTATTTTCTCTATTTTAAATAGTATTGTTAATGCATGCAAAAAATATTTTGCACTAAATGAATCACATTTATGCAGCACAACACATTCAAAATTGTCAATTTAGTTCACCTTATTAAAGTATGGTTAGAAAAAATGGAAATGCAAATATATTTTAATTAATTATTTATATTCATATTGTAGAGAAAATTATTTGAAAAAAAATAGATTGCACAATATTGTTTTTTACTTCTTCATATATTTTCTAAATGATATTTTTTTTAGTATTGATTATAGAGTTATCATTAGCCATTTTAGTAATCATTAGCTGCCTAGAACCTACTAATTTTCCATCCAGCATATCAATTGATTTCCATATATGAAAGAATGTTGGAGTGATCAGCTTGATATAGAAAGTGGCAATTATTAATGCAATAGTCTTTTCTAAATCAGCATATACTGATATGTTTCTCAATTAAGCAAGGCAGAGTCATATAATCTCATTTCAGTAATTAAATTTTAATTAACAAATTAAACATTTAAACATGTCAATTAATAAATTAATGCATGGTCATTATGATTTGTAAAAAATTGATTATTCTGTAGGTAACTGATGGAAGATTTTGAAATGTAATGCATACTGCAGAACAGTTGATCAGTTTTTTTTTTTTTTTTACATGATATGATGATAAAAAAAAAAAAGGGTTGAAGCACTTTGATTATAGTCTATATCTGTTCAAGTTTGTTTCCATATATTTTTAAGCATATTAATTTATTACATATTTAAATGTTTAGTTTATTAATCAAAGTTTAATTTTGAAAAGATTATTACATTGATAGTTGAACTTTAATATCAAATTAACCACTTTAATATTATTAATATGTGAAGACTGATTGTTATAATTTATGGAATATTGGTATTTCTGTATGCAGCTGATGAGAAAGGATCCTCAAATTTACTGATATTTCAGAGTGATTGTCGGGTTTTTTTAAATATATAATATGACAATCAAACAATGAATGGTTTAGGCATTTTGATTGGAACTTACATCACTCCAAGTTTGTTCATGTATATTTCTAAGTATATTAATTTGGAATATTATAGAAAATTAAAAAATATATAAAACAACGTATTTAAAAGAAAAAGATGTCATCTTAGGCCAGTTTTGTCTGCTAATTTGGTGCTCAAATGCCACACAAGTGTTTGAGAAACTCAAACATTGTTTTATGTTGAGTATATATATAATTTTGTGAAAATCTGATTTTTCCTTTTTCTTGGATGATAATTATTTTTTTTATCTATTGTCACATCAACGTTCACATAAATTTGTCGTTATATTAACATTTTATGATTTAAAGATGTGTAGATACACATTTTAAACACATATATGCGTTTATAGTTCAGACATTTTTAACATGTGAATGTAGATAGAATTTAATTTGAAACTTAATTACACATACTAAAGTATCAACTGAAATAATGAACAAAAAAATTGAAAATTGTACAGTATACATTTTAACACTTATATTTTTTCTTTTATAATGTATATATAGCATGTACGTGCCTATGATAAGATTACTTAAAAAGTATATGTACACATTAAGAAATGAACAAAAATAAAACTTATTATTCTTTTTGTCATGATGAAAAATTGTTGATGATGAAATGGAAAAATTATCATGCTTAAGTGATTTTAATTTGATACATTTTAAGCAGAATGTTATATGTAAGATAAAAGTAGTAGAAGATATTTTCTTGTTATGCTTAATGATCCCATAATGTGAATTATATATATATTCTAATTTCCAATTTTTATTTTTTAATTGTTGATAAGTGCATCAGTGAACACAAGGGATTTAGTATTTTAAATAATAACAGCAAAAGTATAAATATAATTTTAATTGTAAATATTTCTTATTTATAATAAAAGCTTTTTTGATATGTAAGAAAAGATAAATATTATATGAAGAAAATATATTTTAAAAATTACTTAATAAGTACTTATATAAAATAAATTTTAGAATCTTTATACAACCTCATGACAAAGTCAAAAAAAAATTGTTTAGTCCACGTATAAAAAAGGGGAGGGGGATTGTATAAATTAGACAGATGGATATTAAATAAAACATTTTTTAAAACAATTTATCAAAGAAATCTTAAAAAATTAATTATATTACTTTGAGAATGCTAAATGAGATTAGAGAGGTTTTTTTTATTTTATTTTACTTATTTACTTTTATAAATTTTTACTTTTTATTATTACATTATTTAATTAACAATGCTTGAACTGAAAATCTAATTTATTTTAAGGCTTTAAATTATTTAAAGCAGAACTTTTTTTTTTTAAAATTTGTTTTATAAACTTTTTTTATTGTTCATTAAAATAGCAATTATTAATGTACTTGCTTTTAGTTTTATTGAAGGCAAAATGTATTTTTATAAATTATTTGAAATCTAGTGTTAATGAGACTTAAAATTCACTTACAATTGAAATGTACATAATATTTTACATGTCAGATCAATTAAAAGTAAGAATTAAAGATAAAAGTAGGAATAAAGAAATGTGACTTTTCAATCGAATTAACTACTGACTGCTCTAAAATATATATTTTGTCTAAAGTTTGGGGATGATGGTATTTTATTTGTAATTGTATATTGGATTATTCCCATGTTTAGTTTAATTGTTAAGTATAAGGTTTGATTTTTTTCTAAAAGTGTTAAACAATTGACAAAATAATGAAAATAGTCCAACATTTACTACAAATTTACACATATAATACAATATTGAGATTTTTGTTTTTGTTTGTGTTTGATAATCTGCCATTATTAATAATATGAAAAACATTATATAACAGAGAACAAAACAAATTAAGTAGATCGAATATATTTTTGACATGTAAATGTCATAATATAGCAATTCAAATAATCCTTCTTAGACTTTTTTCAGCAAAAACTCTTTATCATTATTATTACAGTTTTGACTGTACTTTGCAGTCTTCATCAGATGCATTGATCATTTTCCTGTAAATTGTCTCACTGAATGGTACAACTATAGCCAGCAAAAAAGTTCAAGTTATTTGGGTACAAAATGACTAGTTTAAGAAAATACCCAAAATTCAAACAAATTCTCAAAGCTACCAGCCATTTTGTACCCAAATAACTTGAGCTTTTTTACTGGCTATAGTTTTATGATTCTGCGAGACGATTTACGGAAAGATGACCGATGCATCTGATGAGGACTGCTAGGTACAATCAAAACTTTAATAATAATAATAAAAGGTTTTTGCTGAAAAAAGTGTAAGAATGATTGTTTGAATTGCAATATTGTATATGAAAATAGAAGAAATAAAGGAAAGGAAGAAGGACAGTGTTTAGAAGGATTATATATATAAATGTCACAATCATAATGGTCAATAAGTTTGAAGTTTTCCGTTAAGGATTTAAGAAACCATTTTTTGTTAATTTGAATTCTATAGGCTCTTTGATTCATTATGTATTAATTTTATATAATAAATCATGCTTCTTCCATTTTTTGCTGATATGATAAGCAACTAAACAAGAAATGTTACAGTCAGGAAGGAAATCATTAGAAATGATAAAAAAAAAATGGATAACACCACTATATGTACCACATATCTAAAATAAAATTGGAATGGTATGTGCAAGTAAATTCAATATCAGATTTAGAACAACCATTAGCTTCAATTCTGTTGTCAGCCTTAACATGCAAATGGTAACTATTGTCTGATGTCATCACTGATATAAACATTTATAGTTTAAATGACCTATAATTCCATGAGTATTAGTGATTTTTAAAATAAAATGACTTTGAATTGTATAGTCAAAGAAAAACCTTATCAATGGTTTTTCATCTCTGAATTAAGAGTCTGCACATGAAATACCATAAATACTTTAAAGCAGAGCCCTTTTCTACTATGTTTAATATTGACAAATCTTCAACAAGTATCTATTTATATAAAGTGTGTACATTTGTTTTTTTTATCTAACATTTCTTCATATAATGAGTCTCATTTAGTAAATTGTAACAATAAAATGAAATAAAATTTGACTTTAATTTTTTTCTATATATTAGTGGAAAAGATGAAATCTTGCTTTTCAGCTGGTATACTTTTTCAATGCTAATCTGTAGATGCTTTAGCTAAACTACATTAGAGGTTATGTTATTTTTCTAACATTTTTCATCTGATGTAATTAACATTGTCAACAAAGAATTTCCTAGTCACAATTTAGACATTATCACCTTGGACTCTTAATACAGTAAAACATTAATTAATTACCAATAGCTTTTTTAAGATCTATATCTTTTGAATCACTTTGTCTTCATTAATAATTTCAAATGATAAAGTATTTAAGGAATCTTGATCATTTTTGCTATTATGAATCAATAGCTTATAAATTCATTCCTTAATATTAAAAGATTTAAACTGCTCCAACAAAGTTTATAATTTGCTGTAGTTTAGTTTCACTCATTCTTATGTGAATATTAGCAAAATTGAATTTGATATTAAATACAATTCTAGTATATTTTCAGCGCTGTCAATTAATTTACAAAAAAATAAGTCTGGACAAAATGTTGCAATACTATTTAATCTTTTAAGAAATACTGATCCATTGATCCTTGTTTACCTCCCCCCCTCTTTTATTTTCCATCACAATGAAATGCTTGTTAGTGTTGTATACTCACTTATTAAAGCAAAAAAAATATTGCTGAATTTTTGAGCATTTAAATTATTTTAAAATTACTTCCTCTTTAGTGTTTAAGAATTTAAGATTTGAATACCAGGCACTCTTATACCTAGAGCCTAATTGTAAATATAGGGGATTTGAACTCAGACTTTCATATTAATCCTGCATTATGCCCATCCCTCTTCTATGTATTTAAATGTGTACTGTCCTATACATTAGAAGTCAGAGTGACTTGAGGTCAACATGGGCATGATTACAATATTGGCATCAGCATGGGATTTAGGAATTCCATCATCAGATTTTTAATGGTATGGATGGCTGAAGAGTTGGAGGTTGGAGTAGGTTGAAGCCTATCAATTAAAGTGTAAGGATTTGCTATCTTAATATAAACTGAGCACTGATTATATATATGTATGGAAGATAATAATCTGGACCAACTGACGAGTGCTAGTTTAGCATGAAATATGTATATTGGTGATTGATTATTTATCTTTTCTAAATATGTGTGGTCATGTGTATCAGTAGTATGAGATAATGTGGATAGTGAACTGGCTTGAAAGTCTGAGTTCAAATCCCCTATATATTTAATGATTTACAAAAATATTCTGCTCTTCATGATTTTTAATCAGTTAATCTATTTTTAATAAATTCAACAACATACTTTTTCTTGTAATCTTATATATAAAATCCCTATATTTCTGTAACGTCACATAATATTAAAGTTAAGCATCTCTTTGTTGGAGAGCATATTTTTCAAGGAAAAAAATTATTTGTTCCAGCATTATAATTTTTTTATGAAGCATTTTATGTGAAGGAAGCAATTTTTTCCTTATATTTAAAAAGCTTAGTTTGATTATGAGCATTTTATTCAAGGCAAGTAACTCTGCAAATGGTATTTTACAAAAGAGATATGGAATAAAATTTTTGAAGGAAAAAATATTCAAAAAATCAGCACATGTGCTTTAACTATCATACAGAACTAAATAGGTATAATATTTAAATCATTAAGAAAATATGATTACAGTCCATATATTCATGTTTGAAGTGTGATATTTAGTGAGGGGGAAAGTAGATACTATAGTTATGTATTTACATTTAGTTTTGGTTTTCATAATACTTAGGTTTTTGTAACATTTCTGAAAAAAAAAATTGTTAAAGCAACCTTTTAATAAATATTTTTTCAGAAATATTAAAAAAAAAAAAAAGTATTATGAAAACACTGGCCTTTACATAAGCTGAGTACATGTCTGGTATTTTTATAAGTACATATTCTAACTTTTTTCAATTGATTCACAGTTTTCATCAGATAAGTCTGATTCTACCAAGACTGAAATATTTTGTCAAGACAAAAAACATCTTGGTAAAAGGAAACTGTTATTGGGGGAAAAGTCATTGAATTGATTTGTTTAGTGATTTATCATCTCATCTTTTACTATGGCAATTTGAAATGACCTAGTATCTGTATTATCTCTTCTATCTTTTGTTTTATATTTCTTTTTGTATATATTGTTGCTACTTGATAAATCACATTATCTATCTACTTTAAAAAATTCCTAAATTTTGTAATCAAATGTCACATAAAAAAAATATTTTGGTGTAACTTTTTTTCATACTATATATATCTGATGCATGGAATTGGGACTAAATACTCTAAAAACAATGCTATTTAATAAATTAGTAGAAACTTTATAAATAAGTATTTCTCCTTTTCCCCTCCAAAATGGCCCTTAAATTTCAATACATAAAATGCTCCAGGCACTTGATTCTTTTCAAGGTTACCCATTTGTTTTTACGTTTTCTTGCACATTACATTATAGTCTTTCTTCTACACTTAACCTACATTATAATCTCTCTGACATATATAATGTAATATATTAGGATAAATATATGAGTATTTTATCAAGAAATTTCTATCATAATGATATTCTTATTGTATATTATAAATATGTGTATGTTAATTTAATAAGAATAATCTTTAAAAATGACTGTAAAAAAATGATCATAGTATTGTAAAGAGATAAGGATGTAAAAACAAAATAGTTCATATAATAAAATAGGATTTGGAAAGAACTAAATGTGTGGATTATTTTATGCATCTAATACAATATAATCTATTTAACACCTGTAGAAAAACACAAATTCTGCAACAAAAAAAAAGGTTTGCTCATCATTTAAATAGAATTACTATTTTAACTCTGAAAAATATGTCAAAAGTCTGTATCTATTGACTTTTATCAGTAAGAAGTATTAGATTTCATTTTCACATCCAGCAGTGCCTTGATTTTGTATCTATATTGATCTGATGTTCACTCTGCAACTACATATTTTAATCATTTCAGTCATATGCTAATTGTACTCATCTTTGAGGTGTGGGGAGATGGTATATACCAAATAAATCATTATATATCTTCCTGATTTTCTAAAAGACTTGACTGGCACTACTATATGGTATTTATTGATTATTCATCCTTATTATAAATGGCTCTGGTGTAAAATAATAAAAATAGATTACTGCAATTAATGATATTAAATGTAATTAAGAGTTAGTAGATGAACTTTGGTATATCTTATCCTTCTGATAATGCATCAAAGTATTTGCTAATAACATATAATTAATACTATTATAATATACATGGTTGACAACCCTGCTTCTGATCTATATTGCTGTACAAGCTGAAAGTCAATAGCCAGAAAATAATAGGTTAATTTGATGGGCTTATCTAATTTATGATTATTTCTTAGTCTTGCTTAGCATGAATTCTTTTAAAATAGAGAAATAGGGTGAATTTCTGCTCTTAATTCTTTGCAAAAAGAAAAGGCTATCAACATATATACAGAGTAGTACTTTCTTTTTCTGTCCAAATTGTGACAGAGAAACAATTTTATGTACAATATCTTATTAGCACGTGTATTATACATTACTGAAAGGATAAAAATCTATACTGATTATCTAGATATACACTGTATATTTAGTCAGAAAAATAAATTACATTTTTAAAATTAATTCTTTTTTAACAATTAGTTTTATTCTTGTAAATAGAAATTCGGTCCCCTCCCCCCTCTTATTCGCCTAAAATGAATTAAATTGATTTATAAAAGATATTTTATTAATCTTTTTTTTTTTCATATGTCAAATGCGTTGACCGGGAAGCGAACCCGGACCAGCTGCTCGGAAGGCAGCTATGCTAACCACTAGGCCACCAACGCTCGACTATTTTATTATTATTATTTTTTTCTATATGTCATAGCATCGGCCGGGACGCGAACCCACACCCGTCTACAATCAACTACTCGCTTGCAAGGTGCGATGACCTCTCGGCTAACAACGCTTGACGACTATTTTATTAATTTTATCCTCACTTTTTTAAAAACCCAATAAACTAAAAGTTTTTAAGCGATATATATGTTAGAGACATCTGTATTTTAATTTTTTATATCTTTAATAGCTTTTCGTGTAATATTTTTTTAGTTTAATATAATAAACAAGAAAACTGAATTAAATACTTTGTTAGCCTTCTAATCTATTATTTTATTTTAATCTAAATGTTTCATCATACTTCAGCTTAAATTAAACTAATTATTAAATGAGCCAATTTTTTTTGTTCATTCTTTGTAAAAATTGAATGAAAAAGAGTATGCTATTGACAAAATGACATACTTAACCATATTTAATAGTATAGAAAATTGACTTATTTTCTGTTAGAATTATTTCTGTGAGTAGTATTTTACACATATTTATGGTCTATAAAAGAATAAGGTCTGTGTGCATATAAAGAAATTGTTTAAAGTAATCTGTCATGACTTTTATCATATTTGACTAAATTATTAACATATATATGTGAATGTGTTTATTATCAGGGTTTATCATGGATGAAAGATGTGAACAGAGTTTCAAGTATTGTAGTCATTTACTATGGAGTCCAGATATTTTGGATGAATCTTAACAGCTATCATCTGAATAAATATGGATGATTCACTTGCAGCTGGTATTGTTAAAAATATTGCAGTAGGAAAAGACTATAGATCACTTATACTCATAGCTTACCACTTATTTCTGCTAATATGAGATTTAAAAGAAGATGATGAAATCAGAAATGGCGGATGATGAATTTGAATTGAATTCATAAAATTGTTTTATAAAAATTTTCTATATAGGTAATGCTTTGCTACTTTCATATTTATTAGTGCTTTTTGGTATTAAAAATTATGTTGTGGTCAATATATAGAAAATATGTACAGCTGATAATAATCATCATTTCACTATCTTGGTATGTTCATCTCTTTTTAATAGATATGATAATTGTGCAGGTCCACATAAGAACCTTTACATATGAGGAATTTTGTGATGAATTGGAATGGCTTTGAGATGGATTGAATTTTTAGGATTTGGTATAATATTATCAATTTTTAATTGTAGTAAAATAAATTACTGGAATAAAAAAACATAATTTATTTTATCAGTTAAATTTAAAATGTAAGGAATAATTGAGAGTAAATTTTTTGACACTTGAAAAATAATGGTTGACTATAATTATGATTTTAAAATTTATATAAACTTGATATGAAGATATTATGAATACATCAATTTACTTTTTCAAAACTACTAAATAGATTTTGTGAAAAATGATTTTGTCAGAGAAAATATTTGAGAAGGATGATGAGATGAAATCTTCAGTATTATTTAAGCATGTATTGCTATTCTTTTTTATTTTTAATGATAACACTATAGATAGGTTTAGCAATTCTCAGTATTGTGCAAACTTATTGTGGAAAATTTCAAACCTTAGGATCATCAATTTATAAACCTTCAGTTTGTTTTAGATACATTGATGATAATTTTATCACATGTCTATATAGTAAAGAAAAATATGTTTTGGTTTTTTTACATTATCATTTGTTCTTCCCATATCAACTTCACCATAAAAATAAATCAAATTATCTTTATGGAAGTAATTTATTCCAGAAAATCATTAGTTATCTTGTATGTTCATTATAGTTACACCACAATGTAAATAATTAGGGATAAACTTTACGACACACAACTTAAAATAAAATTACCATCCAAAACATATTAGAGGGGTGTGAGAGTAATACAAAATCAAAAATATAAATGTAAAAGTATGCATACTTTTCTCTCATTTGTGATGAAAATTTATGCAAGAATTTGCCATAACGATTATTATCAATTTGTACTCAGTATATTGATTTACAATCAGTTATTTGCCATTGTGATATGCAATAAAATTTGAATTTTTTAAAAAAAAAACAATTTCCATTTTAAAAGAATGATGAAATCATAGGATAGCGACTTCACTAAAGTCACATCATCCAAAAATAATATGGTAAATACTATTAATATATTTTATCTGATTTTCATTCAGTTTTTTTGCAAGACAATCACTGATTTCATTTATTATACATCCAAAGTAAAGAAGATTTTCATCTTTATCAATTACAAAAGCAATATATGCCAATTTCATTCAATGTAGTAAATAATGAAAATATATACTTTAATCACATATAACAACAAAGTGCATTAATATTAAATTTTAAAATATGTCAAAATGGGTAAAATATATTTACTCAATCAATATTATGGATTAAAATTCTTATGAACATTATTTTGTTTGCAACAAAAAATACATACATTAATCATAATTAGAAAATATTGTGCATCCTAATTGTAAATTATTTTCAAGGAAAAAATGATTTTGTGCATTATGCAGTTAATAATCGCTGTATGTGATCAAATGTTATTAAATAGAAATTAAAATATTTATTTGTGCCAGTTTCAATCAACAATTTTGTAAATTGTTTGTGATAATGGCAGCTGTTTAAAAAATACATTTTTTTTATCACCAAAAAAAAAAAAAAGAATTTAGATTGTCAAAACTTCAGCAATCTATTTTACATTTTATTTCTTTATGACATTTTTATTTACTTTCATTGTATTTATGTAAAATAAGTACAATTTATTAAGACTTCTATTTAAAAACAACAACTTAACAGTGATGCTGTTAATTATAAAAATAAAATACTTTGATAATAGACATGAAATTCATCAAAAATAAAATTTAAAATGTGCATTTTTTTTTCTCATGTGTTAATAGCATCAGCCGGGAAGTGAACCCGCTAATCCAGGACAACTGCTTGTAAAGCAGCTATCGCTGACCTCTCGACTACCAATGCTTGACAAAATGTGCATTGTGTTAAGTTTTTTTTTTTTTAATTTTAAAATGTATACTGCAGTTAGTTTTTTTTTTTTTTGTTACCTTCATAATTTATTTTAATAAATAGAATTAGAAAATATTCTCACACTACTAAAGAAACAAAATAGTGGCCTATCAAATAAAAAATTATATAAATATTTTAAAACATTATAGGAAACAAATTGTTTTATAAAATATATTTTCCCACAAGTTAATATTTTTTTAAAATAATATGCTAAGTTAAAAGTTTTAACTTTTTTTAAAATTTAAGCTTCAATATTTTAACCAAATGTTTAGATATTTTGAATATAAAGTGACAAATGAATTTTTCCTCCATAGGAACTTATTATAATTGTTTATTTTTTATGTGAGATCTTTGGTTTACCATGCATTTTGGGACACCAATTGACCTCTCTAACTGTTTGGTTTTGATGAAAACTAAAATAGAACATTTAAAAGCATTAAAAAAATATAAATAATTTTACTCTAAAACAAATTTGCAAATTTTTTATTTAGCCATATCATTTGCAGAACTTCCATGTTCTAGCAAATTATTGTTTTCTTGATGCAATATTCTGTTTTCTGCTATATAGTGAAAATTAAAATTGATTTCTAAAAGTTAAAACAATCTTTCATTAAATCTCATTTGGAATTTTTTTTCTGATGGCAGTAATCTGTTTTGTTAATTTGTTTTTTAGAAATGCTCTGAAAAATCTTATTTATAGGCATTGTACCATTTATTTATGTATGGTTCAAATATATTGGCATTTGGGTAAAAGCTAAAAGAAAAAGTAAATTTAGCGATATTATTAAGATATGCAATTTAAATTTTTTTTTTTGGTTTGCGTAATTTATTTTTTTAAAAACGTACAATGAGAGTTGATTTTTTTGTTTTGAATTGTTACTTTGATTTAAAAAAATAAAAGTTAAAATTGAAAAGAACAAAAGGAATTCCACACAAAGATTATGATCAAGAAACATTAGGATATTAATTAAAGATAGCCGAAAAATTTGTTATAAAAAATAACTTTGTAACAGAAAAAGAAAATAAATCTATAAGACTATTAACTTACACGTCACAATAAGAATAACATGTGCAGAAGTTCCAAAACTGGACCAAGGTATAAAAGGAAGAAGGCAACTTCAGTCTATATCTTCTCTTTACCTCCTGGTTATGAGTCTTAGGATTGGAGGTTTCCACGATCATAACCTATGGCAGTAATATACTTCTGCACAGGTATGCCACTTGCTGTACCAAGCTGTCATGCAAGCATGGAAATGGAGCCATGTGAATATCACTTTTTGCAATGAAAGGGTCACCACAACCGTGCTTTTTTCTCCAGCTATAGAACAGACCAATAATTGAAGATGCCAGCAGGAGAGACCAATTGAAATTTCTATGAGTTCAGGATCCCATAAATCTACAGAAACTTATCAGTAAGCTTAGCTATTCATACCCCAATAGTGACTAAATTGAGTTTGCAAACAATTCTTAATATAAACGTGTGATATAACCCGATAGAGACATCCCCAAATTAGGACATTTCAATCCATGGATTATTTAAAGATAGAACTGAAATTAGGACATTTCAATCCATGGATTATTTAAAGATAGAACTGAAAGAAATGGACTGTATTAATTATATAAAATGATTGTCCTGAACTAACAAATATGGTCCTTTCTAAATAATGGTAACAATTTATTAAGTATTTTAATAACATAATAAAATATTTACCTTTAAGATCACTTTCATTTGTACGTTATTCATTTTAGTTGTTTAGTTTAATCTATTAGAATTTGAATGTATAGTTTACTCTTTGCCAATATTTATTAATTATGCTCTGGGAATAATATCTAGAAAATAATCTTAATTACAGTAAACTATGATCCAGTTTTCTTTTAAAATCATTTTCTTTTTTATTTACGATGTGTGATGCAACGGATTTCAGCGGATTCTTATATGAATCCTGGCACCCTTATTAAAATAAATAAAAGGTTGATTCCGCAGTTAGCATAAGTCAAAATAGTTGATAAGCCAATTAATCAGGAAATATAGCTATGTTTTATAGAAATATGAATGAAATATTTATATTTTCTGTATTCATAGCTTGATTAACTTTCACTAAATTTACAGTGAGTAAAAGAAGGCCTGCCAGAATCTAGTAAAACATGGAATTTTTTTTTCAGGTGAATATTAATTAGTTTTTTAACTCAGAATTTCAGGCCTATATCTACAATTATTCAATATTTACAGCAAAATAATCAAAAATTATTAAATATAATATATTTTAACAGTTAAAGATATAAATGAACCAATAAGCAATTGTAATTGGTAACTTAAGCCATACAAACATGCTAAATACATCTTTATTATAAAATTTGCCTTATTGCAGAAGTCTTAATTTAGTCAGAAAAAGTGTTCATTATATAATATGTCTGCAGTAGAAACCTTTGTTGTCATAGACCTCCCTTTTTTGTGTTTTAAAGGCAAGATGATTTATTGATACTTTCTGTTTTTCATAGCATTCTTTCACAAACAGATATTTAAGGGCTTTCTAATCATGTTATCATCTTCAGATATTATTTGCTGCAAAACCATTTTTTTTATAAAAAATATTCATGTATGTATGACAAAACTAATTTTAAAAAATTTATGATACTGTGAAATCATGTTTTTAATATGTTTTACAATAATGTCATAAAAAAGATAAGATATCCACAATTAAAGTGTTTTTTGTTTTTTTTTTACATAAAAGGAATAATAAACAAAATTATTTATGTTCTAAATGTTAAACATGATTTATCACTATCCTAATAATTGATTGCTGTTATACTAAAATCCAGGGATTTTATTCCTCTCAATGTCCATGGTATCTGTGAAATCTTTTACAATACATGTAAGACTTTTTGTATTGGCATGAGCTATTGCATCCGCATTAGAAGAGAAGAACATATAAATGCAGCAAAATAAAATAAAAAAACAACAACATTTACTATGAATATATTAGATATTGATTTTAAAATATAAATATTTCTAATCAAAAATTTTATTCAGATGTGACAGAATACAATCAAAGAAGTTATTGAGATTCTGCATTCATAAACATCTATATCAAAATAAAATAAGTAAAATTACTCTATCTATCTATTTTTTGTCTCTTCTTCATCTAGATTTTAGATTGGCCAAAATAAATGATAAGTAAATCATGTGATTTGCATTCTGTTTTTATTCCAAATATCTTTATCAACACCTGCTTCTGATGAATCACTTATAAGGTGATGGCAGGTGTAGTCTGGAGAAAATGTTACTTATGATAGTAAGCAAACACATACATGGGAACCCCAAAAAAACTATTTATGCATAAAAAGAGAAGTTAATATTTTTTTTTTTTTTTGAAAATGTATTTTATAGAGTGAATTGTTGTTGTTTTGAAAAAAAAAAAAAAATTATATACATAAAAAAAATTGATTGTTAGGAAATTTATAAAAATATAGTAGTTTATGTCAAAGTTATTCTCTTTAGCTTTTCCAAAAATAATTGCTAATTAGTTTTGATTCCATAATTTATGATATATTCTTTATATCAGATTTGTTCATACAATATGGCAATGCTCCCAGACAACGGGAAAGGGCTTAATATAATTTGTAGAAAGTTTGAGCCAAAATATATATTCAATTACTAGTAAGTCAGTGGTGTAAATAATAAAGATAAAATTTATAAATAGCAGCTGGAAAGAAAGTTATATTGTTTATTTTTAAGTAATGAGAAATTTAAAAGATTTGATTGTGAAAATTATAAAACCATCTATTGGTTTGTTGTTTACTGCAAAACAATCTCTAGAAACCATCTTTCCATCGCAGAGCTAAATCCTATAAAACATGAAATATATATGAAGGCAAAAATGACTGAATTTAATAAGAACAGAAAATCATTTTGTGATCTATTATAATTATATTTAAGAAATCGTTTTTTTTTTTAAGTGCAGTTTTTTTTTATATAGAGAGAGCAGAGATTTAGAAATTAAGAAAAAAAGAAAAAGCATTAAAAAATAAGGATTTAAAAGAAAATAAGTAATTCAAACAAGAAGCGTTATAGATGTAAATATTTTGAGGAAAATGAAAGAAATTGCTGAGAACATTGTAAGTAGGAAGAGAAACTGCATTTGTATAGTAATGAGCAAAGTTGTGAAAGATGTGTTCAAAAGATCAATGGAGAGGCAGTGAGCTATGAAAAAAGGACTTGATTCATAATCTTATGAAAGAAAACAGCTATAAGTATTTGAAAAATAAAGTAAGAGAGAAAGAGAGTAAAGACATGAAAAAGTCATTTGAGTTGGTGTGTAGATTTTTTTTCTTTTGCATGTAGGTACATAGATAAACTATTATTTATTATTGCATAGTTAATTTTTTTTATGTTTATACTAAATTTAAGTATTTTAGTGATAGATTAGCATTTAACAATTATATTCAGTTGGCTGTGTGCCTTTTTTAATTTTTTGCTTTGCCCAGCTGAGAATTGATTCCGAAATCTTTATTTAATTCTGAGTTTATTACTCTATCTCTATGCTAAATCTACATAGGATCACAATTACCCACAACTCTCTCATTACGATAAATTATATAGGTTCACAAACGTGCTAAATAAGGCCTCAGACATCCCTCTCCTCTATCCTTGTGCTATAAATTACATAGGGTCACATATATATAGCAGCAGGTTAAATGAATAATTAAAAAAAAGAGAACATATATTAAATTTAAAAAATAAATAAAAATATAAGAACACTGTATGTGCCCATGCACATATAGATAAATAATAATGTTGGTTTATAGATAGAAAGATGATTATAAGTTACATAAATTAAAATTAATTGAAAATAGTTTTTTTTTTTTTTTTAAAGTACAATAAAGTATATTAATTATATGTTTGAATACATGGACAATTGATATATTAAATTTAATAGAATGATAAATTGATCGTAGTTGAGTAGATAAGAGAAACAGATAAGATTATAGATTTTATTTTTTAAAAAATCTTTTTTTTTTAATTAAAAAAAAAAGGGTTCTGTTAAATTGGTTCCATGATTCATTTTTGTAAAATTCGTCGTAGAAACTAAAACTTAAAAATAATTGATACCAATAAAAAAGACAATGGATGATTATTTTTCACTTAATCTTTCTGCAATCCTTATTATTTAATATCCTCAGACGGATGGAAATGATCCACCCTATGTAGTTTTAATAACGTTTAGAATCGTTTGATGTTGGTTTGCCTAATGTTGCAGCTGATGCCCCGATGTTTAATACTATAATAATAATATTATAAAAACTATTAAAAAGACCAATCTTTTGTTACCAAATTATGGCTAACATTGACCAACAATTATGGCTGCTTTTAACAACTCTCAATTGATGCTATCTGGCTTTGTTTTAGAGAGAAATAATTGGTTGTCCATGATTTAAAAAAAGGACTTACATTTAAAACACTTATAAAAACAACCCCACTTTCAATAATCACTAGTTATTTATTGGTAATTGATATGTGAATTATTCATTAGAATATTTATATGAATACTTTGTAAAAAAAGACTTTCAGTCAAAATTTAGAATAAATGTTAGATGAAAATATTTATCTGTGGTGTATGTGCTTGTATGGGTATATAAGAACCTCATAGATATACCTATAGATATTGGATTTAAATCTAGCTGTATAACAACACTTATTTAATCAAGTTTAGGAGTTTTGGGCAGATAGGCTACCCAGCTAGCCATTCAATATTAATTAGTAAATGGGTATCCAAACATTCTTAGCCAGTACATAAAATAAGGATGGAAAAGCATTTAAAGCATTATCACTTGGGACTAGCAAGCCTGGTGACTAAACCCATATTTATTGTTCCTCTGTCTGGTCTTTTTGGAGAGATCCCTTCTCTGCAATGGACTATTTAAATGCTGGTTTACACTTATCTTTTATTATAGTAAATAGTCTATTTGTAGAGCACTTGACTACTTATGTAATAGAGAGCAGGGCATAAACCTCCTGGTATATGCTTTTTATGAATTTACATGCACTTAACCATAAGCATCAGTTTTAGCATGATAAGTAAAGGTTTGCGCATATATAACAATAAGTTCAAAGTATAAGTGACCCACTTATGCTTTTTAAACTGATTCTTACAGGTGAGTGTCTGTAAGTTCATAAAAAGTGCCAGATCAGAGGGTTTATTCCCTTCTCTATATTTACCTTTTACCTATATATGTATGAGCTGATATATATATAATGTGTAATTTACTTAAATAAAATATATAATAAGAAAAGTTTCACAAACATTATATTTAATTCAAAGAATATTAAAATAAAATAATTTAGTCATTTTTTACATAGATTTCATATTATTTAAAATATAAAGTAATTCCAATTTTAGAGTAAGCAAATTTTAATGTGAAGTTGTTATTGTATATAAATTAAGCATGTCTTTCAGAAATGCATATGGTCTGAAGATTGTCCATGTTTATAGTACATAAATATGTATTGTAGAATTTTAGCATTAAAATATAAAATTTTTTTCAATAGTTAATAGCAGTAAAATATGCATCTAATAATGTTAAAAAAAATAAATGAAAATAATTGTATGTTTAGTCACTCAAAAAGTAATGTGATGTTTGAGATCCCACTAATGACTTTTCTAATATAATCAGTGCAGGTCGTTACTATTATCATGTGAAAAACATCTCTTTGAGTGAAGCTTAATTGATTTTCAACAACTTTTTAACCAATTTCTGTACCAATTGATTAACAAGCAACTATTCATATAACCTTATAAAATAATCTATTGATGACATTGATTCAACTCTTCAAGCTATCTCTAAATGAGCAATGCGAAACATCTTACCTAAGAATGAAGTAAACCAACAAATTGTACTTATATAGCCAGAATGCTATAACACTCAGGCTAAGAAAAATAGTATCAAATCTCTTAAGACTGATGAGAATTATTGTAAATTATGCAAGATATACTCCATGTTATGCCTTTCAGGAACCAAAGTTGACATGCAACTTTTTAAGCACAAAATCTGATCTAAAAGCAATCAGCCAATATCTGATCAATATTTACTAAACTATTTATCTTCCTCAAGAAAATTATATTACAAAACAGCAAAATGTTCAAATAAATTCTAGTCAATGTTTACAAGCAATTTAACTATATTCTATTTTACATAAGTGCTACAATTAGCTATGTTAAGCAAATTTAACATCCCCCAATATTTTTACCAATAGATCACTTAAACTAGAATTATATATGTCTAACCATATCCATTTGCATTATTGCTATGACAACTTAATGCAAAGACTTTTCCTTCTTTATGTTGGAACTGCTAGTCAAACTATCTTTCATTGATAATGTGTTGATGATCTTCAGAGATTTTTAGAATATTCTTCTTGCTCTGCATATTCTAAACCAATTCCAAATGTTGAATGACTCCACAATATAAGTTTGCAAATCATTTATATGGCAACTGTCTACAAGTTGTAAGATACCATCATTCATCACATGTAAAACAATCTTTTCTTGACATTTGCAATCAATCTATCTAAAGCACTATTAAAATCATTATTTGAACCATCTTATTATAAACACATTAAAATGAAAAAGCATTCTGCCTCAAAAATGCTTCATTCATTATGAAAGTTCATGTAGTGAATGATATTTTTGGTGGACATGCTTACTTTATCCCATGAAATATGACTATTTAATATTATTTTCAACAAGCTCATGCCTGTAATAAAATCTTACATATAAGGCTTATTCTCACATGTTTTATCACTCAGGTTTGTATGCTTTCCCATTTGCAAAAGTGACCTCAATTTGATGTGTTCTAAATCTTTTGGTATATTTTAATTCTACTTAACCTAATCTTCAATGCTATTCACTCTTTCCTCTTTTCCTCCAACACCATTACTTGTTTCACTTCTATATATTGATCTTTTTTCACATAACATACTTTTGCGTATATTGATATATTAAACCAATATAATATCAAACCTTTTGTTGGCCTCTCATTTAGAGATTAAGGAAGATAATTTATCCTTCTAGACATCTGGATATGCTTGTCAATTTTCTCAAAACCTTTGTATTCCTAAATTGTAGTTAAAAATTTTCTTAATCTACTTCAAGATACAATTCCAACCAAAATTTGGTATTTACATAGTTTGCTTGCCAGAAATGTGCCATCCATTTTTTTAAATAATTATTTTCAGAGGTTTACAACACATGGTATAAATAATATGGCTGACTCTAAGTTATCGTACACAATAATTATGTTTTTTTTTCTTTATTAAAATGATAAAGGAACACAAAAGTTCTAAAGAGTTGTAATTCAAAAATTTTTTAATGTAAATATAGTAAATCGAATTTTTTAAAAAAAACATGATTTAGCAGACTATAACAAACATGCAGAATGACATCACTTTTCGGTAGAGCACTATCTCATAATTTTAAAAATATTTTATTACATTTTGTTCTGCCAATGAAATATTCCAATTTTTTATCATATTTCCAGTTCTGTCACTGAAATATTCCATATTTTAATCTTTTTTCCAAAAATAATATGGTAAAGAAAGAATATTAAAAAAATCACATATAAACTAATGCTAAAAAAAATTACGATAATTTGTCAGTTATCTGTTAGCCTCATGTTAATAATTTTGAAAATATTCCAGTGCATCTTGTTTTGTCAATTAAATATTCCAAATTTTAATCATATTTCCTGTTCTGTTGATGAAATATTCCAAATTTTATAATTTAAAGAATAACAATTTTAGCATTATGTTCTAAATGGAATTTATTAGAAAATGTTTTCAATTTTTTTTTAAATTAATGATCAATTTAGAATTGTGAATGTAATTTACTAAAAAATTGGGATTTGTCATAAATTCCATTCACAAGATAACATCAAAATATTAACATTTGATTAATACTTAACACGAGACTAACAGATAAAACATGACAGATTATCGTATCATTTTTTAACATTAATTTACATTCATTCTTTACTGGGTCATTTTTGGAAATGTGATTAAAATCTGAAATATTTCGTCGACAGAAGTGGAAATATGATTAAAATTGGGAATATTTTATCAGAAGAACAGGATGCAGTGGAATATTTAGTGCTTGTCCGAAAAGTGACTTCTTCCTACATGTTTGTTATACTTTGCTTAATCATGTTTTATTTTTATTTCTACTGCATTTACGTGTTACTTAGAACCATTTAGATTTTTGTGTGTTTCAGCAGGATATTTTCAAATTTACAAGATAGTGTCTACGTGTAAAGTGATATCGGTTTTCACATTTGTTATAGTCTTCTAAGTGTTTTTTTTATTATTGTTTATATTAAAATGTTTTTGAATTACAACTCTTTGGACTTTTGTGTTTTTTTTATCATTTTAATAAATAAATAAAAAACATATGTTCTGAGTCCCTGAAAATGGATTATTTAAAATCGAAATGGATGGCAATCTCCCAGCAAACAAACTGTACAAGGACACCCAAAAAAATAAATCAATAATTAATTAAAAAAAAATATTAACTCCATATTTATCTTGTGCAATAATTTTCCAAAAGAAATGCAACACATATTTCAAACCTGTCCATACTTTCAACCCTATACTTATTTATGTTTCACAAACACACAATTTCAAATAATTGCTTAAAAACGTATAATATTTTCACTCCCATATTGTTCATGCATTTAGTACCATAGACTTTGCATGCTGCACTACTTCATAGTCAAAAGAAATATCAAAGAATGTTTTAACACAGGGGTGGGCAAATAGCGTCCCTTGGGCCACATGCAGCCCGCCAAGACAGAAAAATCCATCTTGAACTGAGATTTTCTTTCCGTGCACAACTGAAGATTCATCTCGTATTTTCCACTAGGATGGCCACATCAATATACATGCATATTGTAGATATGATGCACAGTGCTTTTCCGGTTGATCTGGTTAATTTCAATTTGTCTTTGCAACAGTAAATATATAAATTTCCAACTTTAGTGAAACCATGAACCCTCTGAAAAAACGTAAAATCGGTGATAAATGTCATGTGTTTAATGAAGCCTGAACAAATAAATATTTCTTTGGTACAGCGAATAAAGCAGTGTGTTTATTGTGTCATGAAAAAAAGGGGTGACCCTCCACTTTCACAAAGTGACCCCCTGACATGGCCCTCCACTAACCTCTGCTTCCACAAAGTGTCCCCTGAGCCAAAACAATTGCTCACCCCTGGTTTAACACATACTTAAAACTCCTCACATTCTTACCCAGTGACATCGTGATTAAAACTTGGCAGTCTACATTCTTTTTTTAGTTGTGCAATATTATAATTTGAACTTCTATTATGATTAACATTCCACAAGTAATTATAGATTAATTAAGCATTTACCTGTATGAACAACTACATTCTATCACTTTGAATTCTACTTTTGTGGCATTGGATAACATTGCTCGAGTTGGGATATGACATGGCTTCATCATATGTTTGTCTGTTTAAACTCTTTTTTGTACATATTTCAATATTTATATATAATACATTATCAATAATATTTAAAAAAAGACGATTTTCTATATGATACTATTGGGGGGGGGGGGTAAAAATTTATTGACTGAATTATATATTTTTTACATTGTTTCTTATATCTATAATTTCTTTTGCGAAGATTATTAATTTGATCAAGCACTACTGTTTTATTTTAATGTATATAGTTATGCCTGCAAGCCTACTTTTAATATGGATGGACTTTGTAGGTTTTATATTCCATATATAAATATTGCAAGTAATAGTTTTATAAGCAATATGATGATGTAATTTTATTGATTTTTTTAAAATAGTTTATTTGTCTTCTTGAAATTTTACATTATCATTATTTTCATTAAGTATGTCTTCTTTTTTCTGAGAATTTTATTTATATAAAATAAAATGAGATTTATTTTTCATAATACCATTTGAAAATTAAGTAAAAATGTTACCTCTGCTGAAAAGCATTAAAAAGTATCCTTTTTTATATATATAAAACGAGAGGGAAGAGAAAGAAAGTAAAAAATATTTCCTCCGTGAAAATCTCTTGTCTGGCTGTTTTTGACAGCTATTAGCTATTTAAATTAAGGGAATAGTAAGCTTGGTAGAGCATTCCATTCAGAGGGGGGGAACTTGGCAGACTTGAGACTGTCTTTACCAAACTTTTTTAATTTTAAATTAATTAATTTTCATTGTTAATTATTTTTATTAAATACCATTAATCGTATTTTTTTTTAATGTACCTTGCTTGAGCTGTCTTTCTCAAACAAAAATAGCTGTAAAACATTGATACTTTATTAATAATACATGTTTTTCGGACATGCTATCTGTGTGTTTTTTCTATTCATAAATTAGTAGCAAATCTGGGAGAAAAAGAAGAATGATTTGTCCATCCCACTTCTGTATATTTAAATGGACTTAAGGTCCTACATATGAGGGATCAGAATGACTTAAGATCAACATGGGTATGATGCTAAAAAATTGGCAAAACAAGAGCTTTGAACATCACATCATCATATTTTCAATGATATAGATGACTGAAGAGTTTGGAGAGTTGACAAGATTGAAGCCTGTCTATTAAAGTTTGAATATTTGCTATCTTAAAGTAAACCAGCACTGATTAAGTATATGTAAGGAGATGATGATCCAGACCAACTGATAAATGCTAGTTCAGCACGAAATACATATATTGGAGATCATTTATCTTTCTCACATGTATTTGGTCATATATATTAGTTATATAAGATAAATTGAATGACTAAAGAGACCTTGGAAGTCTGAGTTCAAATCCCCTCTAGTTACTACATATAATAGAAAGTTGTTTTATTTACAATACAAATGTTTTGTTTTGTCATAATGATAATTAGCATATTTTTTAATAATAATAATAAAAAATCTATGTATATTTGAATTTGTTGTCTCAAATGCTTAAAAATTACTTTATTTCAAAAGTAAATTTCTTAAATTATTTTTTATAGAGGCAAAGTTTAACTTCCTGTGTTACAAATCACGTCATATAAAAAATAAAAATATAATAAAAAGAAAGTGCAGTATGGTCTTTGAAAAATGTTTGTCAAAAAAAAAAAACTGTAAGAGTTTTTATTTTTAAAAAATTACTTTTAGTTATATCGCTGCACTATCTTCTATTGTAAGAATTAAATTTCGAAAATAGCAAAATGAAGAGAAAATGTGAAGTTGAATAGTAAACTGTATTGAATGAGGCTTTGTTTAACATCTGCATGCGTTAAGAACTTCATCTAATTTAGATCATTTATCAGATTGGTTAGTTTTATAAAAATTGGGAAACGTGAATGCAAATAGATTCATTTGGATTTATTCTGACAATAGAAGACAGTGCATTGTTAAAACTAGTGCTTTGGACAGTTGTCTGATTCAATAATTACCTATTATAAGTGTTATATTAATAAGAATTTTGATAATTATGTAAGAACATCTCTTATGGAAAATATTGACTTCTACTACATTTTAAACTAATAACAAACAAAAATAGAATCGAGTCAACTTTTATATCTGTTATTTGAATTTTCCTTTTATTTCCAGAATAAAAAATGATTGTCATTTTTGAATGAGATATGATAAAAAGATGAAAGAATATTTTTATTTCTTAGTGGGATTATGCTTTAACTAAATGAAATTCTCTGTGCTCATGCAATGTCAAATATATGATATGAATAATGAACTAATTGCATAAGTGAGAAAAACTTAATGCAAAATTTAAATATAGTTGACTTAGAAGTTTTTTAGCAATAACTTTTCAAATATCTAGATTATGTTGAGGTTTATCTCAATTGCAGATTTATGTAAAAACAAAGTGAATTATTAAATTTAACATAATTTATAAATTAAAACCAAATATGAGTGAGATTTCATGGATACTGGCAAGTTATATCTACATGCGTGCTCATGATCTGAAATTCCAATTCAGCTTGAATGAAAAATTTTTACACTAAAATTTTTTTCCCTGGTAAGTGACCCATGTTTAACTCTCTTAAATGATGAACACCTTAGATTAATCTGAGTTGACCAAATTAATGCAATTGCCTAATTATATAAAAAGATGCAATTTAATATGGTGCTGATTTTACAGAAGCTGACTTTGTAGTTATCTTTATATCAATCATTGATTTATTTTATAAACAATGAGGGTTGCCAATTCCTCAACAAGCTTTGTGATAAATGCTTAGCCAGAGCCAACATTTAAAATATCTCTGTCATGAACCCCCCCACCCCTGACCATGGTTTTGTGCTTTGGCACTCCTCAGGGAGGTGCCAGGGTAGGTTCAGACACTAGATCTAAAAATACCAATCCAAAGCCAAGCACTTATCTAAAAGTTATCTAATGAGTGCAAAATCTGAAATTTTCAGACACCTACATGTCTTCAAACCCAGCTATCCAACTCAAATAGCTATATGGGGCTGATAGATCTTCATCCATACCATATATTAGTAGTCTTAGCAATATAATATTGCATAAGACTTAAGGCAGAGATTATAAATAGTCAAAATAAGAGTCATAGATCACATGACCCTATTCTCTTAAGCTTGTAAGTTATAAACAATGAGGATTGCCAATTCCTCAACAAGCTTTGTGATAAATGCTTAGCCAGAGCCAGCATTTAAAATATCTCTGTCAGGAACAGGGGTGCCAGCATAGGTTCAGACACTAGATCTAAAAATACCAACCCAAAGCTTAGCACTTATCTAAAAGTTAACTAACATGTGATGTATGACTTATTTTGAGGAGTGCCAAAGCACGAAACCATGGTCAGGGGTTGGGGGGGGGAGTCCTGACAGATATATTTTAAATGCTGGCTTTGGTTAAGCATTTATCACAAAGCTTGTTGAAGAATTGGCAATCCTCATTGTTTATAACTTACAAGCTTAAGAGAATAGGGTCATGTGATCTATGACTCTTATTTTGACTATTTATTGATTTATTTTGTTTGATCTTTTTTTGGAAATGATGTGATGTACTGTAGCTTCTTCATAATCAATCTGATGGCAAAGTCTTGAACTAAAGTGTATATATTAATTTTAATAAAATTGCTAAATATCAGCATTAATCAATGAAAAATAAAAAAATCAAGGAGGAACATTTTATTATAATTAAGTGCTTATTGTTCTTATGCAACTTCAGATAAAATCTTGTAATTGAAAATTATAAGTCTGCAAATAATAAGATTATTTATTTAGTTTTATAAAATTAAGTGCAATATTAGTTTTTTGATCACTGATACATTCAAATTTTATTTGCACGTATTTGTTTTTTTTGCAGAAAATAAGCCAAGTAAAGTGAAATAATGCGAAACAGAAAATCATTATCAGCAGAAAAAGAAATATCTCTATAAAGATCATGGCTTTATTTTTTTATTTGTTTTTGTAATCATAACTTGAATTATTAAATTTGCCTTACTGATAAAGAAATTAATACAGATTATTTATTATGCATTGATCATTTTATTAGTCTTTTTGCTTATTTACCAAATTATATTATTTTAAAGATTAAATTCATTTTTTAAAACAATAATTTTAATGAATATTATGAAAACTGTAAAAAAAAATTATTTTTTTTAATTAAAAGCATGAAAACAATAATCATATTGCTACTAAGGCTGTGCAAAACATTATCATTAATATAAGATACTAAAGTACTAATTTTGTTTCATTATTTATAAATTTATAATTTGTTGAATATTAAGTCAATACATTAATATTATATTTTATCTTCATATTTCTTTTTTTTATTACATTATTGAAACAAAATAAGTTTTAGTTTTATTTTTTACTTTCTATCTGTAATTTTATCATTTTTCATTCTAGATATGTATTCAATAAGTGAAATTAAACTAAAAGAAATCAAATATTAATTTTACAAATACATAAAAATGTTTCATAAACAGAAGTAAAATTTCTAATGCCAAAAAGCTTCATTTTAGTCTATATGCCAGGGGTTCCCAACCCTATGCCCGGGGCACCATGGCACTCGCAGATCATTTTACGTGTGCCCGCCACTATCCGAACACGATAAAAAATTATTTATCTGATGCAAACAATTTTAATTTTTAAAATTTCTTATAAATTATTGTATTATATTGTAATCAAATTGTAGGTCATACTATACTTTTACAGCGTAAAAATATAAACATTAATTATACATTAAAATTTTATTTTTGAAATAAATATTTTTTTGTACATTATGTGTATTATTAACAATATCCAACTATAAATTTACATTGAAAAAATAAATGGTGCCCGCCACTTGGCCGGTATTATAGAATGTGCTCTTAAGTGCAAAAAGGTTGGGGACCCCTGCTATATGCTATAAAGATATTTAGGAATGAATAAATAATGATTATTGCAAAATTTATTATTTTTAATATGTATCTTTCTAAAGCATAACTTCAAATAAGCAGAACTCACTTTAAAAAATTTAAATTGAATTTATAATTTAAAAATTTAATACAATACTAGAACAACAGTTTTTGACAAAACATGTCTTTGACTTTTTTAGTCTCTGATGTCAACATAGTGCTTTACAAGGTTAACAAAAGAGTAATAAAGTTAAAATTTTTGACACCTACATATTTAGAAATAAAGTTACAAAAAGTAGAGAATAAAAATATAGCCTTATTTAAGTATTACATGCATTGTAAACAAAAGACAATAGAGTACAAGTGTGCTAATGTTTATTTAACTCTGCGAATTTGAGTAGACCAAATCTTACTAATTTTTATTAGTTGAAAATTATATTTTTTCATTGAAGTCTTTTTAAAACCTGTGGTAATTCCTAATTTAGTTATTATAATTAAAACTAATAATTCACAATATTCATATTTCAATTAAAAATTTTTATCACTAAAAATTGAAAACAGATCGTGGTTGTTAATAGCAGTCATTACACCTAAACATTAACTGATAAATATCTAATGGGAAAATTGAAGAAGGTTTGGATACATTGATTGTATAATATTTCATTTTTAAATTGTTTGATGGTATCAATTTCAGAGATTTGGGATATTTAGAATCTTATTGATGATAGCATTACCCCAAAGCATTATTCAGCAGCAAATATTTAAAACTGGAAATAAGATTTAATACTTGATCTTAGCAAAGCTCTATTTTCATATTAATTTCTTTCTAAGAACTTTATTAATATTGACTAGAGTTATTGGTAAAAAGAACATTCTTCTAACAGTAACTATGATGATATAAACAAAGTTGTAATAGAATAAACATAAACTCATAATGTCCCATTTAATATCAAAGTTCTTTCAATTGGTACAATATTCTTTCATTTAAAAGTGATCTATAATTGTAGATAGCTAAATAAAAAAAATCTACATTTTAATTATGTAAAAATAGTCAGATAAATATTTGTCTGAAGGTTTGTGATGGTGGTATATTATTAGATGTGATATATTGGACTATTTCCATCATCTATGAGTGAATGTTGAATGTATAGAAAATTTTAAACTTTATTTAAACTTTCCAATACAAACAACTTGTTAGTAATAACACACAAATAGACAACACAGGTTAATAATTACACAATGTTTTGAGTAGTAGTATTCTCCATTCTTCTTCAAGTGTTGCTGGCCTATATGCACAGTGACAATATTCGCTTAGAAGTTGAACTCCCACCTTTAGATTATTGAATATCAAATTTAAGGCAAACACTCTAACCGAGTGAGCTAAAGATGCGAATTCAACTTCTAAGCAAATATTGTCATTGTGCATATAAGCTAGCAACACCTGAAGAAGAGTAGAGAATAATATTACTTGAAACATTGTGCAATTACTAACTTGTGTTGTCTACTTGTGTGATATTACTAACAAGTTGTTTGTATTTGGAAAGTTTAAAATTTTCTATACATTCAACTTTCACACATAGATGATGGAAATAGTCCAACATAGATGAAATTTGATTTTATTCTTTTAGTTTTTCAAAACATGCCTACTAAATATACTTATTATAACATTTCTATCTTTAAAACAGTAAAGAATATTGTTTTTTATCATTTATTATCAAAAACCAACTAATTATTTTATTGTAAAATCTGAAGTGCCTTTTTTGCCCTCCATTGTTTTAATTATTTTATAATGAAGTTATATTTTTTATTTATTTCCAATTTTTAATAGATCTTTTTAATGTGAAATGTATCCTCCTCCTTCTCTTTTTCCTCCAACTTATTATTATTAATTTTTGCAATTTTTAACATTTATTCATTTATTTTGGTAATGATCTTGTGATTAACACATCTGTCTGCTGTTCATGATATGAAGCTTGAGTTAGTTATTGTTTGGTGTGGCTATCAAGCTATTTTTATATAGAATGTAAAACAATGAAACAAACTCTCAACAACTGTCAATCAACTAATAACTTAATGATATTTTCTTCATATTCTCTGTTTTTCAGATGGGAATGCTAGAGATTATTTCCCTGCAGTGATTATATATATATCTTTTATTCTTGATCTTTTTTAAAGAAACTATTTATTCTTAAAATTCTTTTTTACAGTTTTAAAATAATCATTAAATTCAAATTTTTGTAATCTTTATATATTATTTATATTTTATAATTCATTTGACATACAGTTATTATTACTTTTTAAATTTTGAATTGTATATGAATATTCACATTTTTGTCATGCAATTCTTATATACTTTTCTTTGGGTTAATTTAAACTAAAGTTATGTATTAAGATTAACAAACAATTTGTTTTTCAAAAATGTATATCTATAATTTTAATTGAAGTTTTGCTGTGAAAATAAGGCATCAAATGTACTGAACTTTTCATTTTGTTTTTTAGATCTGAATATTCCTCGCCTTCCTCAGGAAGACAAGAAAGTAAGCAAAGCTGGACCAGGTCAAGGTAAGCAATTGCTATGTTACATAATACTCAATTTATTTTTCATTACTTGGCAACAATTGATAAAATAGATTGAATATATTGTTTGTTTTTGATTTGTTATCGCTAGCATTCAATGTAAACCAATGATAACAATAGCGTTTTATTATTCTTTTGTTTGGAATAATAATGTAAACAAATTTCTTTTAAATTGTAAAAAACAAAACCTTTTCATAGTTTATCAATTGTTTATTAATTTTTTGTTGATTTTTTGTACGACTTTTATTAAACTGTTAGAAACGAATTTTAATATATATATCAGACATAATTTTTAATTTTTGTAAATAAGGGTTTTATAATGTTAATGAGACTGAACTAAAATATTGCCTTTTAAATTTTGCCATGTGTAAATACGCACAGTGGAAGATGGCCAGACCCAAGGGATAAAAGTTCTGGGATCACTGGTCTCTTCTTGCGCTTAAATGTCAAATAATTTCACAAGCAGTTAATCATTTGATTGTTTTTATTATGTGTAATACTTTTATAAATATAGAGTGTTATTATTTAGTGATAACTTATTTATTGAGAGGTGAGAATATTTAAAGACAAAAGACAGATATTACTTTTTTAATTCCGGCTTATTAATAATTAAAATTTAATCTTAATAAGCAATTCTCAAAACTTTTCCAAGAATTTTGATCTGGGAAATGTTTAATTCTAAATGAAATTTAATTTAAATAACACATAAATTTAATTTCTTAAACTAACATATTATGTAGTTATTGTTTTTTTTTTCATGTGTAGAAGCACATACTAAACTGCCATTATGTTAATAATAAATATGAATATCTGTAACACAAATACCTTATGTAGTTTTTTTAATAATAATAATAAAAAAAAAAGACAACTTAAATTTTAGCATTAAGATGAAGGTCTAATCTTTAGATATTATGATATAAATTTTCAAAATGTCAACATATAGACAAGTCAAAAGATATGATCCAGAATAAAATGCATTGGAGAGCTACAAATAGACATGATGTTATAGTATTTCAGAAATAAGAGTCTCTTGTAGAAGAGTTTAAAAGATAGTATCACAAAATATATAAAGCAGAATAATTAATCACTATTTTCTATAGGTGGGCTTAATTGTGTTTCACAGATTGGTTTATATAGTGATTACAAAACTCATATATAGTATATTCCTGAAAGTTTGTGAGTTGTATTTTTATATTGGACTATTTCCATCATCTAATATTAGTAGTGAATGTCTTTCGAAATATTTAACTTTATTTAAATATTCCCAATACATTCAACTGTTAGTAATAGCACATCAAACAGGTTAGTATATGCATAATGTTTTGAGAGGTATTATTCTCCCCTCTTCTTCAGGTGTTGTTGGCCTGACCAGTAACAATACTATCATGGGATTTGAACATAGTCCCTTAGATTGTTGAGCTGAATTGGTGACTCAATTGGTTAGAGCATTAGGTGACTCAATTGGTTAGAGCATTACCTTAACTCAAGAATCTAAGGGTTCAGGTTTGAATCCCATGCTAGTACTGTCAATTGTCAGGCCAGCAATACCTGAAGAAGAGGGGGAAATAATACCTCTCAAAACATTGTGCATATACTAACCTGTTTGATGTGCTATTACTAACAGTTGAATGTCTTTGGAATATTTAAATAAAGTTAAATTTTTCTAAAGACATTCAATACTCATATTAGATGATGAAAATAGTCCAATATAAAAATACAATAATATATAGTATATATTTTTAATTTTTTGTCTTATTATCTTTGGGGGAGGGGGTAATATTGGTCATACTGTTTATGAGTGGCTACTAATGATACAATCAATCTTATTCATTCTTTTTATAACCATAAAAAATTCTTAATAAAATAAATTTGAGTTATAAAAATTGTTCAAGCAGTTTTACAACATTTCTTCTGTGTATTTAAAGGGTCTTAAGGTCCAGCATATAAGGGGTAAGAAACACAAGGCTTTGAGAATGCGATCATCAGATTTTTAATGACATGGATGGCTGAAAAATTAGAGAGTGGAAAAGATTGGAGCCTGTCCATTAAAGTTTGAAGATTTGCTACCTTAATATAAACTGATCACTGATTATGTATGCATGTGGGCAATGATGCAACTGATGAGTACTGGTTCAGCATGCAATGTGTATATTAGTAATCATTTATTTTTTTCACATACATGTGGGCATGTATATTGGTTCTATAAGATGGACTGGATGACTGAAAGGGGAGCATCAAAGATTGGTTTCAAATTCCCTCTAATTATTTTTTCAAGTTATATTTATGATTTGACAAATCTAATTTTTAAATCGGTTTTTAAGATAAAATTATGAATAATTGAATATAAAAGTTGAAATACAAAATTTATTTTCCTTCATGTCTTTCTTTTGGAAAACTAATTCTAGATACAATTTTTTCTTCTTTTTTTTTATATAAAAAAAAAAATTTATAATCTTTATATATATTTTTTTATTTGGGATATTTAACTTTATTAACTTGATTATTATACACTCACATATAAAAATAGTTAAAATGACTTTTAAAATTTATTTAGTGATTAAAATTATATATATTGGAAGCACAAGTGGAATAAGATTTATTATAAATAAAAGATTAATTATTCAACTTATTGAAAAGTAACATATAGAAATTTAAGTCTATAGCCCAGAAAATTGTTATTCTGTTAATGAAGTAGATTTTTATATAATATGCAGAATGTTTTTAATCAAATCAATGAAGACAAAAATAAAGAAAAGATATACGGAGTTTGCAGAAAAATTAAAAGTATACATTATGATTTTTTTTTTTTGGGGGGGGGACTTCAAAACAGATATAGACACAAAACTTTCTTAATTAAGACTCAGCAAAGTTGATTCATATTTTGTCTAACAGGAAGCATATATTAATATGCGTAATGGATTTAACACAGGAAATAAGCATTAATTGGTGACTGTAAGTTATGTATTAATTCAAGACAATATCAACAATAGACTTGAATGAGATCAATAAGAAGGATAACATGTATTTTACTAAGGAATGAATAAATAAGAAGAAAACAGATGCTTTTTAAGAACATATTCACAGATAATTCAAACAAATGCATCAGTTCACTAGTATATTTTCAATTAGATAATGTATGAAAAAAAAGGCAATATGAAAATAGTTAATATGATCCCTTTAAAAGACCTAAATATTTGCAATTCTATAAAATGTTACAAAAAAAATTAATGATGATAATATGCATATTTTTCACATTGTCTATAATTATTTGTTGAAAGTATAAGAGTGGGAGTTAGTTTATTTTCTAAAAATAAAAAATTATAACTGTGAAATTGCAAAAGAGAATAAAAGTCTCAAAAATGGATAATGACATCTTAGCATAGAAAGAAAAGTTATGTAGCAATAATAAGAGAAGATGGCTACATCTATATTTTTTAAAAATAATGACATTAATAAAAACAACAAGAAAACAAGATACTTTTTCTACAATTGTTATATCTTTTGAAACTGCCAATATTTCAAATGAAGCGAAGAAATATTACCAAATTCACCACTTCCTTTATTTTGCTGTAATATCTTATAAAAAATGTTCAAAGTAGTGGATAAACTGCATTTATATGAAGAGAAGAAACGTGCAATCAAATCTATGAAGAATTAAAGAGCTGCAGAAAATGAAATTATTATAGATATTTTTTAAAAAGCAAGGGAAGCAACTATGCAAATATTTAAATAACAAAATTATACCAGATAATTGTAAAAATATAAGAATGATATTAATATTTAAGTAAGATAAGAAAAGAGGCAATGAAAAATGAATGTCCAATTAAAATTATTAATAAATTATGTGGAAAGAAAAATATTGAAAACGTAAAAATAAAATTGGATAAAAAGGAATTTAAATACAGTAGTTACAAGGTATCAAAAAATACTTTTTGTAAGATTAAAAAGATTATGAAGAATATAAATAGGAAATATGGAAAGAAATGTAATTTATTGTTGAAATCAGTATATAAAAGGAAGCTTAATTTAGGTAATGTGATAAAGGAAACAAGAAATAGGAATGTTGAAAATATGAATGGTGTGTATACAATTAAGTATTTAGATTGTAAAAAAGATAATAGAAATGTGTCATATATAGGTACAACAAAGAATAAATTAGGGACAAGGTTGAAATAACATTTAAGTGATAAAAATTCAAATGTTAACATACAACACAATAAGAAATTTGGATATTTTAATTTTAAGATAACAATGTTGGAAAAAGTAAAATTATAGAGAGAGAGAATGGTAAAGAAGAGTTTATAAATAAAAAGAAATAAACCTGTTCTGAATAGAATAAATTATGTAAATGATATATGTTTTTATGTAATTATTTTGGAGATATAAAAAGCAAAGGAAAATTTTTTGTGGTTTTTTAAAAAAAAAATAGATATATAGATAAAAGGGGGGGGGAGTTTGGTGAGTAATAAAGCAAGTAAGTGTATTGTATATTTAATGTAGTATATGTAAAAAAGATGTATTGATAAATGAAAGGAAAATGTTATTGTTTTTTATAAGGATAGATGCATTTTATATTTTTTAAATTGTATTGATAATTATAAAGATATAAATATGTATTTTGTAGATTCTTGAAAATGACTATTAAGTGGTCGAAATGTTGAATGTTTAAAACAAGTAAATATATATGTTGATAGAAAAAGTGAAGTTTTTGGAAAGAAAAAAAGGAGAATGTATATTTTTGATTGGATTTAGTGGGGAAAAACATTATATTTTATAACTGGTATATATTTGAAAGAAAAAAGGAGGGTATGTGCTGTTGTTAACAAAGAATTTAATGGCAGTGATAATAAGTAAAATATATCAGGATATATGTAATTTTAATATTAAATGATTCATTAGATAAAATTAATCTTATCTAATCATTAATATGTTATAAATAGTATAATTTATTTTACATTTTAATTATATATATAATAAATTGAAGCAAATTTGCTTTGGACATATTTTATGCTTCATTTGATTTCTGCAAGTATAGCTTTTGATATTTTGACCAAATAAACTCAAGTTTGGACACAATAGGTTTTCTTTAAAAGCAAATGGAGAATTGTTTGGGGTGAACTTTATTGTTTTTGAAACATTTCTGATTTTTAAAAGGAAAAAGTAAAACATCACTAAATTATAAAGAATTAAAAAAGAGAGTGAGGATATGATTATTATCTTTGTAATAATATAATAAATTTGTCATTTTAAATTAAAACAAAAAGTTTTATTCATGCCAAAAAATATCGAATCTGTATTGTCAACAATAGTTGTGAAAAACAACTGTTTGAAAGATGATGGTTCATTATTTCTGTGTAACATGTATTTTTACGGCCCTTATTTCCCGATCAAAGAAAATATGATGGTGTCAGAAAAAAAAAAAAGATAAATGCTTAACTGATGGATTAAGATAGTTTTATCTCAAAATTGATAATTTAATTGAAAATAAAAATTATCCAATTATTGGTGTATTCTATCCTATGTTCATCATTATTTAAATTGTTTTAAAACAATATATTAAAATTACTATAAATCAAAAGTGAAAACGATTTGTATTTAAAGAAAAAAAATATTTTATTGTGATAAATACGTTTGAGATGTTAATTTTTCAAATTATATTTTGGAAAGGGATTTTTTTCATTTCATTTTTGATTGGATTTGATATTGCAACATCATATGCTATATTAACTTTTGGAAAAAAAAATGAACCAGCTGTAAATTAAAAATACTGTAACAAAATATATTTTTTAAAAAGTAATGTTTTATTTATTAAAAACTATTAACGTGACTTTTAAAATTAACAAATTTCCTCTGCTGAGAGTTTATACAAACTCACTACAAATATACGTAACCGTTCATTACCATATATAATAAATTAATTGCAATATTAGTTATTTTAATTTGCTTTTATTTTTGCCGTTATTTATTTTAATCTTCTATTAGCATCAGAATATTTTGATTAATATTGTAACTATATGTTCTTTACATCCCATTAATCTTAATTCAGCATTGATTTAATAGTTTTTGTTTGCTTTTTTAATTTGGAATCCTGTTTTAAAACTTTGTTTTAGAAGTAAGGTCAAAAAGTATCGCAGTAATTACTTAGAAGGTTAAATATGTATATACATATATACTTTTAGTCTGGATCTTAAATAATAATAGGTTGATAATACAAATGACTTATAATTAGACTTATTAAATTGTTTACATTGATAAGATTTTTTACAATATGTTCTTTGACTTTTATTCATTTTATAAAAGTAATTTCAGACGATATCAAATTATAGATATAAAGGTATGTATGTGTGTGAGGTTTTAAAACTAATATAATATTCATGTGGATATAATTTTATATGCATGTTTTTACAAAAAACCTATATACACTTCAAATCTAATAAATTTCCCCGCCCTCCTACTTTTATTTAATACATAAATATGCTTGTCTAATAAATGAAGAACTTCTTAGTGTAGTTATATCAAATCCTTTATTAATAAAACTTGACTTTTTTGTTAAACTTTTAATCAGGCTGGAGATTTTTTTTTTCAAGTAGTCAACCAAGATAACCATCCAATATTGGTTGGGTGATGAGTATCCAGCTATTCTTAACTAGAGAGTAAAAGAAAGAAGGAAATATATTCACATTTTTATTGCCTAGCATTTGGCAAGCCTGGTGAGCATTGAACTTATTTTTCTTACCGTTTCTCTATAAAGGACTGTTGGCTTTACTCTGAATTGGATTATTTAAAGACTTTTATTTTATGTAACTTAAATATTATCTATACATTCAATAAAGAAAAATTATTTAAATAAATGCTGATACCACATCTTCATTATACTTCTTACAATAAAATAACTATAGGGTGTACTACTCATTCCACTGATAGACTATCAACAATTTAAAGTATAATACTTTCTTTACGCCTAGATCAAATAATCAAGTGTACAGCAACGAGGATGTTAATTTATAAGAAGTTTCTGTTCATTTCAAAATTATGACGAATTTTATAATCATATTATGATTTTCAAAAAATGAATCAAGTTATTTAATAAAATTTAACAATTAAATCCAATAAGAATAAGTGCTGCTACTATATCATTAGTATAAACTTGTGAGCATTCATTAACAGCCCATCATAAATGAATATGTGTTTTTGTCTTCAGAAAAAAGAAAAACAATAACAAAAAAAGACAACAAAATAATAAAACATTAAAAATGATATGAACTACAAATATGTTATCTTTAAGGTTTGTGATGATGGTATTTTAGTTGTATTTATATATTGGACTATTTCCATCACCTAATATTGTACTGGTCAAATATATTTTCTACCCAACATGACCTGAACCCCTGAAACCGGACCTCAAACCCAGTCAAACCAAAGAATTATATCAAAGACTAAACTGAATTTGAACCCAATTCACGAGCTCAGATCAAAACCTAATGGACAATACATATTGACGGCACATGAGACTATGTTCCGTGAACTAGCTCAATGGATGACAATTACTGAGACCACTTATCTGACTCTAACTTAGGTATGATAAAATGACTACAGATATTTTGAATAAATTCACATATGTATATTTGGGTTGCCAATACAAACAGTGAGCACGAATATTTAAAACCAATTAAGAAATAATAAACAATCAAACCAAGTATGTATATAAAATATTTAATAATAACAAAATATTTGTTCAAATATTTATGATAAGTATTACAAATTATCTCTAGTTTTGTGAATGTGAAATTACAATGTACAATAAATAATGGCAGTCGTACTCATATGCCAATAATTAATACATAAGTATTTAAGAAATATATTTGTCTATGCCCCGACAAAGTAGACAAAGGTAAATAAAGGTATTTATGGCATTTGTGCCAAACAAATTATATATATTATTCATTATTTGGTATTTTATTTGGAAAAGAAAATATAATTCTAATTTTATGTAAGAAAGATGTGAGATTCATTTTCCACACATCCATAAATCAATTCATGAAAAGCATGATAAATACATAGGCTATAACTTCAATACTTAACAAAGAAAATTATTTAAAATTATTGATAAATATAAACTTTTTTGAATTTAATGAAATCAATTCATTACGATTTATAAAGCAGAAGAGCGGGCCTTCATTTTAAATAAGAAATAAAACGGTACTAACGCATTATGAGCAGCAAAACGAATGTGAAATAAAATGTTTTGTTTTTGATTCAAGAAGTAGAAGGGTGGCTTGTATTCAATAAGTCCTTTATGCCCTACAAATGATCCATGGAAGATGGGGGAAGCCAGGTCGGAACACCCCGAACCTTTGGTGTTCCAATACAGTGACGAGTGAGGAAGTGATTTCTTCCTATATATATTTAAAATATCAATAATATCACCAAAATGACAAACTCAAGAAGCAGGAGGATGGCTCACGTTAACAATGTTCTGAATGGTGATGATATAGTGATTATCATATTTGATTAATAAAGCCCAAATTATATAATAAATGCTTAACATAATGACCTGATCATATCAGATTAAAATCAAACTTACTCAGAGCAAATGTGCTTAAATGCAATTATATAATTATAATAATAATTATCCTTTATCATGCCCTTCCAGAATACAAATATAAAATACAAGATTTATATTAGAATATATTTATTTTATTTTCTTTATTAACCTTTCGTAAAACATTAATAAATGTGATCAATATGTATAGATAATTTTGTATAACTTAAATAAAATAGCCGGGAGCATAGGTTATAAAATGGGCTAATAATACTTATCAGCCATTGGAAAAAAAATATGAAACATTAATAAATCCTTCAACTCAATAATTAATAGAACCGTATTAATTTAGTTCTAATGGGCAATAATTAAGCTATAAAATTTAATGTAATATTATTTTATTAGGATGAGTTTAAACGAAAGGGATTATTATCAAGTTGAAAGTATTATTGGCATATTATCGCAAATAAATGATATTAATATTCATTCAAATAAATAAAATTAAAGGTAATTAAAATGAACCACCATAGTAGGAGAAAAGAAAGTTAACAATATATTAATTTTAAGACTAGAGATAATAGAATAGAGAATTACTATAACAAAATTTAACACATTATAAAATGAATAGAGATATTTAGAGTTCATGAATAGACCAGAAAGTTGCAGTTTATAAAATAAAAGGTTACCAGTCCTTCCATGGCTCGCTCATTGATTCAGGAATATAGAGTTCGATTGGATTTAGGAGACAATGTAGGTGCGCACTTGATTCATGTGAATTTCATTTTGTGGATTAGTTTCCTTCTGTATTTTGGCAGCTTATGAATGGTATTGAAAAGTTCTGTTCAGCTGCAACATTTTGAAGATTTATGGAGGACTTCGGGGTCCAGCAATCAGATCCCCGAAGTTTAACCGCGTACCATGCTGAAAATTCTATTAAAAATCATAATTAAAATTGACATCGCTTCTGGTGGCAATTCTTCTCAATTTAATAGTAATGGCCCTTTATAAAAACTTTTCTGGTGTTTTTATACTTTTTCCTACGGTTTCCCACCCATTCTGATTTTGAAGCCTTAAGGCTAAAACTTTTACATTATTACAAACCAAAATTTTCTCTAATTGATTTCTGATCCATTTCTCCGATAAGACTTTCAATTAACTTTGAATTCATTTTTTATTTAGAAAATGAATTTGTAAAATCTGAACAAACAATTTTAATTTAGCACTGTCCTTAAAGTTTTAATTTATCATTTTAACTAATTAATAAAAGATTTCCTATTGTCTTTGGGAAAGGACGATCTGAAAGCTTATTGAAAGAATGTAACTTTTAATTATATAAATTTGAACAAAATGGTAAAATATGAAATAAAACATTCCGATGTAATAAAACTTTATAACGAATATATATTTAACTATTTACAAATATATACTGAAGCAGTCGGATCTAAGTTCGATCCGAGCTTCATAAGATCCCACCTTTAACCTAATTCTGTCACTAACATTGAATATTTCTGAATGTAATGGGGCTTTATACTATTTTAATACACGTTAGTTTCGGTTAAAACAGATTATTATTTAAGTATTTATTAAAGCTAATTATTTTGTGTTTAAACTTGCTAATATTATTAATTACCTAATGATAAAATATTCATGAAAGTATATATATTGTAATTGCGTAGATTGTACATATATATTTATAAATAGTTAAATATACCAAATATATATATTCGTTATAAAGTTTACATCAGAATGTTTTATTTCATACTTTACCATTTTGTTCAAATTTATATGATTACAAGCTACATTCTTTCGATAAGCTTTCAGATCGTCCTTTCCCAAAGACAATAGGGAATTTTTATTAATTAGTTAAAATGATAATTTAAAACTGTAAGAATGATTCTTAATTAAAATTGTTTGTTCAGATTTTACAAATTCATTTTCTAAATAAAAAATGAATTCAAAGTTAATGGATTTGAAAGTCTTATTGGAGGAATGGATCGGAAATCAATTAAAGAAAATTTTGGTTTGTAATAATGTAAAACCTTTAGCCTTAAGGCATCAAGATCAGAATGGGTGGGAAACCGTAGGAAAAAGTATAAAAAAAACCGGAAAAGTTTCCATAAAAAAAAAAAAACATTATTTTTTTAAGAAGAGTTGGCACCAGAAGCTATGTCAGTTTTAATTTTAACCTTTAATAGTATTTTCAGCATGGTACATGGCTAACTTCGGGGATCTGATTGCTGGATCCCGAAGTTCTCCACAAATCTTTAAAATATAGCTGCTAAATAGAACTTTCCAATACCAGTCAGAAAGAAACTAATCCAATGAAGTTTACATAAATTAAATGCGCACCTATGTTGTCTCCTAAACCCAACTGGACTCTGTTGTATGAATTAAGGAGCAAGCCATAGAAGGACTGGTAACCATTTATTTTATAAACCGCAACTTACTGGTCTGTTTATGAACTCTATCTTAAATCCTATATTAAGTTAACTACTGTCTAAAATTTCTCTAGTCACTTTATAATGTGTTAAATTTTGTATAGTAACTCTCTATTCTATTATCTCTAGTCTTAAAATTAATATCCTGTTAACTTTCTTTCTCCTATGGCAGTTCGTTTTAACTAACTTTAATTATATTTATTTGGATGATTATTAATGTCTTTTACTTTCGATAGTATGCCAATAATACTTTCAACTAGATAATAATCTCTTTCGATTAAACTCACCCTAATAAAATAATACTGCATTAAATTTTCTACTTTAATTATTGCCCGTTAGAACTAAATTAATACGGTTCTATTAATTATCGAGTTGAAGGATTTATTTAATGTTTGGTATGATTTTACCAATAGCTGAGAAGTGTTATTAGCTCAGTTTATAACCTATGCTCCCGGCTATTTTATTTAAGTTTCACAAACTTACTTATTTATATTGATCATATTTATTAATGTTTTACTAAAGGTTAATAAGGGAAATAAAATAAATATATTCTAATTTAAATCTCGTATTTTATATTATTATTCAGGGAGGGCATGATGTAGAGGGTATGACTATTATAATTATAGGGTTGCATTTAAGCATTTTTGCTCAGAGAAAGTTTGATTTTAATCTGATATGATCAGGTCATTACGTTAAGCATTTATTATATAACTTGGGCTTTATTAATTAAATATGATGATCATTATATCATTACCTTTCTGAACATTTCTAATGTGAGCCACTCTCTTGCTCTTAGGTTTGTCATATCGGTGATATTATTACTAGTTTAAATGTATAGGAAGAAATCACTTCCTCCCTCACTCGTCGCTATATTGGAATACCAAAGGTTCGCGGCTGTGTCCCACCCTAGCTTTCCCATGTTCCATGGATCATTCATAGGGCAAAAAGTACTTGTTAAATACAAACCACCCTTTATACTTCTCAAATCAATAACAAAACATTTTATTTCATATTCGTTTTGCTGCTCGTAAGGCGTTAGTACTGTTTATTTCTCATTTCAAATAAAGGCCCGCTCTTCTGCTTCATAAATCGTAATGAATTGATTTCATTAAAATCAAACAACTTTACCTTTACCAATAATTTTAAATGAGCTTTTTTATTAAGTGTTGAAGTTATACCTTATGTATTTATCATCCTGTTCATGAATTGACTTACGGATGTGTGGAAAATGACTCACATCTTTCTTATATAAAATTAGAATTATATTTTCTTTTCCAAATAAAATACCAGATAATGAAATGTATGTAATTCGTTCAGCACAACACCATAAATACCTTTAGTTAATTTTGTCTGTTTTGTCGGGGAATAGAGAAATATATTTCTTAAATACTTACATATTAATTATTGGCATATGAGTACAACTGCCATTATTTATTGTACATTGTAATTCATGTTCCAAACACTAGAGATAATATATAATGCTTATCATAAATATTTGAACAAATATTTGTTTATTATTAAATATCTTATATAACATACTTGGTTTGACTTCATTATTTATTAATTATTTTTAAATATTAATGCTTATTGTCTGTATTGGCAATCCAAATATACATATATGAATTTATTCAGAAATATCCATAGTCGTTTTATTATACGTTAGTTAGAGTCATATAAGGGGTCTCAGTAATCGTCATATCCATTGAGCTAGTTCTTGGCACATAGTCAAGTGCCATCAATATGTGTTGTCCATTAGGTTTGATCTGAGCTTGGGAATTGGGTTCGAATTCAGTTTGGTCTTTGATATAATTCTTTGCTTTAACTGGGTTTGAAGTCTGACTTTGTGCTTTTAGATATATTTGACCGGTACAATACATACAATTCACGTAATTAAAATAGATAGTTTTCATGAATATTTTATAATGAGGTAATTAATAATATTAACAAATTTAAACATAATATAATTAGCTTCAATAAATACTTAAATAATAACCTCAGTTTTAACTGAAAATAACGTGTATTGCAGATAGTATAAAGTCTTATTACATTCGGAAATATTCACTGTTAGTGACAGGTTTTAAACTATGTTAAAGGTAGGATCGCATGAAGCTCGGATCGAACTTAGATCCGACCGCTTCAATATTAATATTCAATAATCTAAGGGTCCTGGTTTGATTCCCATGCTAGTACTATCATTGGTGAGGCTAGCAACCCTTGAAGAAGGGAGAATAATACCCTCTTGAAAGGTTCTGCGTATACTAACCTGTGTGCTGTTACTAACAGTTGAATGCAATTGGAATATTTAAATAAAGTTAATTTTTTCTAAAGACATTCAATACTTAATATTAGATGATGGAAAGTCCAATATATAAATAAAACTACAAATATGTCCACATATGTCATATCCTACCCTTTACTCAGCCAAATCTTCCTAATGAAAGCAATCAGTATTGCATTTCTTTAGTGTATTTTTGAGATAATCTTTTATGATGTGAGATCTGTCTCTCCCAAGAAATCCATGTTCATGTTCCCCATAAAAAAGGTCAGCTATTATTCATTAATTTTTCTTGCTTAATCCACTGATAATGTATCTTCACAATAGTAGATTATATAATACCACATTTAGTAAGCTGAAGAATATCTGATTGTTTTTATGACACTGCCATAATTTTTTTAAAAAATTAGCCTTATTAAATTAAATTTTTTCAATATTTTTATGTTACAATGAGAGGGATTTAGGTCTTACCTTCATAAAATAAACCAAACATATACTAGCAGTAATTATATCACAATGATGAAATACCTTAATTTTAAATTTATTAAATGCCACAGCATATTGGAGTCTATGTTGCACTTCATCATTCAAATTCATCTTTCTACATATATATAAATTGTTCACATTCTTAAGTTTATGACCAAAAACGTATCAATTCTGAACAATTTTCCTCTGTCATTAATTGGTAAGCACTTAGTTTTTTTTTTTCCAATTTTTAAGCTGAGAATATATCTTTTTTTTTTTTTTTTAATTATCTAGGATTTTTTTTTTTTTAATATGCTTTTATTTTATTTGTTGTTTTTTTTCATCTGTCTATTTAAGAAATCTTGTAATTAATTTTAATCTATTTTTAAATTTCTCGTATAGTTGAAACTGCATATAAATTTCTGATGACAATATACAAAGTTTGTAAAAAAAATAGCAAAAAACTTAATTGTTGTTTTATATGAGTATTATTTATGATTTTGTTATCCAGCGGTATTAAATTGTATCAAAACTTTTGTCACCAGTTATATTCTTGGGAACTTTAAAAAGTAGAAAATAAATATATACATATTTTAAAGAACTGTTTTTTTATTCATATCAGTGCACTAAAAAGTAAAAATGCTTCAAAAATATTTTTTTGGTAGTTGTTTTATTGACATCCACACCGCGGATGTTGTTTTTTTTTTTTTTAGGTATAAAGTTAATAATGGAAAGAATTCAATAATCTGTTTGCCATATTTCTGATTTCAAATCTATGATAAATGAAATAATTTTTTTCAGGTTCCAATCACAATAATTTTTGTTTTCCAAGTAACAGCTTATATGGCCATCCATGTATTGGTTAATAAATGGTACTCTAGCTATTTTTATTTTAAGAATGGGAAAATGTTGAGAAGTCTCATAATTCTCTTATACTATTTTTCTTTCAATGGCTATTGGAACTTTTTTTTTTACTAGGCTAATTTAGATTGAAGATGTTATTTGTGTGCATGCATGTATATGTAACATAAATACTTAAATCTTTTTCTAACTTATTTACTACTTTTATTTGAAAGCAGATTTTAATTATGTTGGCATTATCCAAGTGATAATAGGTTGTCATTGCTGTAACATCCTATTGCTTGTCTCCTAATAATTTAGCATTTTCTATTAGTCTTTGGCAGATATATTAGTACAGCAATGACTAAATGGAAAATAAAAGGTTCTTGATCAATTGCCAACTATAGTAACTGATGAGAAGAAAGAATATCACTCTAGCCAGCTGAGTAGTACTGGAGTTTTTAAAATCATTTGATACTCAAATATTTCTTGACTTCACAAACAATTGGTCCTATAATAATGCTAAAAGTATATTTTTTATTTAGAACTCCATTTTTAATTTGAATTATAATTCTGGGGTTTAAAGCCAATATTATAAAACAATGAAAGTCTGCATCATTCCTCTATCATTAATTATCCATTGAAAGACAATTTTTATATCAAATCACTTTTTCTAATCTAATTGAATCTTTAGTTCTTAACAACTCAGAGCTTTCCCCCCTCTTAAAAATCTTTTTTTTTCTTTTAATTTTGTTTCTCATATTCTTCCTGAATCCTTTTATATTTTTTTATAATTCTTCTGCCTGTAAACATATGCCTTGCCAAGTTTTTCTTCCTCCTCATAATCTATCTTAATTGTATCATCCCCCCCCCTTTTTTTTTTTTCAACATTTTTATATTATAAATCTTATACTTTTAATTAATTTTTTTCATTCTTCTCCAAATGACATCTATAAATGTGTCTTTCAACTAATTGTGTATTTTTTTTTAGCTCTATATAAAGCTATCATTTTAACAAAATATGAAATGTCTCTTTAAGTGTCATTTTAATGGTCCACAATTCAATAACTTTCTATTTTTATTAAAATCTTCTTTCGGCTTTGAAATTTTTACTTTTGATCACCATTTCCATCATTAGTTACCAAACTTCTAACTATTTAAAAACATTAACCTGCTGTTTTGTATGCTCCTGATTTTATTAAGATTTATAGTTAGTATATTCAATTTATTGAATTAATACAATTTTATAATCATAGTGCTGAAAACATTTTTTGTTTGATTGTTAAACTACTAGAAAAAACTGATCCAATCTCTCTTTAGGATATGTATATTCAAATCAAATAGTTCCCATCAACTGCCTAGAGAGTCAGGCTAATTTGCCATGCAAATTAGCCATGAAAATGTAGCAATATTTCATCTATTTTTTAAATGACTGACTTAATTTTAAAGCAATAATAAAATGCAATCATATTCTCTTAATAGGACTCCATATTTCCACAGGGCCTAACTGGGACAAATGACCAAGAAAAAAAAACCAACCTCATAGCAGATATCATAAAACATATAATCACATTTACATTACTACAGTATACTCATTTCATAATATAAATAAAAACAAAAGACAATTGTTTGTATACATATATTATCTATTAAAACAAAATCACAAACTGAATCACATATTACTAAAGTATCAAAATAATTGGAAGCCACTTTTATTTGGGGAAAATTAGTGATTAACCAATCAAAAAATTAATTATAAAATATTAAATGAATAAATATTAACTTAAATTAAATATAAAGTTAAAATAAAAATTTAAAAATAAAAATGCATAGTTAAGAAAACTGAGAGAATTAACTGTCCTGAAATAATATGTCAGGACACCGGAACAAAAGAGATAAAACTGGCACAAATCCAGGAAAACTGGGACTTATGGATACCCTATCTCTAAATCAACTTAGATTAGCAGCACTTTAGGTAGCTGATATAAATTATTTAATTTGAAGTACTTGTATCTTGCAGAATGATGGGTCAGTTTTTCATGTAGTATAATAATCAAATGAAGAATATTTTCAGTTATGACTTGAAGGATATATTAATTCAAATTATAGTCAAAAGAGGTGAAATATAAGTATTCTAACAATTTTTTTTTTTACCTCAAAAATTAAATCAATATAATTTTAACTTATTTTAAAAATATTTTAAAGTAAATAGTTAAGTTTGTGTATGCAAAAGCTTAAAAGTTAATAAATGCTTTCAGTTTGAACATAAAGAGGATGGTTTCGAATTATTATTGTCAAAAAGGAACTAGTTGTCATCAAATTAATGATTCCAATAATTATCTTGTTCAATGAATAACAAAATATTTTTAATTTATATATGTAATATAGAAATAATATCTCTATTCAAGTTATGTAATTTAAAATCAAAAAATAAAATCATGATATACATTATTGCATACACATATGTACTATATAGAAGGTAATTTATGTGATTCTATTTATTTATTTAAAAAAGTATGATTAGACTCAAGGCTATTTTTTAAATAGCATTTCTTTAAGATAGGATGTTATTGTTTTTGTAAATCATTATCTTCAGGAACTTGCTTTATGAATCTAGTTATTATTAAAATCTAATGGATTTTTTTTTAAAAAAAAAAAAACAATAACAAATAGGGTCATTGCAGAAAATTTTTGAAATAGAGATTACAAGTTCAGAATGAATAATGTGTGCATAAAATACATATATGGGATTTTGTGATTCTTAGTGGATCAATATTTTTTTAAAAAATGAGTTCAAAGAGGTACTTTCAAAAGGAATGCTACTATTAATACATTACTTGATTGTTTCAACTTTCTACAGTTATCAAGAAATAGTATTTCTTCAAAATAAGAGTCATAGATCACATGACCCTATTCTCCTAAGCTTGTAAGTTATAAACAATGAGGATTGCCAATTCCTCAACAAGCTTTGTGATAAATGCTTAGCCAGAGCCAGCATTTAAAATATCTCTGGCAGGAACCCCCCCCCAACCCCTGACCATGGTTTCATTCTTTGGCACTCCTCAGAGAGCTGCCAGGGTAGGTTCATGACAGAGATATTTAAAATGCTGGCTCTGGCTAAGCATTTATCACAAAGCTTGTTGAGGAATTGGCAATCTTCATTGTTTATAGTATTTCTTCTTTCTTTATTTTAATGTAATGTATTGTAAAGCTTAACTGTATTGCTTCAGCTTTGAATTCATAAAAAAAGAGTCAGAAAGTGATTTAGAGAAGTTTCTGTTTATTGAAGCTTCTAAAACAGAGAAGAAGAAATAAAATGAATGCTGTATATGAGTAATCGAATGTTTTTAAAAAAATGCAAACTTTATTTAAACTTTTCAAATACATTCAGCTGCTAGTATTAGCACACAGATTAGTATATAACATACTGTTTCAAGTATTATTATTATTCTCTGGTGAATTTAATCTGGACCTTTAGATTCATTAATATTGGATTTAAGATAACACTAACAAACTGAGCTATATTCGACCATTGTGTTATATAATACAAAAGTATGCACTATTACTAACCCTCAAATGTATTGGGAAGGTTTAAATAAAGTTTGAATTTTTCTAAAGAAATATTCAATATTTAATGGGAAAATGATGGAAATAATTTAACTTATAATTAATACTAAAATGCCATCATCACAGTTATTACTAGAAGGTTTGTACATAAAATCCCTATCTAGTGTCTATTCATCCAACATCCCCAGACTAGTTTCTAGCTTGTGGCTTTCATCAGTGAGGAGCCTTGAATCTGAGAGTACTGTACTAGACCTTAGGATCTAATGCAACCCCCTAGAAGTGACTTTTTACATTTTCAATTCAAGCTCATTCACTTGTATAGTCAAATAGATCTGATTTCAGTTTAGCATCTATACATTTTGTTGTTTTAAGCCAATAAACATCACATGACCACCACTTCTTATGCTTGCTTATAACTGTTAGCTTGCTGTGTGTGGAAATACGTATAGTGAGTTTTGCCTGAAATTTATTTTGTTGTTTTTGGTTCTTTAATAACCACAGTCACTATAATCCTATTGGATATGATTGGTATTAAGCCACTAAAACATACATGTCCACCATTCTTTATGCTTATACAATCTGATATCACAAAGGCAAAACTCTCTATACATTAGTGCCAGTCAGTGCAAGTCAGAATAATCAATGGATGCTAAAAGGTTTGCACAATATATATAGATGCTGAACTGAGATCAGACTTATATGACTATACAAGTAAATGAGCTTGAATTGAAAACATTATTCTGTTTTCATTTTGGACTCAAAGCTTTATAATTAACTGAAAAGTTAAAAGATGGCTGCAGGTCAGATACAGTGCTATCAGATCTAAAGCTCCGCATTGATGAAAGCCACAAGCATGAAGCTAGTCTGGGGATATTGGATGGTTAGGCACTAGATAGGAATTTTATACACAAATTTTCTAGCATCCATTGATTACTAAGGCTTGCTACTGAGTCATACTATTTTATGGAGAGTTTTGCCTCTGTGATATCAGCTTGTGTAAGCATGAAGAAAGGTGATCATGTAATGTTTAGTGGCTTAATTTTTTGTTCATTTATGAAATTTTTATACTTTCAATACTTCTCTAAAACTAATTAAGTTTTCTTTTTTGTCTCCAATTTTTTTTTTTTTGCAATTTACATAGTTTGTCTTATGTCTATTATCTTTCCTGTATGCAATTTTTATATTTCTATAAAATGATTTATGATTTTATTTAAACTGAAGCTAATTGAACTTTCAATATAAAAATAGTACATGTGAAACTAAGATGCATTTGATTCTTAATAACCTTTATTTTTTGGTTTTATAATAAAAATTTGTTTTTCATCCACAATGTTATATAAACACTGAGTAGCCTATAGATACATTGATGATATCAGTGGAATTTTCAAGCACTAATTGCATGACAGTGTATTTTATTTCTATCATTTGTTCAAGCAATGTTCAAATACTAAATAGAAGGAGAAATTAAAAGCTTTGTTCAACTTTTTGGATATGTTTTTTTTTTTTTACTTCTATCAATTGAGAAAATTATTGAGGAATTTTTAGCTCTCAAGCTGATTATTTATTACAAGATTTAATAGTCAAAATTACTATTTAGTATTTAATAAAGGCAGTTTAAAAATTTTCAAAGGTTTTTCTTTTTTTGAATAATTAATATTTATTTTAATTTATTCATTAGTATGGGTTTTTTGTAACAATTATTTACTTCTTAATGCTCACATAGTTATTTATAATAGTATAATTAAACTATTATTAATATAATTTTAGAACTGCTGAAAATATAATTTTTAATTGACTCTCTTACACTGTCATCATTCAATGGTTAATGGAACTCATTTCTGACTCCTGTGCAAGTTCTTATGATAACCGTATGAGCAATGATATTTGCAAAATTAAACATCAAATTCGCAGGGATATTATTTTCAACGTGATTCATTTTAAAGTCAAAATGGATCAGGCTATACTAACATTGTCATGAATCTCATGTTCTATCTCATAAATGTCATTATCCATACTTGCCATTTTAATGAGAATTGAGGACAGTAAAAAATGGGTTCTATTTTCATCTGCTAAGGCAGTTGAATGCCATTGTGATGTAAGTTTGTTAATCAAGCTTAATATAGTTAGTGCTAGGAGATTCTCCTTGGCTCTTAAAATTATTACATATATGTTATTATTTATATAGGCTAAAATTAAATCAACCTTTAAATAGCACACTTTCCTCATAGAAATTTCAGCAGAAAACTTTTCTTTCCTAAATACTTCAGCACCATGACTAATTGGAACTCTCCAGTGTATTCTATTCTCTGCCAAATCTTCCCAGTGGAAACAATTAGCATTGCATTTTTTTTAAAATGTCTTTGAAATAATTTTTATTATGTATATGGGACCAATCTCTCCCATGAAAACCATGCTCAAATTCACCATATAACATCTTTTTAGGAACAGGCAAAACTCTCCATACAGTAGTGCCATCCTGTGCCAACCAGAGTAATAAATGGATGCCAGAAGGCTTGTGCAGAAAATCCCCATCTAGTGCCTACTCATCCAATATCCCCAGACTAGTTTCTGGCTTGTGGCTTTCATCAGTGAGGAGTCTTGGATCTGAGAGTGCTACATTTATGCACAAGCCTTCTGGCATCCATTGATTACTCTGGTTGGCACAGGGAGGCACTACTGTATGGAGAGTTTTGCCTGTTTAATAACAGTTATGTGCTAGCATAAGAGATGGTGATCATGTGATCTTTTAGGAAGTTTTCCATTGTTCATTTATTTTAATGAAGATGTGATTTTGCTGTAGTGTACTCATTAGTATTATATCCAGCAAGGTGAATAATATATTGATTAGTTTTATGATCTTGCCAAATGTAAGGTGTCAATACTGGATGTAACATATAAAACATTCCATTCAAATTGTTATAAATCACTCACTGAACTCATAATTTTAAATTTAGTTATGTATATCTCTGTGGATTTTTTTTTTTTTTAACAATTTATTTCAATCTTGCAACTAGTTTAATCTATATGTTTATACAAATAAATCAATGTAAGTTCAAAATCTTAATATGTTTAAAATTTTCAAGCCATTAGCTTAAATAGTAAAATGTTTTTATTTATTTATTTGTATGCTATATCCGATTTTCTTTTTATTTTAATCCTATTTTAATCATATACTGTAATGTCTTAATGGAATGGATTATTTTTGAATCCAGAAAATCTGAAATATTCTCCAAGTTGCAGAAAGCATTTCCAAAGTCTGCTTATCCACGAATTAGATGTGCAGAACAAAATGTAATTTATTTTTGATTTTTATTCTGAGAGGGAAAGATTCATATTTAAATCATTTGACTTAAACTTTATAACAAATGTTGAATTCTTCATGTCTTTGTGTATTTACTCTTAATGAAGTTATTTTTTAATGTTCGTTAGTATAAATGCCATCTGGTGAGAATTATTACCATCCATTCTTAAAAGCTTGGAGGATCTACTTCCAGTCTTAGAGATTTTTTTATTTTTATATCTAATTTAAATGACATTTTAGTATTATTCGATATTATTTTAAATTTTTTTACATATAATAAAAAATATACATATTCAAAACAGTAAATATGCTTTCAGATAGTCAAAAAGATTCCCAATAAATGGTAAGAGTTTTGAAAAAAATGTTTGTGTTGTAATATGAAAGGGATTGGGGAGAAAAGAGAAATATAGTTAATGACTCTACCATTGACGATGATCCATAATTTCTCTTTTGTTTAATTAACTTAATCTACTTTTACATTGGGGACATATATAACATATTAAAGAGTGAGAGATAAAACATTTATTATAAATAAAAAGAAACCAAGCAAAATTGATTTTTATACCTAAAAGTCAAATTTTGGATTACAGTACGAATTAAAGTTTTAAAAAAATATTGAAGATGAATAATTATGCTTATCTTTAAAAAAAAAATCCCTTTAACTGCAATGAAACGAAAACAAAAAGTTATAATACGTAATCGTATTGTTAGTTGATTAAATGGCGTTTGATCACTGAAGTGTCCGCCTGAATGTAATAGTTTCAGTTAATTACACTGAGATTTTTATTTTACTTTTCTAACCTAGGAATTGATCCAAAAACTTTTAACTCTTGAGGATTACTGTGCTAAAGTTGAAGTGCACAGAACAAACAACTTTCTAGAATATTTTAAGCATCTTTTATTGTTTATCACTTAAAAAATAAATTTGAATTATTGAAAGTATATTAATCTTTGAAAATTCATATTATACTTTTATACTTATTATCTATTCCAATCAAAATATTTAATTTAATTTTTTTAATTATTCTCATTCATATTTATATCATTTCTTTCTATTTTTATAATTAATTCCATTTACAAATGTTCTGCCTTTACTGTTAACTTTTCTTACTTTATCACTATAGGTTAATTCTAAATTGGCTGATTAATGATTAAAATAGTTTACTGATAAGCCAAAGATTTAGTTTAATTTCTGACTAAGTTGGGGGGGGGGGGTCAAGAAAGAATAAATTTCAGACTGAGCATTTGACTGATGGGCTAATTAATGATAAGAACTACAGTAACAGAAAAATATTTTATCTGGACAGATATTAAAATCATAATCAATCCAAAGAAGAGAAATTTTTTAAATGATAGTAGAAAGAAGACATTTATTTATACAAATACTAATATAATAGTCAGGTCTTCCATAAAGGATATTAAAAAAGCTAATTCAATAATAAAAAAGAGACAAAAACATGATAATTTTAATATTATTTTTATTACAATATATAAAGCAAAGAAAAAATAGTTTTATCATATATATTTTTTCATATAGTATTGAGTGACGTGAATGTGTCTTTTGAAATGCATCATATCTTATCTCCATTTAACACTTTTTATCAATGCTATTTTATTATCCTTCTCTCATGTTTTAACTATTTAGTAATGTTTTTCAGAGTTATAAATGACAATACATTACTTTTTTTATGAGATATAATGTTGTAAAACTACACACATTTAATTTTTGGTATTATTAATGAAAAAACAGTCTACATAAACATATGTACATATATAAATGTACACCATCTATTAAAGGCATGTATAAACACATTAGTCAAGCATTGGTGGTTCAGTGGTCAGCACAGCTGCCTTACAAGCAGTTGTCCTGGGTTAGCAGGTTCGCTTACATATTCTTAAAAAGTTCTTCTTGATGGAAATTGAATCATCATAAGCCATATGGTAGTTTTTTATGGTAACAAATGATCTTATTGCATTCTCAATATTTTGTCGATATGGTCCATGTTTTTTTTTTAATTTGACTTTTTTATATAAAAAATTCTTTCATATCATATATAAATCTTCAATTTTTCTTAGTAATTTTTATTCAATAGATTCAATGAATTTTCAGACTATTGCAAATGCATATGTTATTTTTCCACATTCATTATCTGCTTTCTTTGTTCTCAAAATCAATAACAGAAACATTTTTTGTTTTTTAAAGATCCATCATTTTTGGAATTATTTTTTTTCATCAACCACAGGGTCAACATAATATTTTTCCACATGGACTTTTTTTTAAATTTTTAAATGGCATTGTTATTATTCCCTTTACTATTTTGAAATTAAAGATAATGCATTTTGCTACTTGTTCTAGACAGTTTTTGTTTGTTTGTTTGTCTTCTACCTTTATCTTTCTTTTAATTAAAAATCTTTTATTTTAATTCCTTACATATTCAGTTGAAGAAAATCAAAAGCAAATAAACAATTTAATTTTTTTATTTATTTATAAAATCAGAACATTTACATTTTTTATAATAAATTAATGATTAGATAAGCTTATTTATTTAAGAAGCAATTTTATTCAATGTCTATAGTTTTTTTTTTTAACTTTTAAGCATATATAATTACCATGATATCAAAGTACTCTGTATTTTATATATATACACAGATATACATATTTTGCAAGTAATAAGTGGGGAATGTTTGAATTCTATCTAAACTGTATTTGAAGCTACTGCTTAAATTATATTTTATATGTAAATTATTTTATTGAGTAATTATTAAATTGCTTTTATCTACAACTTTTAATAGCTTCTCTTCTATGTTTTTTACAAATTTTATTTTGTTCACCTGCTTGAAAAATGATGCATCAGACATTTACTATTATGCATAAATCTATATGTTTTTGTTTAAGTTTAGAAAATATTTATGGTTATGCATTAAGATCATAATGCTTTTAGTTTTTTTAATCATTTCAACTACTATGTCATTTTATTGAATAGTGATTTTCAAACATTTCTTAGAGACCCATGTTTATCATTTGATTTATCTAAAATCAATAATAACATATATTCAATCAAACTGCAAATAACATCTTCATTTAACCTTATTGAATATTTTAAAATAACTCGTAAATATTCACTTAGATGAAACTTTAAATATTTCTTTAATTTTTTATTCTGATTTATCTATAAATAAAGAAATACTTTTTATAAATAAATATTATTTATAAATGAATAATTAATGCTAAAATTAATAAATATATTTGTAACATATCCAAAAATTTAAACTCTACATTTTATACTTTAGTTATTTCTTACAGAATGTTTTTTAGGAACAGAAGTAAAAGAGAACTTTTGAAATGTTGATGAATTATGAGTTAGTTCATCATTATCAATGTCTAAAAACAATGTCTTGACATTGCAGCCTCATCATTTTATCTTCAGCAAGCAATTTCACTGATCACTTTTTAAAGACAGGATATTCTTGATCTACCTCTTAATTTTGTCTTCCAAAATATTTTGTAAAACCTAAAATGCCTTAAACTATGACCCAAAATCTTCATCTTTCTCATTTTTATCATATTCAGTTGCTCTCTTTTTATTCTAAGTTCTCTTAATATTTGATCATTAGTTTTTTTTCCATCCAATTCATTCTAGTTAATCTTCTTCAAAGCTATATTTTTATTCCTTCTAATCTTTTTTTCTTCTTGTTTTCCTAGCACCATATCTCATAAGCATATGTCAGTATACTCCAAATGAAGGTTTTAATCAATTTTATTCTGTCTTTTTGTATCAGTGTTTTTATTTAGTAATACAGTTTTTTTATTTGAAAAGCATGTTTTGAATCAATAAAATGTCAGCTGATTACATCACATGATTGTACTTACATATTGTTGTTATAGGATACTGCTGTTACAGGATAGAGATTTAATAATTCCAACATTTTGCATAATATTTTGTTAACATTATTTTTCTTTTAATCTCTACAACTGTATTTCCCAGATAACAAAATTCTTTAACTTGTTCTATTAAATGTATATTATTTATTTTCACATCAGTCACTATTTTTAGCTTCTATCCATCTACCCTGGGTTGGATTGGATTTTAGGAAATGGGGCCCATGCCACCCAGAGTATCCCCTGATTGTGACAGGGGAATGGTCTTCAGATGTGAAGGTTATCTTTGAATAAGCAAAGTACTGTAAATAAGCAGTCACTGACAATGGGGCAACATTCACTACCAGGAAGAAGTGAATGAGACAGTTACATGTTTGTTTACTTCTATAAAATGCTACAATTCCTATGATGGTGGGTGTATAATGGTGAGTATTAAATAAATCAACTCCCTGCTTGGTTAGCAAAGCATTCTTCAAAGTCAGTGAAGTGACAATGGTGAGGAAGAAGTGATAGATGAATGTTCATTTTATGAGATTCAGCTTCACATTAAGCTTGCTATGGAGATTATTGCTGGGCAAGAAAGACAACAGGAAATACTTTGCCTTATAAATCCATTGTTTTATTATGAGTATGTCTATAGTAATTATTACATTTGGTGTTGAATCTTTAGCTAGAGATGTTTTTGGTCTCTTGCCTGGCAAAAGTAGACATGAGGCTACTTAAATCATCAACCTTTGAAATCCTCATAAAGTTCATTTATTAAAAGATGACTCAGTGAGAATTGGCACATATAATGTTAGATCATTGAGTAGAGCTGGAAAATTTGAAATTAGAGATAAGTATAAATAATATCAATATTATAGGATTAAGTGGGAGGGATGTGAGAAAGTAAGTAGTGAAAATGTTAAGGTATTTTATTCAGATGGCTATAAACAAAATAATAGCGTTGGCATTGCTGCTGGAAAGAAAATTTGGAATAGTGAATCAAAAGTAGATTGTATTTATGATAGGCTGATGATGATGAGAATAACATGAGGAGAAAAAATATATATCTTGATGATGGGTGTTTGGAATACTGTTGTGGGAAAAGATTAGGAAAAATTGTTGGAAATTATGGTTTTGGAAATAGAAGATGTAACAGGTAGCTGGCTTGTACAATTTTGTAAGGAGAGTGGATTTGTGATTGCAAATACTTTTTTAAAAATCATATAAGAAGATTGTATACATGGAAAGATTCGGGTGATAGAGAACATCCAATCAATTATATTGATTCAGAGTAGATACAAAAATGCTATTAAGAGTACACATGCTTTGCCTAGTTCTGATATAAACTCAGATTGTAATTATAATATGATTAAATTAAAGTTGAGTTTAAAAAGAATAAAAAGAGAGAAAAGATATATAAGATGAAACTTAAATAAATTTAGAGAAATGGAGAAAGGAAAATTTGGTTTAATATGTGAAAATGCAATAAGCAGTATTGATAAAGATGAGGAATGTATTAATAGTTCTGATAAGTGTTGGTGTAGGATGTTTATTGGAACAGCAAAAAATGAAGCAAGCAAAATGACCTTCAATAATGGAAAGTATATTGGAAAGGATGGAAGTATGGAGAAGATGAAATAATATCAATATGGAGGAAGGGCAGATTACATATAGAAAAAATAATAATGAGGTAAGAAGAGAAGCAGATTTAGCAAAAGAAAAATGATTGAAATAAGAATGTAGAGGGTAGAAATGCTTCAACAGATGAAAAGAATTAGAAAAGGATATAATTAGCAAATGAAATTGTAGATAATAATGAAGAGAGACAACTTGATAACAGTGATAATAAACTTATGGGAAGAAATCTTCAGTGTTTATTTGAAAAAGATAATTGAATTAATTATGAACTTGAAAATAAGAAAGATATTGAAGTAGATGATAAAAGTATGGACATATTTTCAGATGAAATAATGGTTGATTGCACAAATGAAGAATGGTAAGGTTGTTGGATTTAATGCAATACCTATAGAATTTTTGAAGAAATGAGAGAATTTATTATGAAGGAAATACTTGGACGTTGCAATTTGATATATAATAGTGGAGTTTGGCCTGAAAATTTTTTAAGGACTATAATGATTTCAATTGCTAAAAGAAGAAAGTTGTTAAATGTATTATCTCATGCTTCTAAAGTTTTATTGAAAATTTTAACTCAAAGAATTTATGGGAAGGTAGAATATTATATTGGAGAAAAACAGTTTAATTTTTTAGAGAGGGAAAAGTTCAAGAGGTGTTATTAGTGTTGTTAGAACAATTTCAGAGAGATATATTGAAAAAGATAAAGGAATTGATATATATTTTGTAGATTTGGAAAAATCATTTGATAGAATAATCTGCAATAAACTTATGACCATCTTAAAAATTAAGGGAGTATTTTATATTTGATTTATTTCAATGTTTTGAATATTGGCTAAGAAGAGGTTTTATTCAGTATATATAGGTAGACAATAGATGAATGTGCTTTTGGTTAGTGAAGCCGGATTCATAGCACTCATTAGCTGCAGTAGGTATTTTATAATTTATGTGGGATGCTAATTTATGTAAATTAGTAATTTACATATTTTATGTTTTAGATAGTTGAACACTATTTACTTTATTATTGATTGCTTGGATGGGAATTTTGAAATGAGAAATATTTATTTGGAATATGAACAATGAATAAGAATTACACTTAAGAATAATGAGTCTGATGAAGTGAATATGGAAAGAGAAATTAGGCAACAATGCAGATGATATGGCTCTTATAACTGAGAATGAAAAGGATCTTCAGAATATGTTGAATAAATTGGAGGAAGGATGTATGGAATATGGAATGAAGATTAATATTGAGAAGACTACATGTTTATGGATAGGGAGAGATGCAAAAAGATATCAAATTGAAAGCAATCATAACATTGTTCAACAGGTAAAAGGATTTAGATATATTGGTAGTTGGTTGAGTGAGGATGGAAGGAGTGAAGATGAAGTTAAAAGAATAATGCTACTGCATTGCAAAATTAACATTTATTAAGAGAAAGATTTTATAGACCTTTGAAGAGAGAATTAAGGGAAAAAATAGTTAAATGCTATATGTGGAATGTACTATTGTATGGTTATAAAACATGAACAGTAAAATTAAGAAAAGATTGGCATTTTTTGAGATGTGTTCATGAAAAAGAATGGAAAAAATCAGTTGGATGTATAAAATAACACATGAAGAAATTTTAAAAAATAGTAAATGAAAAAAGATTGAGAAGATTAGAAAGAGAAACTAGATTGGACATATATTAAGAAGAAAGTACAGTTTAATGAAAGATGTTTTGGAGAGAATGGTGAGTGGAAGCAAGAAGAAAGGACAGAAAAGATTGCTTTGTGGATGATATGAGATGGGAAGAGATACGTGGAATGGAAAAAATGGATGAATTGATGATGATTTGACTGCTCTTTGGTCCTATCCATGGGAAAGAATACTGTTGATGATGATCTGTCTACCACTATCACTTTGGTCTTATTAACACATTTTTAATTTAAGACTCTATAAGCATATTCAATACCTTAAGCATTTTATTCATTTTTTTTTCTAAATTTGCAAATAATGTTATATTATCTGCATAACAAATACAATAAATATGCCTACCATTAATTTTAATTTCTTTAGTATTCTTATTTATAATCTTTATTATGTTTTTAATAAATAAATTGAATAAATAAGAACAATAATGATAGCTTTGCCTCAGACTCCTCATATGTTATAGTTTTTAACTATTTATAACTATTCCTGTATTTGACATGTATAAGAATTCAAAATTAACTATCTGTATTTCCAATCAAGGTCTATATTCTTATTATTTTAATCAACAACTATAAGACTTATTATTCATTATCAATCTTTTTCATTATGAATCTTCTTTTGCAAAATTATTCTTAATATCATTATTGTTTCTCTAGTTCCTTTATCAGGTCTAAAACCATATTAATATTTATCAGGATTCTTATCTATCATTAGTTATATTCTTATTTTTAATTATTATGAGAAAAATCTTTGAGGCATGAGATAATAGAACTATAATTTGTGCAATCATTTTGCATTACCTTTTTTAGAAAGGCAATAGTTTTTATACTCATAAAGTTAGATATATTATATTTTTTTCATAACATCCTATTATATCAAATAATTTATTTTTAAAGGCATCACTACAATTTTTTAAAAAGTTCAATTGGAATATTATCCTTTATCTTAATAATTGCACAATCAAATTCTTTTCTTGTTTTTATAGGTCTTTTATCATCCTCATCAAACATATTTTTATTATATAATCTTTCATGTTTATATTTATTATATCTTCTCATTTAAATAAATTCAATATACACTTCCTGATTATCACACATTTTCTTGTTTTCAAAAAGTATTTTTTTTTTTTTCTTATTCTTAACAATATTACTAAATATCTTTCTTTTATAAGTCAACATTTTGATTTTTTCATATGCCTGTTTTATATTTACAACTTTTATATTGTTTTCAATTTCTTCACTAATCATTTTCATCCAATTTGCTTTTTCAATTCTGCAATATATTATAAAAATTTTAACTATTTTATATTGATCACAATCTTTATATCTGACTTTATTTCTATTTGTAATTAAATCCAATATTCTCGAGTCTTCCATGGTTTTTTAGATATTAACATTATTTTTTCCAATACTTTAATCACGGCTGTCTTATATATGCTTTAATATTACCAATATCTAGCATAATAGATTCATCATTAAATTTCTTAGCTATGTCATAATCTTGTAATTTTTTAAACACAATTTCCTTTTAAATTTAATATTTTGCCAAAATAAACATGATCACTGAAATGGATAAGAATTCTTAGCTTTCCAAGTTAGCTTTTTTAATTCTCTTCTAAATACACATCTCTAAAACAATTCTAACTTCTTCATTCTCTCTTCTACACTTCTAATCAACTCAAATCTGGCTTTAAAAAACATTGGGATATTTGGAGCATCAAGCAATAGTAAACTACTGCTGATATTTTTTAAAAAATTATGCTTAACCTCATTTCTTTATTGTGTAGATACTATGCCTATTTTTGGTTTGAGAACTTGATTTGTTTTCTTATTTTAAAATGCTTTTTTATATCATTAATGATATATTATTTACAATTAATTGCAGTACAGTATAGATAAATATTAGAATGAATATGATAATATATATATATTACAACAGAATAAATATGTGGGCCATGAAAAAATGGTCCTGGTTTAATAAGACCCCGTGAATTGCACTGCCATTTGTAACAGAATAAAAATGAGGGTATGCTCTTCTTTTAATGTCTTGCAGATTTGGAAGTCATTTATAACTGAATAACTATAATGGCCATGGGAAATGAAAACTTCTAATATAATCTGAATGAAAATATAGTTCAATCATTGGTCACCATTTGCAGCTGAATAAAAATATATTCTGAAGTTGATCACCATTTATAACAGAATAAAATTATAGGTCATATTATATACTGAGTCATAGCTTAATTATTGATCACTATTTGTAACAGAATAAAAATATGAACCAAGGAAAAACAATGTTAATTTATTAATGCCCGTGAATTGTAGTGTCAGTTGTAACAGGATGAAAATAATAAACTAAAGTAAAATGAGTATCAATTAATGAATATTAATCTAACACTTAAGTTAATAAAACAATAATAATCTTTATTATAACCTCATGGATTCCAATAGCATTTAGAATGGATAGAAAACAAATATTTATTTATATTTGATAATGTTATTCAGTTAAAATCATTGGTAACATTTTTTATAATTATTTAATGACTGATAATCTATGTTATCAGTTAGAAAATATACATTTTAGTTATGTAATGTGCATTTTTTTTCCAATTATTGTTTCCAAATACTATTTATTTATTTTTAATTTACTAATTTCTTTATCTTTGGTATTATTCCTTCTTGTTACTATTTTATATTATTATTCAAGTTGATGTTAATTAACAGATTTTTTTTGTTCAGTCTTTGCTTTTCAAACATCTAAAGTATTGCTTATCTACATTTTCTAATTCCTCCATTTTTGATATTATTCCATCGTATTATTATTTTGTGTTACTATTGTATTTAACATTTATTATTGAAGATTTTAATTCAATCCTTTTTTTTCAATCTTTGCTTTCCAAACATATTGTCTCCCTAGCTTTTTTTTAAATTAACTAATATTTTTATCATTAAAATTATTTATTATTATTATTATATCAAGAAGGATTAGTATATGACATTATACAAATTATAGTTTTGCAAGATTAGTGTGTTGGTGTGCTATGCACACACCATTATACACTGCATATGCAAAACTATAATTCTTTTATAGCTTCTTTTTTTATGAAAAAGCTTCACAAAGTTCATTTTATCTCTTTGCTCTTATAATAAATAACCAATTTCAGATTGTCCTTGCTTTGATATTAGTTCCATATAAATTGCTGCTATTTTTTTACTTTTTTGAACAATAATGATGAATCAGTTTGGAATGTGAATCTTTATTTCAAAATAATTTTGATTTTAAAAAGGTTATTGCCATTGCAAATTAACATTTACTTTTTGTGTATGTGTGGTAATAAGAAATAAAATATTATTTTTTTATAGAAAGAAAATTATTAGATAATTTTGCAACACACTTTTTGAAAAGGAACTTTGTTCCTTAAATGTCACAAATATTTATTGGCTTCTTTTTGTGGTGAATGATATGTTAGCCTTCCATAGTCATCTCATTATTCCATTATTAGTTATTAAAAGTGCTTCTAGATTTACTTTGTTGAGTAATAATGGACCATCTAGATTAATCAAATGAATATTGAAGGGGTTTTCATAAAGAAAATAAAAGGATTTGTTTACACAACTAATATTCATAAACACTGTGTATTTCTATGCTCGTTTTATATATATACACACTCATTAATGGTTAACATCTTGAAATAGTTTGTTCTAATATAAAGACTTCCAACATCCCATCATAGATGAACTCAAGCTTATCATTAGCAGGATGGTGGTGGTTTGAATGGATTTTTCAAATCATGTTTAGTGATGAAAAAATATTACAATCTTAACTATTATTAAAAAAGGATATGATTATATACTTTTGATATTAAAATCATAGTTAGTTTTTTTTTTTTACTTTTAAGACAAACTATTAAAGTGAAAGGCTGAAACCTTCTGCATGCGCGCGCTTTAAGAATGCTTATATGACAGCCAATCAGATGTAATGATGAGGGTAGTGAGCTCTCAAGTCACAACACAAGTCAGAGATTTTTATAAGAAAAAGGTGGTTCCACCTTTCTCTTTACTTAAATTTCTATATATATATATAAGCCAGTCTGAAGCATTTTGACTTAAGAGCGTGAAGCTTTAAACATCTTCACATTTAATTCACTGTGTATTATTTATAAATCAGCTACGCGAATTCAAAATTTATGAAATTCAAAACTTATGAAATTGATAGTAACGAATGTAAATATTATTTATTAAGCACAAGCACTTCGATAACAAACTATATAACTTATATTTAAATATTAAATTCATATAATCAACTCAAGTTTTAGTACGGAATCAGCTATTAGTTCAGATAGATTTTCTAGATATATTTTAATTATTTCATAAATTCAGAAATGTAATTTAGGCTGTTAAATTTTAATAATTAACTAAAATTTTAATTGTAACTGAAATGTACTTATGTTGTTGCTTTTTTTGACAAAAAAAAAAAAAAAAGACTATGTAAAAAAAATATTTTACATATTGTATCATAAGAATTTTTTTGTAAAGTACATCTGCGCTATTTATTAGTCAATCTTATATAAACTTAACTATATAGAGAAAATGTATATATACATGCTTATTCAGATACAATAAAATAACCCTTAAATAGTACTTCAGAGAGGATTAGTGAAGGAAAAAAAATAGTCATTAGGCTTGCCAATTGCCAAAAATATATGTTTACTTATACCGGATGTGAATTTTGTTTGTAGGAATGTTAGACGGAAGCGCTACCATTTTACCATAAAGTCCTGTTTTTTAGGTCTTAGCAAAATACATACATATATATGTGTGTGACTTTTTTTTAAAAAAAAAACCGAGAAAGTTAAATTCATTGAAAAACAATTTGTATGTGAAAATACATCAGCATTAAAATTACAAGATTTTGCGAATGATTCTTGAAAACTTTTTTAAGTAAAAGAAAATCCTCTCGGAATTCTCCAGACAATCTAAGTGTTTACCAACAGCAGTCAAAGTGACGCTGATGGCATTTTAAAACCTTGGTTTCTCACAAGCAGTAAGTTACTAAGCAATGTTCTTGTTTTTAAGATGATAATGGAAAAGCACCATCTGTTGGAACGAGTCTTACACAACTAAACTAAGACTTTAAACAAACAGAAGTAAATAATTCACAATTATTGAAAAAGCTTATAAAACAATTATTTAAAACTGTTAAGTAATAATAATATTTTAGAGTGATTTTTTACCTCTTTAATAAAATAAAAAAATCACTTTCTAAGCAGATAGTGTGTAGTGAAAATAATAAGTAAATAATTTACTATAAAAGGATGAAAAAAGTAACTAAAGATTTTACTCAAGTGTTGCTTTAATTTTTATGCGATTAAGAAATGATTCCTTAAAAGTTTATTTAATTTTTTTTTTTTTTTTTAAAAAAAAAGAAGCATTTCTTAGTGCTTAAATTCCAAAGTAAAATAACACCTATATTAAAAGCTTAAATATTTCTGACAAAATTTAAACGTATTAAATGGTGTTTATTTTAAACTAATTTTTTGACAACAACATATTTATTTATTAAAATAAATCTCACTGAAAATATAACTAATACCATAGTGTATTGTGAGATGAATGTCAGTTCTCCCCATAAAAAGGCTAGATTGTAGATGATTTTTTCTGAAGTCCTAAAAAAATTTCTCAAAGTTATTAAAGAAGTCAAATAATCTTTTCACAAAAATAATAATAAACAAACAAATAGTTTTCTAAGACTTGTTCTCTGCTTTCCTCCAATATTTTTCGAAGATTGAGAACGTACATATATATATTTGCTACAGTTTTAATAGATATAACAAATGCATAACAAAAAAGTGCAGACAATAAAGACGTACTAAATATCTTATTCAATAATTAATACTTATTTAACAGATTTAAACGTGATTTTATTGCCATATTATTAATAATAAAAAAAATCACAATCTTTAATCCTGTCCTTAATCCTATTTTTAATGTAATTAGAGGGGATTTGAACCCAGACTTTCAAACTCCTTTTCAGTCATCCACTCCATCTTATACAACCGATACACATGACCACATACATGTGAAAAAGATAAATGATCTCCAATATACGTATTTTGTTCTGATCTAGTATTTATCAGTTGGATCATCATCTCCCACACACACACATATATATATAATCAGTGTTTTGTTTATATTAAGATAGCAAATCTTCAAACTTTAATAGACATGGTTCAGTCTTCTCCACTATCTAACTCTTCTGCCAATCCGTATCATTGAAAATCTAATGATGGCATATCTGTTTGCAATTTTGTTGTATTTAATGTAATAAATAAAATAAATAATGCTATAGCTTTATTTCTGGAGAGTTTATAAGAAGTTTGGGTGCTGGAAGGGTCAGAAATGGAATTGATTTGAAGATCTTATATTCCAGAATATTTGTTCTACCACTGCACATGAACATGCAATGCCCACTCAATGTAATTAATGCATTTAATTATTTTTCCAACATTATGTTTACTGTGTTATACAAAGCCAGTTTGGAGTTTAGTATAAATAGTTCAGGTGTTTATAAAATGAAATTAATTTTCTTTTTTTCTTTTTTACAAAGTTTTCACTATTTAGTGGTATCTGAGATGGGGCAATTTATAAAATATCTTTGAAGTTCTTATCTTTTATTATTGATATTGTTTTTGAGTTTATAGTTTTCATTTGAGAAAAAGTTGCTCACATTCATAAGCATCACCAAACATAACAGCTTATCTTCTCATGAAGCACTAGATCTTTATTCTATAATTTGATTACTTCCATTTGTAGTTGCTTTCATGCTATTTTTTCATCATGAGAATTAAATGAGTTTGGAAAAACTTAAATCAGCATAACTAACACATCCAGACTCTTTATGATTGGAATATGTGAGTGAATGGAATGCATCATCAGACCTAGCTGTTTTTTCCAAACTTGAAATTTTGTTCAAAAGTTTAGATTATGAGTCTACAATTCACAAATTAGCTAGAAATATCTATGAAAAATATAAGATCATTAATTCTCTTATTATTTTTTAATTTGAAGCAATGTATTTTTTATTATGGGTATATAGAAATGTGAATCAACATTTCATCAACAAATGATGCAATAAAGTACCAAATCTTCACACTCAGATTCAAGTTCTAAAAATTATTTAAACTGAGAATGATTAAATGTATAATATTTTTTTTAATTTTAGTGACTTAGCATAGAAGTTTTTTTGATGGATTATGCAATAAATTGTTGGCAGAATTGTTGAATCTGTAATTTTGGTTTATTAGCTTATTTGCTTAGAATTACATTAATGCAAGTTATTTCTTTTGTGTGTGTATATGTGTGTGTGTGTGTTTTTTGTTTTGGCTGTTGTAATCAGGTGTAGTTTTTAGTATATTTGTTGTTGTTGTTTTTTTCAAAAATTATTTTTATCATGGTTGTGCTTTTTTTTTATGTTATAAATATTTTCTGATATAAAAAATAAAATAAAAAACATTTTTAATATTATTTTACTGGTACTGATTTAAAATAGCATAATATATTTTTATGTATTTTTGATTTCAAATTGTGAGTTTTTAGGCATTAGAAAAAAAAAGAGCCTAATATATAATTTAAAATATTATTTAACTAAAAAATAATTATTTTATAATTATTTTTAAAAAATAATTATATATTTTATAACTATTTTAAATACTACTCCAGAAAGTTTACAAAAGTATACTTATTAGATTATATCAAATTTAATCCCCCCCCCTCCCAAATATCAAGGCATAGTTGACATTTGCTTTGAATTGGTATGTTTTTATAAATTATGAAAAAAAATCTAATATTTAATTTATTGCTTTATCCAAAGAAGGGAATTTATAAGGAGAAATCAGAAAAAGTACTGGAGTCGATTTGTTTATGCAGTCATCTATTGAAATATTTTGCTTTTTTTTTCATTCTGAAAATTCACATAGATTTTATTCTGATATTTTAATGCCAAAAAAAATCTTAGACATCTGAATAATCAAAAATGCAATGACTTCAAAATGTTTTAACATGTCTTGCTATCAGATATTATGTATTTTGTGAGATTACTTCAAGAAAATTTTTATAATGACTAAAAACTTGATATTTTTGTGAAGTTTATTAAGATTCATATTTATTTTTGCACATTGTGTAATATTTATTAAAAACTAAATGTATACATAATTACATTTTAATTTTATATGTATATTTTATTTCTAAAAATAGAAGGTAATACGTTTTAGCATAATGTTTACAAAGCAAATTACAAAGTTTCAATAAACACACTTTTTCAGACTGATTACTAATTTATCATTACCAACATTCTATTAGAATATATTGTGATGTTGTAAAAAATATTTTTTAAATGTTAATATTTTAAAGTATAATTTGATTGATTTATCAGATATTGACATTTATTCATTCACATTTTAAACACGAATGTTAGTATAAAAAAATTCATTGGTTTTATAAAATCATTCTGCTTTTACTGACAGTTGAATGGTGAAAACATTCTTTGTTTTTATTATGCTTTTTTTTTTTCAATAATTGCAAAGTTCAAATGTGATTTTTTAGAATATATTTTCTTTGTAAACATAAATTTCTACCAAATTATGTCTAATCTATTATATTCTGAGGTATGAACTGATTTAATACTAAAATCAAATGCTGAAAGCTTTTAAAACTCTCACCAGAAGTACAAATCTGTCACAGTATTAGAGGGCAAATTTCCTCTTTAAACAGATATATTTTGATAATGCAATGGGCCTTTTAATTTTTTTTTATTTTTTTTTAATGGGAAAAAGTTTTTATTTTATTTTATTATACAATTATGTTTTTTTAAATTTTTATTAAAGGTTTAAAAATCAAAAGTAATCTTACAAATAATATATAAATTTTGCAAATTAAGAAAAAGAATAATAAACAGGGATAAATAATCAAATAAAATACTTTATTTTTTTGTCTTTAGGCCAAAAATATATTTTAATGAAGAAAAAAAAAACACATCAGTAAAATGATTTTGGTAAACAATATTTTTAAATAAGAAAATTATTTTTTCAAATATTGAAATTCCACTTTTAATTACAAAAAAAAATTAATAATGGCATTCTTGGTAATAGATAACCCTTATTTAAAACAGAAGGTATTTTTTGTTTAGTGAAAGATACTTTCTATTTGCTATTAATAAAACTTTCAGTTGATTAATTTCTGATAAAAAACAAAGACAAGTATTTAGTTTAGTTTTATTAAAATAAATAAATATTTTTTAATTTCCCTAAAGCTGAAGTCAATTTTTTAAAAGGTAAAGTCATGTATGTATATTGAATATCTTCTCCTAAAGCAGCAATTTTCGATCTGTTTAAATTGTCTTTTTCTGAAATATGGTGACATTTAGATATTTTAATTAGAACTAATGTCAATCAAAGCACATTTAGTTTTAGGTTTTTCCATCAAATGAATGAAAAAACATAAAATGAACAAAGTAGATAGCTGAAAATAAAGCACTTTGGTCCCAATTGCAAAGCCAATGCAAAGAAGCATAATAGCTGGTAGAAAAGTTAAAAAGTATATAATTTGTAATATTAATTATAAATAATCATAACTTAAATATATGTAATTGAAATGGAAGTAACTATATCTTGCACCGAATTATGTAAACTATCTTTTCATAATTGTTGATGTTTACATAATTACTTCTATTTCACTTACTTATTTGTAATATTATTTTAGATATTAAAAAATGTATTTGTTTGATTATATTAAATTTCATCCAAAAGACAGCAGAACTTATTTGAAAATTGCTACTTTATAATTGGTTGTTTTATTACAGTCAAAAAAAAGTATCAAACTTGTCAAGCATTGGTGGTTGAGAGGTCAGTGACAGCTGGTTTACAAGCAGTTGTCCCAGGTGAGCGGATTCGCTTCCTGGCTGATGCTATGACACATGAGAGAGAAAAAAGTATCAAAATTGCATATTAATTTTTTATTAGTATTAAGAGTTTCCATTTATTAATTAAAATTATATTTGCATTTACAAATAGTAATCATAGAAGTGACATTAAATGTATACAGAATATAATATAAACATAAAACTGGGGTGAGATCACATGACATGTTGATTATTGAAAAAGCTAAAGAATGCCAATTTTATGGGTAAAAGAGTTGGTTATTTTATGCACTTTTATTTTTAAAGAATATGATAAATTACCTTCAATCCTGCCCGTTGATGATGTGTCTGTGCACTTATGAATATTGTGTTTGCCTTTTCAGGATTGTCAATTAAGTTATTTATAATTAATTGAAACAGAAATTAAATATTTTTAAATTTAAATCATTAATTTTCATTGATTAGTAATTTGAGGAAATGTTCTTTTACACCAAATCTTTATCAAGAGTAAACATGAATGAATACATGGGAATAAACTAAATCTATAAAATTTTAATATAAGTTAATACTCTGGTATAATCATGAAATAAGCATGACATAGAAAAAGGCAATATATATATGGAAAGTTATAAAGGGCTGCAGATTACTCATGACTGCTTGAAATTATCAACACTTCATATGTACAAAACCAATAGTTCTGATGGGAATTGTTAGTGGAAGAGATTTGCACTCATAGATATATAAGTTCCCTATATGCACGAATATATAGTATTTAAACAATAAATTACTAAGCTCAAGAAATAACATTTTGATCATCATCAGAATAGGAATATGCTATTGCTTGCTAACTTTGTAACACTCTTTTTTTCTTCTGATTTTTCAATTTTATAATAATATGAAAAACTCCAATGACTCCACATTAAGATGCGTAAGCATAAGGATGTAGGGTGTTGTAAAATAGCATTTGAAATATTAGAAAGAACTTAGTGTAAATTTGATAGTGTAATCATTATGTGTTATCTTGTAATGAACATTAAATATAGAGAAGGATTTTTTGTTCAATTAGATGATAATTTTCAAGCAAAAAAAAAAAAAAATTCAGGAAGTCAACCCACAGTTAAACTAGCTAGTATTTTGTTATGTTTAATTGAAGAAAAAATAAACTCAGAACAATCTGAGTAAGTCAGATAAAATATGATTTATTTAATACTATTAAGGATGTATTATACATCTATAAGACAGTACTAATTATTTAACTATGCCTATTTAAAAAATATTTTCATAAGAGGTACTATAAAATTTAAAGAAAGCAAAACTCTCCATACAGTATTGCCACCCTGTGCCAACCAGAGTAATCAATGAATGCCAGAAGGCTTGTGCATAAAATCCTTATCTAATGCCTACTCATCCAATATCCCCAGACTAGTTTCTGGCTTATGGCCATCGTCAGTGAAGAGCTTTGGATCTAAGAGCATTGCACCTAGATCTTAGGATCTAATGCAACCCTCCAGCACCCAACTTTTATCTCTACTTAACTACAAAACTATGAGAATGAAATTGGAAAACACAAAAATATTTTTAATATAAGCTCAATAGCTTATATAGTCATATGGGTCTGAACTCAGTTCAGCACCCATACATTTTGGTATCTTTGGCTCTTTAATAACCATAGCCACCACTATCCTATTAGATATTAAGATCTAGGTGCAGTGCTCTCAGATCCAAAGCTCCTCACTGGTGATGGCCATAAGCCAGAAACTAGTCTGGGGATATTGGATGAGTAGGCATTAGGTAGGGATTTTATGCACAAGGCTTCTGGCATTCATTGATTACTCTGGTTGGCACAGGGTGGCAATACTGTATGGAGAGTTTTGCTTTGTTTATAAACAATTATGTGCTAGTATAAGATAGTGATCATGTGATGCTTAATGGTTTAACTATAAAACTTAAAAATGGTGTGGGTGGAGAATGTCAGCTATTTATTTATCAGTACCAATTTCCTTCCCCCCCCCCGAAAAATTAAAGTATATATATATGAGAAAAAATATATAAATATTATAAATGTAAAGACAATCATAATCATCATTACCTGACTTTTTGCACAAATTAAATTTTTCTTCAGCCAAATTTTCCCTTTAGATACATATACACAAATAACCATAATGCTGGATATTTATATATGCACTGCAATATATTACCCAGAATGACAAGCAGAAGAATTGAGAGCTGAGCTGATCTGTACATTACATTTTTAAAATTGTATTCATTTATATATGCCAGAAATTTTCTATTTTATAAATTAAAACTTAGCTATAAATCTAGATCGCCATATATTTTCTTTCACTTGTGCATAAAAATTTAATAACTGATTACATACTTTCATGTTATAAAAAAAATGTCAGATATAATAAAATACAAAATTATAAATTAAATCATTTTATAACGAAAACTATATTGAACATTTGGCTTAATGATCTTTAAAATAAAGTGTAGGGAGAGATGGCAAATTGTTATTTTATTTTCAAAACATTGACAATAATAAATTGTCTCTATTTCACTGTTATAATAAAGTAATATTGCCTTAAATTTTTTAATAACAGCTTGACATAAAAGTTCACATTTTATTGAGATATGATTTTATAATATATTATCAAAAAAATCTTAGTTTACTATGAAAAATATCACAATAAATTGATTAAATAACCTGACAAAGATTTATAGATTTTAAGTGAACTTTTATTTACTGGCATTTCTACTTAAATATTAACTATTTCATTTAATATATATATATTTAAAAAAGAAAAATGTATTGAAATTTTATGATTAATTATTAAATGAATAAATAACTCTTTCTCTTTTTTTTTCTTTCCAAAATTGACTTATTAATTTCAATATATTAATTATGCTCCACCTATTCGTTTTTTTAACAGATCTTGTTTATTCCATGAACCAAATTTCTGTACATCCATATATATATATCTCTTTCAAAACTACCTCAAATCCAAAATTAATGTTTATATATATATATCTTTATATAATTCCACTTACATTTGATTATATGATGTTTTTCAAGAAAATAATATAAAGATTTATGGAATAACAGTAATAATTCCCTGAACATTTACAAGTACAAATATACTTATAATTTGCAAAAATGATCTTACCATTTAATTAAATTATTAACAATAATTGTATAAAAAGTTCAATGTTATAAATTTATAGTATTACTTTATACAATTCTTCCATTTCATTTTATCTATATGCATTTGTAGAAATATCTGGAAATTGACCTGAAAATGATCATAGAATATAGTTGAAGCATAAGTAGAATTATGGAATGATATATAATGTAATATTACGGAATAAAGGGGTAGCAATGGGTATATAGATAAATACTCATAAATGAATATTAATGACTAAAGGAGAAATTATCAATAAATAAATATAGACATGAAAAATGAGCAAAGAAATAGCATCAGACATAAATAACAAGCAATATGTAAATAGAAACATAGCATCAGCAGAAATTATCATTCACACTCAATAGTTAATCTTTGTAATTGAATTTTAAACAAATACATTATAAAATCTTAGGCTAATTATCATCTAGCCAATGTCAAATTTAGAACATAATGTTATAAAAGTAATCTTCAATGTTTCAGCTGCATGCATTTACATAAGTGTTAACGTATATGCAAGTGCTTTAACATGCTGGATGAAGCTGTTAGTGTTAAAGATAACTATTAAAATGTTCTTATATCATACCATTTATTACTTCCATAAAAATATTCTTACATCAACAATGTTGGGATAGCAATGTAATCATCAAAATGATCTGGGTCATCTAGTACTATAAATATACTGACCTTTGATAAACTAGTTATCGTCATAAAACATATAAATAAAATGAAATGGATTTTAAAAGTGATTTTTATTATCTTAGTGTCATCCAAATAACTCTAAAGAGAATTATATAAATGGCTTCAAAGTACATTTATGTCACAAACTGTTAGTCATAAGTTAGCTTTGGAATAGCTATGGCCATGATGATTGTGAAAAGGAATATACACATTACTTAACTATGTCAGTGCTAAATAACTTCACTGGAATAACTCAAAATAATAATTAATAATTTTATTGATTAGAAATAATAATACTAATAATGAAAATGTAAGAATTTTTATAATGAATATTATAAATAAATCATTCTGGTTTTAACTGTTTATAAATATTATAAAAAAATTTTATTACATAACACTATATTAATAAACTCAATAAAAACAGCACTGTAGATTTAAATAATATAAAAATCAGGTTTTGTGACTCAAAGAGTCTCTGTAAAAATATTGCCATCCAGCAATAAATAACTGCCTGTCCTAGATTGCCATTAAAAGTGATATAATCTTTTAATGGCACATTTGATGGGTAAGGCAATTTTATATATATTATGTTTGTTGCTTTTTGATTACTGTCAAATTTTTAGATTTAGTTATGCAATTAAAATAAAAGAATAAAACAAATTATTTGATTTTAAGCAGCACTGTCTTACATTCTTCTAGAGCTGATCATCATCCACTATCATTATTTTTCTTTTTCACTTCATTTTTGATCTTTCATTTGTGTGTTTTACTTTAATCATTTAAAAAATGTTGCAGTCATTATCCCTTAGCCAATCTAATTAGCTGTTTGTTTAATTAATGAATATCTAGATATTATTCGGCAGAAAATCATGTTACCAGGTTAATCTGAATTGTTTAGATAGTGGCTGACATGCTGCATTTAAAAGTAAAAAAGTACAATTGTAATGTGATGCTACCATTGCCACTAATGGGAATTGTGAGTTCTTATTACTAGGGGCACTGGGTTTATGGTTAAACAGTCTTATTGTTTAAAAGTTACATATTTTAAATTTGGATTTTAAAATTATTTTTGATGCTTTTCTCCTGAATAGTTCTTAAGTAATAACTTAAAATGATTTCCAACAAATATAGAGAGAACTTGCAAAAAGTCAAAAAATCTATTCATTGAAGATATGTATATTGTATCAATAGATCCCTATGAAAAGACTGCCTCTATAAAATCTGATATTGAATATTCTTTACTTAATAATCCCAGACTTTAACATATGTCCAAAAAAATGCATTTTATTGAACAAAATAAAATCAATATATATATGATGTAACACACATTATTTGTCACCATATTTATAGCCGATCATCATTTTTATTTAAATTTGGGTTTGTTGCAATTGATTTAAGGAACACTTAACCAGACTAAAGACTTAGAATGCCATGTGAATTATTTGATAAGAGAGAAAACTAAGAAATATATGTGAAACATATTTAAAAATCTATAAATATCAAAATGTGTACAATTGCTTTTATTTTTTTATTATTATATTATTTTTTACTTTAATACGATCATTGTATTTTTATAAAAATTATCTAATTTTTATTATTATTGTTTTGATTTTTTTTTTCTTTTTGATGTTCCACTTACTGTTTACATTATTTTTCTCATTGTCTCATTTTTTAAAACAACTTATTGTCTTTATCTTTCTGCAGATTTAACTTATTTGAAAATAATTGAAGAAGAAATATATACATATATTTCGAGATTTTATTCTAGATTAACTTTTGTAAATTTTCATTTTTCTGTAAAATGTTATCTATAAAAATAATGAACTTGTTAATCAGTTCTTATCATTTACTGTAATTTTAAAATTGTGTTGAATTTTAAATTTATTTAAAATTCAAAATAAATAAGATTTAAAAAAAACAGATAGTTTTTTATATTTAATATATATATATGTGTGCACTTCTTATTAGAGAGAAAAATTGTCTAATTTAATTCTAAAGGTTCAATCCCATAAGTTCATACTATATTTACGTTCTCTATTGGAAAGAAATTAAAGTATTCAAATCATAGTACTCTTGGTCATTCATTGATTATAGTTTTCCAGTTGCTTATAAACATAAAAATTAAAAGGATTACATACCACAAAGCTAAATTAAAATATAGGTTGTAATTAAACTGTATTAACTTATGTTTAATCATAATTGCATCTTTTAAAGCAAACTTAATAACTGGATGGCGAAGTGAGTTTTATATAAGTATATTATTGCTTGGAAGGACAATTCTAAATCTGCCTGTGATCCCAAAATTTTACAAGGTTTTTGTCTTCCAGCTCAGATCAAGTTCTCAGATCATTGTGATGACAGGCTGATGTGCTATCTAATATGCCACGATTTTTTTTTTTAAATTGTTTCCGCTATTTCTTGAATTTTTTATATTATATTTTTTATTGAAATTTTTTTTTATGGATTCTATTAATTCAACCACTCCTAAAAAAGAATTTTCATTCTGGATAAGTTATAAACAAAAATTGAAATTATTTAAAATATTTTTAATTGACTTTATAATATCTATTTAAAAAATTAAAATTGCAGAAGAATTTTATTTAATTTACACACATATCACTTAAAAAAGAATAATTATGCATGTATGAATCAGTTGTTATTATTGATGAATAAATTATAAACATGAAGCTTATCATTGTATTTAAGACATAACTTTAAATTTGCTTGAAGGTTTGTGATAATGGTACATTAGGTATGATAATATGTTGGGCTATTTCCATCATCTATCATTAAATGTTGAATGTCTAGAAAATTTTAAACTTTATTTAAACTTATCAAATTCAAACAACTTGTTAGTAATAATAACAGACAATTAGACAACACTGGTTAGTAATTACATAACTTATTGAGTAGTAGTATTCTCCACTCTTCTTGAGATGTTGCTGGCCTGACCAGTGACAATATTGGCATAAGAGTTGAACTTATACTTTTAGATTCTTGAATATTAAAGCAATATTTGAACCAACAGCTATTCTGGAAAAGACAACAGTCAGTAGAAATTTTATATACTTATCTGGGAGAGTTGTTTCATCCTGATTCTTTCAATTTTTTTAATGCTTTTTTCTAAAAGTGAGGTTAATTAGAGGCTTCCAGATATTATGTTTTGCCACAATATGTTGGCTTATAGGGTTATTTACCATTGTTATATGAGCAGCTTCTTTGAATTTTTCTTTTTTGCATCTTTTTGTCTTTATCCATATTGTATTTTCCCAATCAAACATATGTTCATTAGTACAATACATGATCTTCTACTGTAGAGACATCTGTTTTTACCTCTTTTAACCATTAATTTCTGGTTTAAAAATCAAGTCATATTATTAGTAATTTATTCTACTATTCCTCTTGATCAAGGATTTCCAACCTATTTTATGCCCGCATCCCTAAAAAATTTTAATATATTCTTACGCTCCTTAAAGTAATAATTTATTTAAGAATAAATGAGGTGACCAAAACAAATTTGTATAATCAATTTTTAATAATATACTGCATATAAAAAAATCACATTGAAAAGAAAAAATATTACAACAAATTAAAAGTTGCATAAACCATACAAAAAGAATTAAATTTTCATCTATGCATAAAATTTTTTTAAAAAAATTATGACTCGTGTTCAAATATTCATAAGGTAATTTAAATTTAATGACTCTTTTCTTCCTGTTTATTCCATAATAGTTTTTCAAACTGTGGCACTTTGTTGCTGATAGCAATCCACATGTCTGCCTGTGCACCCAAGTGATTCTAGATTTTGTCTTTATTGACAAAAGGACACTAAATCCAGACTCACATAAGTACTTCATCATGAATGGGATGAGCACAGTTAGCGCTTTTTCACAAAGTTTTGGAAACATGTCTATTGCCAAATACCAATATCGTTCCAAAGTTTTGTTTTCAAACTGCATTTCAAGAACATGATTTGTGTGCAATTCAAAAACATCTTTCAGCTCTTCATTTCAGAAGTTTCCAGTTCTCCTCTAAAATATCAATCAAATGACTTTGATAGTAATTCTAAATGATCTACAGTTTTTTCACTCACCCTTAGAATTAGAGACTCATCATCAAGCATTTCTTTGAGTGATGGAAAAATTGAAATATTCCCTTTTTTAATTCGTCAACACCAAAAATTTAACTTTTCTTAGAACGCATTTAGCTTTTCCCAGCATTTCAATATGTTTGCATTTTCCTCTTAGATAGATACACTTAGTTCATTCATACAAAATTACATGCATGTTGAGGCAAGTAAAAATGTCATTTAAATGGGATAGCATTTGGTTAAATTATTCTCATTCCATTTCTTCCGGCAGATTATAGTTATATTTCTTCAGAAAAGCTTTGACTTCTTTTCATAGTTTGAAGAAGTGCAATAACACTCTCCCATGTGACAACCAGTGGACTTCCATGGGGAAAACCAAAACTGAATGCTCACTTCCAAAATTTTCACAAAGTGATATTAAAGAGGCAGTGTTTCAAAGCATGCCCCCTAATCCAATTGATGGTCTTCACAGGAGTGTCCAGGACTTTTTTCAACTTTTGAGGCAATATTTTTGATGCCAAAGCATGTCAATGAAGAAAACAGTGGGTACCTTGAATCTCTTGTTTTATCAGTGCAAAAAAATCCTGATTTATTTCCTAGCATAGCAATGGAATCATTGGTACACACAGAACTAATAATTTGGAAATCTAAGTCATATTTCACAAAAAGTCTTTTACACACTGGAAAACATCTTTTCCTTTTGTGGTTGTTTTCAGATCTTCACAGAACAAGAAATCTCATATTATGACACCATCATGGACATAAGTTGACTGCAATTTGCAACATCAGTTGTTTCATCCAACTGGAAAAAGATTTTCAAAGGATTCGCTGTGACATCTATGATAATTTGGTCTAAAATGTCCAAACTCAAATTTCAATTCAGCTCTGAATAACATTATTTGATAATGGCACTCATTTAAGCTTGTTTGAAGCTTCTTTTCCCAGATCCATTGATGCCACTTCTAATGCACATAGTTTTATCACCTCTTCTGAAATTGTATGGGGCTTCTTGGATTTGGCTGTTTTATACACCACATGGTATGAAGCGATCAGCAATGGTTTGACAGAAGATATAAAAGCTAAATTTTGGAAGGGTTGCTTGAGAATCAAAATGAGTCTTTTATCTTTCAATGATTCAACATTATGGCCTGCAACATCTGCTCCACCATTCCAGTTGCTGAAATGTTTCAACAGCATAAATGGTTTCATATTTGTGTTTGAAAAGACAATGTCACATTAGTTTTTGCAGACTTTCATTGTTTTTTGATAATTTGAAATTATCAAAAAACAGACTTCATGGTTGCAGTGCAAATGAAACCAAATTGCACAGAATCTTTATTCTATTTCTTTTCTTTGACACAATGAAGAGTGAATTAATAATTTAAGAATTATAATCTGAAAAAAAAGGATAAAGTTAATTAGAAGAAAAATAACAATAAGTAAACTAACATTAAGTATAATCACTTTTATTAGAGTCACAAGAGATATGAACACTGCAAGAACACAAAATCAACAATGCACTGATTACCATAGCCACATGCATGGGTTTATATACTCTGTGATACATTCTAGAACATTCTCAAAAATGTGTCATATGATGTCATTGATTAATTCTTAATACTTCTGGAAGTTTCTGGAGTCATGATCACACGAATATATTACACAAATAAATGAAAAGAAATAAAAATCAAACATAATTATTATATATATAAGGCAGCACCCTTAATATAAACAAAAAACAAATGTTATTTCACACCCCTTGGAATGCCATTTTGCACCCCCAAGGGGTGTGAGCATCCCTGGTTGGGAAACCCTGTTCTTGATAATTAGATTAGTCTGTGTTAAATAAACTACTACAACTTATTAAAATTTTGAATTAATAGAACTATTGCTGACTTAGAATTTTCTTTAATTTTTATTTTCATATATAAATTAGTTCACTTACAGCAACATTATTATTATTTTTAATATATGTGTATTCAAAAGTAAATTAAAAAAATTAACAAATTCATAACTTGTGGCCATGAAAAAAGGTCATCTTTATAATCTTGTTTAAATGATAGCAATTACTAGTATTCTACTGCCCAATCTAAAGATTAATCTTAAGAATTTTTGTTTTTGTAAATTTATTATTTTATATTTTATAATACATTTTGTTAGTAGATTATATTAATTTCATTTATAATAAATAATACTTTCAATAGCTAATAAAAAATATGAAATTTTTGTAGAGTTGTGATTTAGTGTGTTAGCTGATAATTTCCACAATCTGAGATTTAAGTCCAGTATTGCTCAATAACTGGATATCTATCTATTTTTAAAAAGATTTTTTAAGTATCAAAAATAATAATTTCATTAAAAACCCTCATCTCTGCATCTGTACTGAAGAAGAGATAATATTGAAGATTATTTATAGCTGCTTAATGTAAATGAGTTAGCAAACAATGAAAGAGTGTTTGTAAAGTATCTATGCTTATAATTAACTCAGATTTCCTAGCATTTGCTTTACTTTCTAGCTAAAAATAGTAAAACACTCTACTAATTATTAGTATTCCTAAACTCTCTTCAACCATATATATAATAAAGTCTGAAATAGCCTACTGTATGGTTTCTCAAAGAAGAGCATTGGAAAGTCATTTCATTTTATAAGGTAGTGAGGGCTTGAACTGTTTATCATTGTTTTACTCTCTAACCTAAAAATAGTTAAGTACTCTTTTACCAACCAACTTTTGATTAATATCTGAATCTGTTATTAATTATTGGATCTGAAAATATTTATGTTTTACCTAGCTTAGATTCTAATCTCCAGATTATAAGTATAATAGGTAAACGCACTACTAATAAATTATAAGGTCTATCATATACATATATTAACTTTACAGAGTTTTTTTTGTATATATAAACACAAAATATTCAAATAAGTAATTTGTAAGTTTTATTTTGATAAATAAATAAATGTTATTATAAAGACTTGAAACTGGATTGCAACCAACTGAGGTGTTCTGGGAATAAACTACAAACCGATGCTTGCTTTGATTAGCAGGGATTCTCTATTTTTTATTTGCAAAGTTATCTTATTTTGTAAAATGTTTTTGATTCCTTCACTTCATTAGGTCATTATTTTTTAACATTTATTTATTTTGTATAAGGAGGGAAAGAATAAAAAGAGTATTATAAATGAAATTTAGTCTTTGTCACTATTTTAACAAAACAGTGTTTTCTATAGAGCCAGTGGGACATCTGAAAGTCAATACTTCTCCTGGAACTTTTGTGTGAATTATAAATGAAGTGTATTACTAGATGATTCATATATAAAAATCTGTTTAAAATCAAATTATTAATGTATTGTAAGGTTATTGCAATAAGCAATAATAAACATCTTTGGAATTAATCCTCTGGAAACATGCATCTATGGTTCAACCGAATTATAAAAGATAATTACAAATAATTTATAATCACATGAAAAGAATGGGAATAAATATGTTATTTTCCGAAAAAAAAAATGCTATTAAAATTTCAGACAATGTCGTGAAGAAAATAAGTTTTCATTTTTTGTCATTAGTGTTTAGAAAGAAAATAAAAATCCAATTAATTAGCTAAATTTTAAAATTTCTGAATTTCATTGCATGATATTAATCGAAAGTAAGACATTTTAAGTTAGAGAATGATTTAACTTATATATAAGCATATTAAATAATGACAATTTGCTATTAATGACGATCAGTCACATAGTTTGTTTATAGTACTCTGATGGCTAGTTACTCAGCTTGTCTTCTGTTAGAGATCTTAACACATATAAATACTGCTATACCCAAATAAGAATAGTAATGACAGCACAAATATTTTGATAGAAGTCAAACATTTGTATAATGGATTTTGATATTCCTCACAATTAAAAAAGAGAAAATTGTAAAAATAAGTTATTTACAAGTTTTTATCTCAAAACATTTATCAAACTAATTAATACCTGTGGTGCACTCTTTATGAAATAGGTGTAAATATGGGTGATACATTACAAATATGGATAATGAAAAATTACAATATTAGATGAGTTATGGAACTAACATTATTGAGTTCAAACAGGGTTAGGTATTTAGTGTTTAAGTTCTTTGTTAACTTTATTGGAGAGTCTGATATAGCTTTCATGTCTCTTGAAAAATAAATGTTGTTGCAAGAGTTTTGTCTCTTTGTTTAATTTTCTCTATGCTCTGAATAAATAATGAGTTTTCATCTGGCTTGGGATGTTGGTATTGTGCCTTGCACCTTACAATCCAAATGGCATAGGTGATGAAAATTGCCAGCCTGATTGTAGGAATATCTCTTCCATGAATGCATTCTTTTATATTAAGTATTTTGTAGTAGTATATCTTTGAATTGTTAAATATTATTGTTTTAATATTACCTAGACCCATGCATGTTTTAATTACGTGGTTAAATGTTTCCTCATCCCTGCCACAGCTGTGGCAAATTGATTGGACTTTGGTGATAGATCTTTTATATCTGAGGAACCAGTTGAACAGCATGGCATCCGGATTAATTTTAAGTAAGTAATCTAAGTATTTTAGTTCTAGAGCCCAATACTTGAATAAGGTAATTAGCTTGTGATTAGTTATTCCTAATCTTGTAGTAGAGATTTGATTATTTTGTTTTAGAATGCAGTGGGCATCCCATAGCTTGATCTTGCTTTGATAGTTGTTATGGGCATTTATATTTTGTTGCATTGTTGACAGGATTAGGTGGTCAAGCCAGCTTAATTTTTTTGGGGGTGGGGTGTCGGTAGGAATTATGGATTCAGTAATCTGGTCATGGCCATACTTTTGGACTAGATTATATATCAGAGTGTGTGATTTCTGATAGTTAATTGAAGTGATGGAATGTAGTGACATTCCATTTAATCTTTTGTTTTCCTGCATGTTTCTCATGCTGATGGAAACAGTTTGTCCTTTCCATAGTAATCTTGAGCAATATTGCTCAATTTTCTTGATGAATGTTTCATTTGCATTCATCATTGTCAGGTAGTGTGCAATTTTGCTGTAAATCTTTATATTTAGCAGTGAAACCTTACCATAGAGTGAACGGTATACCTTTGAGAGGGTCTTATTGATCTGGTCTCTGAACTGGAGGATTTTTGTCTAAAGTTCTTTAGACATTGCTGATTACAATTTTGAAATATTAAATCTCAGAAATTTCTGTGGTTCAGCTTGGAAGCACGATTTGATTTTTTTCCCAGATAGGATAGTCCAAGCTGTGGATTTTTCTGTGTTTATTTTTAGGTCTGATATTGGACAAATATACCAGATATTTTTGAGTTGGAAGAATGATCAAGACATCATCCATGTAAGTGACTGCCTTGATCGCTCTTTTGAGTCTGGGTATATATACTCCAGGCAGGTTATCTTCAATGTCTTTAAGAAGTGGATTGATGTAGCAGGCAAACAGGAGGGCACTGAGTGGAGATCCTTGTGGGATTGAAGTACTGGGAGTAAAACTGTTTGTATATACTCCATTGAGTGATATGTAAATTTCCCTATTGTGTAGTAAATTGTCCAGTATCTGAATTATCTGGGAGGGAACATCAAGGCCCTCCAAAATATTCAGCAGTGTGCTGATATTGACTGAGTCGAATGCCTCAGATATGTCAAGTTGTACAGCGATAAGCTTGGATTTTCTGTTGGTTCTGATGTAATCCAAGAGGATTTTGGTTTCCCCAATCGCCGTGAGTGCTGATGAGCCTTTCTTGGCATACTGAGAGGGCATGATATGACTCAGGATTTTATGTTGTATCTTATCTTTAATGACACCCTCTATAATCTTTATTAAGAGTGGTGACATGGATATGGGTCTTATGTTGTTTATATCAGTAGGGTCTTGGCTCTTTTTCATGAAAGGCACCAATGCAACCGGATATAAATTTTAAATGAACCTTTGCTTTTGCGCAAGATGGTCAATCATTAACATGATAATTAGGACAGTAAAATTGCTTAAGTGGTAGAGGAGGAATTTAGGTATCCCATGCATTCCGGGATGGATGCTGTCTGGAAGAGAGCATAGTTTGTTTTTAATATCTTGGACTGTGATCAAATGATCATCACTGGGTGAATGTCTTATCCAATTGCGATCAACTGATATGTTGTGTTTTTTTAATTTGTTTTCAAAGTGTAGTTTAATTTTTTCAAGCATGTAGTATCCGGTCATGCTGGTGCCCTGATGTTTAATTAGTATTGGAGTATTTTGTTTTTTCTGTGGCCCCAGTGCCCACCTGACAAGTTTGATTAGTCTGAAAGTAATTTAGCAATATAGTTTTGCGTGTGTGTTGTTGTTGTTTTTTTTTCATTTTTATTAGCATTTTTTTTTTTTTGTAGCATTGATGGAACATATAATTTTATTTTGCTCGATGTCTAGAAATGATGATCCAATGTGCTTTAGAATGCTTAGCTCCAACTTTACAGTGGCCCAATAATGTGGATTATTAGTATTTTAAAATGCTTCAGAATTGCTGAATGTTCATAAATCTTTTTTAAAATATCACTCGGGGGGGGGGGTGAAATTCATACTGTATAAAAACATACTATTTTTAGTAACTATTTACTGTATATATAATTAAATGCTGATAATTGAACTAGCAATTATAATAAATAATATCCTATCAATCTTTGAAGTTTCTTATCAGTCAGTTAATATAAGTACAAAAATAAATATATAGACATAGATATGTGAAAAGAAGGAAACAGACAAGTGCCTATAGGTATACAGAAATAAAAAAAATTGATAACTTTTTATGTAGAAAGAAAAACTTGGATATTGAGAACCAACCCAGACCTTATTATAATGATATAACACTTTTATTAATTCAATATAAAGTTATTATTTTTTAAAATAATTGTATGGTAATGTTTTATCATGGTTTCTTTTCTTTTTTAACATTAGGAGTTATGATATGGCTTTTTGAACTCAATTTAAAATCAATTTTCACTTTTTTATTTGTTCTTTTCTTATATTTTCACTATCTAACCTTTTTTTTTTCCAGGATTATAAATGACAATGCTCTGCTTAAATGTTTTTGTGAGATATCATTTGGTAATAAAATCTTTTAAATATCTATATTTTGTTTGTGAATCATTGACATCTATTTAAATTGTCTTAATATAAACCAAGCACTGGGTATACATATATGTAGGACATTATGATCTTGCCTAACTGATAAATTCTGGTTCTACATGAAATACATATATTGGGAATCATGTATGTTGTCATGTGTATCGGTTGCTTGAGATAGAGTGGAGGATGAATAAACTGAAAAAATTTGAGTTCAAATCCCTCTATTTACATTTATAGGAAACTTTGGATATAAGTAAATGAAATACGGTCTTAGAATAACATCTATTTAATAAATTATTCATATATACATACCTTTTTTACATGCTTGCATATTAATGCAGATATCATGATTACTATTTTCAACTTTTTATCCATATTATATTCTCATTTTTGTATTTTTATTCATGAATATTAAATATATGATATATGAACTTACATCTATGAATTGTATATATTCTTATACATATTGTTTATAAATATTAAGCTAATATATATAGATATTTAAACAAGAATATTCATAAATATATTAATGGACCACAGAAAGGAGTTTGCTGTTAACTGAAAGGAGACCATTTGATTTTTCTTGGAGATCTTAAAGAAACTGAGCGTGGCAAATTCCTAATATCCACTCCATATGTTCTTGTCATTGCAGCTGTTATTATTATATGATTATTCATATAGATACTAACATTAATGGGTTGCTCACCCATATGCATTAACTAGCATTGTGAGTTTATTGGATTTTTAGCTCTGAGTTTAAGAGCAAGAAACAACCTAGTCTTTCTTCTCAGTTGCGTGATAGCTTTTAACTGAAATTGAGTTGAGTTTTCTTGAAACCAGAGTGAAGGTGTATATGAATGAAAATATATATATATTTTCAATCATGACAGACAAAAATAAATCATGTCCCTTGTTCCCAGGAGACTGGAAAATCACTGGCTAAGCCAATGATTGATAGTCAACGGTGAAGGATGCTAAGATCCTGATTGTGGACTTAGGTTTTCATTTTATGACAACCTTTTATTTAGGTACTTACAATTTTAGATCACTTTCAAGTGAAGGAAGATTGCAAGAATTGAAAGAAGAACTGTATCATATTAAATGGGACATTATTGGACTTTGTGATGGAAGAAAAGGTGAAGAGACAATTGATTTAAAAAATAGACATGTACTGCACAACAAATGCACAAATATTGGAAACACAAGTAGAATAGGATTCATTATAAATAAAAAGTGGAAGAACAACATTATGGAGAAGGATGGTCTATCAGCTAGAATAATAAGATTAGTTATACAAATTAATAGCAGATATCAAACAGTTTTATGCTTTAACAAGTTCTCATTGTGATGATGAAGTAGAGGATTTTTATAGAAGAGAATAAAAGTCTCTATAGTGTAAAGTAATATCTTTGTATTGGATAAGAAAAAAAAAGAAATTATTACTATATAAAAAAGATAATATCATGAAATGTATAGAAAGAAAAGTTCTGCCAAGAATTATATAACAATAAAGAACAAGGAAAACTATCTTCTATAACTACTACATCTTATGAATTTGTCCATGATTTTAAATAAAGAAGTAAGACATGCAATTAAATTTATGAAGAACAGAAAAGCTCCAGGTAATGATGGAATTTATAATTGGTATCTTAAAAAAGGCAGATGTAGAAAAAGAAAGAATTTTGGTCAAACTTATATACCAAATGTTTAAATGATAAAGATGTACCATATGATTGGAAGAATGCAGTATTAATATTAATAGTTTAAAATATAATAAAGAAGATATTAGAAATTACAGACCTGTCAGTCTTTTATCAGTTCTGTACAAACTTTTTTTTTTTTTTCAAAAGTAACCTTTATTAGTAAAAGGATTACAAAAATTTTGGGTACACTTACCCCTTGAGAATTACAAAGTGTTCAATGTGACAAACAAGGTAAAACAATTATTGATTATATAAAGTAAATATGCTTGATAACAATTATGTCCATTAAAGAGTTGCTATAAGGTTGATATTAATGTGTATCTGAACATGAGTATCTATACATGGATCTACATGGCCCAGCTACTGAGAAGCCATCCATCACCCAATGATCCCACCCCTGAGGCCCTGAAGCGAAGACCCAAATGCTTCAGCTGAATAGGTGGACAAATCCAGCATTGCGCCAACCACCACAACAGGCAGCGAGGTCCAAGGCTCAAGTCCATTGAATAATAAATTCTTGACCTGCAGCCGAGCCATGTCAAGACCATTCCAGATGCCCCTGTCTCCCAATCAACAGTCCAAATGTGCAGGGACCGCATTCGGTCTACCTGCCCAGAATTGGAAAGCCAATTAAGAAAAACCCATAGCAAGCACAGATCTGCACTGCCTAAAACCAACCTATCAAGGGGGCACAGCAGCCAACCAGAGCAGGAATGATGCTGAGGCTTTGACCAGGTACCCTCCCAGCAGGTTTTCCAGGTAGCAGCAATAATTGTCAACAGTCTGCACCAAAGAACCAGCCTCCTAACGACCGCCACCACCCCCGAGAAAGAAAAGAGGAGTGCAGACCCATGCCCGGAAAATTATTGCAGCAAAGTCTCCATCAAAGTTACAAAATTTGGAGGTGGCCCAAATCAGACCAACCTCCTTATAAACTTTCAAATTTTAAAGTTAACCAAAGAAAAAAATGATTAGCTCAAATCAACACTGCCATAACAAACAGGCCATCAGGGGGATTGAAACAGCCTCCAAAGTCTGCTTCATTGTTGTTAACTCTTGATACGTGTCATATATTCTAAATACTAGTTCAACTCATCCGACTGCAAGGTTCTCCAGGGATTATGATCTAGCTTATATATTTCCATTTGGTTATTCCAATTATGAACAGTGATTAGCATTGTAGGATTCTTGCTTATTGTTTGGTTGTACAGTAGAGCTGAATGGCAGCAACCTGTAATAGTAGCTAGTTTCTGTAACCATGTTGTGGACTTGGTTGTAGTAGGATCCCAACTGGGACTCTTGTATTGATCCTATTTGAATTCTGCTTATGTTAATTGAAATCTAGGTCTTGATTAGTAGTCAAGGTTTCAATTGTGTAGTGTAAAAGTTTGTAATCTTTGGATTATTCCTAATCATTGTTGGATTAAAGGAGTTGAGTGAAATGCAGCTTCAATATCTTTGTTTGGGTCTATATCATCATTTGAACTTGGTTTTTATCTTTAAATCATTGTTTTTTGGCTCAGGAAACACTTCGTTCTAATTCTGTGTCAATTTTAAAGTTTTCTATTCTTTTTGTGGTGCCCCAATCGCACTGGAAGTGGCCCAGTAACTTTGATCTAATCATCAGAAAAAATTAATTCTTGTGCAGCGAGATGGCTTAAAACATAATCTATAATGTTTGATTCTAAAATTGAGATCCAATTTATATTTAAAATAATTTTCCCCTCCTGCACTGTTCTACCACATTCAGCCACGATGATATCGTAACTTTTTTCTTATGAACAAATTAACGCTGGGATTTCTTCTTTTTTTTAATTTCCATAGGTTTATGATTACTTTTGTGTCGAGTTTGTTTCTTGGTCTATTTCCTGTTTTTCCTGATTTGTTTGCAGCCGTAGAATCTTGCTATATCTGATGCTATTGTGAAATTCTTGAGACTATCTTTATTAAGCTTTTTTTTTTTTTTCCGTTTTCAATAAAATTTGACCCGCCAACTATATCTCAATTAATCCTATCATTAAGCTTAGGATTTCTAGTAACTTTTTTTTTTATTTATTTATTTGGTTTCGTTTTAAAATCTTTTTCCTTAGTTTTATTCTTACTCAAATGATTCTAAGATTTCCTTGTACTGGCTTTTGCCTTTTTTAATGGCAGCCATTTGCATAGAACGATACGATTGATAATTTCAAATACTTTAGAGTGAAAACTGATTTCAAATTTCTTGTAAAGGTGATGAAATGATAAAACAAGTACTCACCTACATCTTGGCAAACCTTTTCCCCGATAAACTCAAACTTGAAAGCATAATGAGTCTCATTCTTCTGGTGCCAGTGAACAGTCAACTGCTCCAGCTGGCAACAGGAAGTGGACTGAGTTCTGTACAAACTTTTTATCAAAATAATTACAATTTGTCTATAACAAACATTGCATTTTAACCAACCAAAAGAACAAGCTGGATTTCAAAGTGGCTCATATTCAAGTATTGAGAGAAGTTATAAAAAGGACCAATTAATATTTTTAACCATTATGCTTTAGATTTATAGATTATAAAAAGATATTTCCATTCTATATGCATTTTTTCAGTGATTAAAGCATTAGATCATTGAGGTATAGACCTAAGATATTGTCATATTTTGAAGAATATTTATAAAAATATAACAGCAACAATTATATTAAATAATGATTCTAAAAAGATTAATATTGAAAAGGCTGTTCCACAAGATGATTCCATATCTCCAAAAAATTTTACAGCAAATTTTGCAAGAAATATTTTGTGGATTAAAATGGAAAACTAAGGGAATGTAGAGCCGCTAAGCATGTAACCTATAATAAGAAAGATGTAAAATGATTTCCATATTTATCTTCTTAAGGTGTGAATAAAGTTGTTATTTGAAACTAAAATAAAGTTTGAAAATAAAAGTAAATGGAGATTATTAAAGTTATCTAGATTTTTCTAATAACATAGTTGTTGTTGTAAATAGTGCTTTAGAGTTTCAGTAAATGTTGCGAGGGTTATTAGAGGAAAGTAAGAAGTTGGATTAAAGGTAATGTCAAAAAGACTAAAGTAATGTTACATTGATTTTCTCAAAACAAAATAAAGATCGATAATGATGAGTTAGAAGAAGTTAACAACTACAAATACCTTGGCTAGATTATTATCACAGATGGAAATATAGTAGATGAAATTAATCATAAAATTATAAACTTGGTTGGAGTGCTTTTGGTAGAAATAACTCAATATTAAAAGAAAATATACATGTGTGTTTGAAAAACAAGATTTTTAATAAATGCATATTACCAGTTCTTACTTATGGATCTAAAACTTGAACACTTAATAGAAAAGAGCAATATGAAGACTTCAAACCATTCAACAAAGTATGGGGAGATGTATGTTAAGAGTGACAAGAACAGATTGAAAATGAAATACATAGATGAGAGCTTAAACAGGTGTTTCTGATATAATTGAAAGAATCATAGGACTTAAGTGGAGTTGGGTTAGACATATTGCTAGAAGAGATGATAATGGATAGTTGAAAAACTTAAATTGGAATCCAAAAGATTTAAATGACTTAGAAAGTGTCATCTGAGATGATTGGATGAAATAAGGAAGTGTGCTGAGTTGATGAAAAGAAGAGAGTGTAGATATTAGAAAAGATGGACTAAACTTGAAGAAACCTTCATCCTCTAGTGGATTAGTAAATGGTTGAAAATGATGATGATTTAGTTTTTGTTATAACTATTAGAGAGTAGAACATTTTTAATTAGTACTATTATTTGAGCAAGATGAACTTCTATCTGACAAATTATATGATCTCATCAAAAGATTTTGCAGGATGATTATAATTAAAATTGATATGTCTATTTGTATGAATGGATTTTCTATAAACAAATCAAAGAATCATCAGATTTTTTTTAGCAATTAAAACATCTAGAAAAAAATAATTGTTATTTTCAACTTTCATAGTAAACTTAATATGAGGATGCTATTCATTAAGAAAAATAAAAAAAGAATTTAAATCGTCAATACCATAAATCCATGTAACAAATGTATCATTTATATATCTGAGTCAAATGAACAGTCTCTTATTAGTTGCATCCAATACTTGATTTTTAAAATTATTCAGGAAGTCATTAACAGGAGATAGTGGAGAACTCAGAAAATACCTTTACTGTTTTTTTTTTTAAATCATAAATAAAAAATAATATTTTTAAGGCAATGTTTTGCTAGTAGAAGAATAAAATTAGGTAAAACTATTGTTTTGAGCTATTATAGATAAAGTCTTTTTAACAGGAGAGTACTGGTTAAAAATAGAGAAGACATCAAAATTGACCAATAAATCACTTTTAACTGTTATTTTTCAATGTTTTCAAACTTTTGGCTATACATTGAGCCAAATAATATGTTGGAAAAGCTATAGCACATTCAATATGTCTCAATGATAACTCAGATTTATTGTCCATAAAATTTAGGATATTGTGAAGAACTTTCTCTGGGAAAAATTTTAATTTTTATATCCTCATCCACGCTGGAACATTTGATAAGAAGTTTTGTGGTTTTTTCTAAGAAGTTACAATTTTTTTAACAATCTTATAAATACTCATTTAGTAAATAAAACAAAGTATTTCTACCTGGTGGAATTATAACAATACAGTCTTCTTCTTTTTTTAAATTATGAAGCGCAGCAATTTTTTTTATAAATAAATTTAGTTTTTGGATATTTCATATTTTTTTTTAAACATCACAAATCTCAAATCTAAGAAGATTGGAAATGTGTAAGTCTATATATTTTAATGAAGATTCCACATTACAGATAATATTTTCAACTGGAATATATTTAGAAGTCAGTATATAATTAAAACCTTTCTCCAATAGGGAAACTTCATTTGAAGAAAATTGATTGTTAGATAAATTTTTGACAACTTGTGTTGAAGTAGGTTTAATAAAATATTTTTGCTTTTTATCCAACAATAAAGCTGTTTTATACATATATATATATATCAATGGATATTGGCATTGATAAAGAAAAAGGCGGACATTGAGGATCTGGCTTGTGAATTATCATAGTAATATTTGCAGACTTGTTTGTTTTATGAATGGGTTTATAATATCAGCATTTTATATTTGATAAGTTAGATGTAATTAAAATTAAAAAAAGTATATATATATCACTTATAGATATGCATTTATATATAAATTCAAAATAAAATTTTTTAAATGTAATATATATATATTGTAACAGAATGAGTCTTGATCTTTACTTGACAATAAACTTAATAGTCCATCAGAGTGGGTGAGGAAGCTTAAGGATTTCCAAATTTATAGACTCATGTTCACTCTGATCTCATTCCTGGAAGATGATGTATTAGCAAACAAACTTATGTCAAAAATCTACTTTTATACACATCTTCTTTCTCCATTTTGAAGTTCTGTTAATTCCGAAGTTCAAACTTAGGGATAATACTCATAATATTCTACTTCAGAGTATATCAACATCCCACTTTATAATATGCAAGTATGTGACAAATTGAGAACTGAATATAGAAAAAATACAAATGACAGTCTTTAATTTAAAATTCATATATTTAACAAATTTATTTACAATTAACATAATTTAGGCAACAAGGTTATAACAAAGATAAATAATTTGTTTAGATATCTGTACATATTATTTGATTATTATAGTTAATATCATTAGTCCACTTCCTATTTCCTTCACAGAATATTCATCCAGTATCAATACTAACACACAAAAAATTATAATTTGTTGATATTTATGTTTACACTTGCTTGCTAATTTAGTTTTTATCAAAATCATAATTCCTCATCTCTAATCAGTTCATTGATGAGTTCGTATCAATAATGTGATGATATGAGATCCTTCCTATTATGGTTGGTCTCTTCAAAAATAGGAAAGACCATCCACACTACAGATTATTAATCATATATACCAAAAACAAATAAATAAATGATGAAATGATTAGTAATAACAAACAAATAACAGTGTTAATATACAAGTGTTGGTATTTAATATATAATAGGATAAAATCTTACCTCTCCCCAAGTGATGATTTAATTTCTCCACAAGCAAGATCACGCCTGAATCTATATTTTATTCCAATTTACAATAAAGCTAATAATGCTTTTTACTTTTCTAACATATTAATAGTTTACTCCCTCCTAAATCTATAATAAAGGTAAGAAATAAACAAAAAATTATACATGAAATAATTTTAAAAAAATGATATCAACCTAAAGATCAAACAAGAGTCCATAAGGAAAATGTCCTAAAAAAATTATAAATGTCCTCTTTGATCCAGTTCATATTTCATTTGGTGGGATTCAAATGTTCTAGAATACATCTGACAGTGATTTGCATTTCAATTATTTCTCTGTTTGTATGACCTGCTTTCAGATGTTGAGTTGCAGCTTCACATCTAAATAGTAATGTTGATGGTATTCGCAGCATAGATGAATAAATGCTATGTCAAATTAAATTTGGTTTTGGTAGTTATAGCTCCATGGATAACTTTCTCCACCCAATGTAACTTCACACTTAGCAACTCATATTTGTATGTCTTTCTATCAATGTAATTAATAAAAGTTATCGAGTTGATTGAAAAGCAAGATATTTGCTGTTAGATATCTCAAGTTAGAATTAATCTACTCTTCAGCTTAAGCTTGAAAATACTCTGGAAAGATCAAATAATTTAAAGCTGTTTTTGAGAATTTTAATTTGGAATCTCTCATTTGGCTGGGTTTGAATCCATATTGCCTTAATTTATATTTAGTCTGTATCCTCTGAGCTATTTTTATTTAATGTTTTTAATTTAAGGGCAGTAGACTTTTCTGTTTGAACCACAAGTTTTTCCACTCAAAATTTGTATATGTTAGTTAGCTAATGAGAGTTTTCAGTCTGATTATAGAGAAAAAGGCATTTGTTTATATCTTTTGCTAACCACCAAAATGAGTTTGTTCGATTTGGATGTCAATTTGATGTTTTCAAACAGTAGGTTTGTGTTTATGCATTTGATTAATTATTTACATCATTTATTATAGTTCATATGTATGATAGATTAATAACAATAAAAAATTAGTTTGTCATTTCTTTCCTTAAAATATTTTATTTTCTTGTTTGTATCTAAACTTGATCATCCTTTCCTTGTATTGTTGTAATGTGTGTGAATTAAGCAACAATTGACAAGAGGTTTTTAACAAAGGTAAGTATTAGTGTTTACATTTTATGGTTTAGTTTAGATAGCATATTTATCATATATTTATTAAATGTTTAATTATAAAAATAAATTAAATTATGGAAACAACCATTTCTCAGCTATAGTGCTTGTGACTACTTTCATCTTTTGGTAATAAGTTTCATTTGATTTGCATTTTTATTATAATATAGTTTGCTTTCTATTAAAGGTAGAGAATGCTATTATTGTCAATCTTAGATTTGAATTAGGTAAGGATGCTTTTAATGGTTTTGAAGAGGTGTAAGACCACATCTTACAATATATATTTGTGTGTCTACAGTCATGCATTTAACATATGAATGTGTGGAATGTTTAAAAACTAAATTTATATATTAATGTATCTTATAAATGTTAGTCCTGAAGGAAACTGCTAAACAGTAAAAATTTAGTAAAAAGATAAGTAAAAAAGCATTAGAAAGAAGTAAAATCAGTTGTTCCTTGAGTTTATTATATGAAAGTGAGGAATAGATCTTTTATAATTGTAACACTTCCTAAGATTCGATCTCAGTTGTTGTTTTTTTTCATTTAGTAATGAAATGAAGTAATTTTTTTTTTTTTTTGAAAAAGTTGATGTGGCATGAATTGAGTCAATTGGATATCAAGGGGTTTTTGTTTTAACAATAAGTAGACCTAAAATTTTGCAGAAAATTTTAAAAAATTCAATTAAAACATATTTGTTTAATATATTAATTATTATTATAGTTGTTTTATATTTTTTATTTTAAGTTAGCTTTTAGCATATTGTTGAAGACAATAAAACGCAATAATAAATTTTTAGTTAGAAACTAATAATTAAAGTAATTTAAGAATCAATAAATTGTAAATTTATTTAAATCTTATGATTCGCCTTTTTTTTTTTTTTTTGGCGAGTCGTTGGTATAAATAATTGGTTATGAATTGTTTAAGAATAATTATTTTTTAAAAGAATTTTTGTTTATGTATTGGTTATTAATAAGGTAAAAAGTTTTTTTGTTTTTTTTAAAGGGATAAGAAATGTTGATATATTTAAATTATAAAATTTAATTTGCGTTTAAAAGTTGAATGAATTTTTGTAAGAAATTTTGCTTTTAATTGTTAATTAAAATTAAAAGAGGCATAATTTTGGTATACAATATATATAAACTTATAAACGTAAGTATAAATCACAGAATAAGTGATTTCACACAAATGCGTGAAATATAATTTTTGTTTTAAAATGCTGCTTAATATTCTCAAAATATGATGGCAATATTGAAAAACCAATTAATAAATGTTGCTGAATGTGATGATGATGAATACTATTTTACATTTATGTCTTTGATGGACTGGCCATGTAAAGTGAGTAAATGACAATAGATTTCCTAAAATATATTTATAGTGAACTTGCAAATGATTCATACAAGAGGTTTATTTCATTTAAATTATAAAAATTATTCAAAGACAATTTCAAAAAGTATAATTAAAGTTTGTTGCAGGAAAAGTTAAAAAACACTACTATAAAATGAAAAACAAACAGATTTGTGTTCAGAATGTGATTTATGAGAACATGTTCATTTTGATTTCATTTCAATAAAAATTTTATTAACAATAAATAGTGATTACATACTAATAAAGGATAAATAAATGAATAAATTGTACAATAATATGATTATATAATGTTCTATATGTCATCTGGCTAGATTATGTTATGAGAGCACAATGTTATACTCTTATGTGGTTAGGTATAGTGAAGAGATTCTAAGAACTTGTTTAATGGTATTAGCATTTTTAATATAGACATGAATATTTTCTTTTATAAATGACTATTCTATAATGCTGGGTAGGAGGGAATTGATAATCAGGAAAAGGAAAGAGCAATTAAAGACCAGGTGTCAGCAAAGACTTTACTGGAGGCAAGGAGCTGGTCACGTTTCTTGATTTTTTTTGAGCGTTTGATAAAACAATGGTATGATTTGTGGGGGGGGGGGGTAATTCCATGAGACTTTTGCATCTCACTATCCATATGGAATAAAGGACAAAGGTAGAAAGCCTTATTATTGAAAAAAAACCATTATGAATGGCATTTTCAAGTGAGAAAATCATATCAGGTCTTATGTTGGAATTGATTATAATTACATCTTTCAGAGTTTTAAGTCTTGGGCACCGGTGTATAATATGGTCTATGGTTTCATCTTCACGAGCACACAGACCACATATAGGGTCAATGCTGGTAAAACCTCTTCGGTGATAAAGAAACCAATTCGTGGGTAGCGCATTAAGATTTATTTAATGATGAAGTCAAGGAATTTGGGTTCCAGACTCCATCTTTTGAAGTGTGTAATGAGTCTTTGATTGGTTACTTTTAGGCTGGTTTTAATGGGTTGTTGATTATAGTTGATTATATTGTATGCTTCCCATAAGGTGATTTTTTGGTTAAGGTTAAAGGGTATTATCGGGTTATAAAGTTGTAGTTGTTGTATTAGGGATGCTATCCATGAACTGGAAGAGGGTGGAGGACGATCTGTCGGTGTAATTTTTTTAATAATGTTAGAGTATCCGCAGGAGAGGATCAGATTATGTAGAGTGTTGTGGGTTTTCTGTAAAATGATTGCTTGTATTGAGTGGAATGACAGTCCATTGAACCTGCATGGTCATTGGATACCTCGCAAGCTAATAGCAACTGTCCTTCCTCTCCAGAGAAGTTTGGTGCATAATCGGTTAATTTTATTTTGAAACTGTTTAGACATTTTAACGAATGGAAGATAATATGAGATTTTTGGCATTATGATCATGTTGAGGAGGCCAACCTTTCCATATAATGAAAGGTATATTCTAGAGAGTGAAGTGGTGATGGTTTCAGTTGAATGGAGGATTGCATCTTGAATCTCTCTTGCCATTGCAGTTGGAGTTTTGTAGATTGGAAAACCTAGGTATCTTTGGGGTTTTGCAGAAAAGGGAGAGTTAATTTGTTTACCAGACATTATCTTCCAGATGGAATATTTGTTAAAATTTATTTGTAGGCCAAGTTTCGCTGTATTTCTGTTTAATATGTTCATGAGATGAGGAAGGTATTTAATGGTGGGAAGCACAACCATGATGTCATCTATATATGCAAATACATTGAAGTTTTTGAGAGAGGGAAGGAAAATTCCAGGGAGGTTTTTTTCTATATCCATCAGAAGAGAATTGGTGTATGCTGTGAAGAAAAGGGCACTGAGCAGGATTCCTTGAGGGATCGACTTGTATGGCTTGAAGCCTGGTGTGATCTTGCCATCAAGAGAGAGAAAAATCTCTCTGTTGTTGAGCAGATTGCTGACCATCTGTACGATCCCAGTTGGAATGTCGCATTCCAACAGAATATCCAGAAGGATGTTTATCTGGACTGAATCAAATGCTGCCGCAACATCCAGCTGGACAGCAATAGGTTTTGATTTACGATGTCCTCTGATGTAATTGAACAGTGCAGTTACATTGGACATAGCATGCGAGGTTGATGATCCCTTTTTTCCGTATTGGTTTGACGAGATATGGCTAAGAATTTGAGTTTGTATTTGATCTTTAATGACTGACTCAATTATCTTGATAAGCTATGGGGTCATGGAAATTGGCCGGCTACTGTTAATGTCATTTAGTGGTTTTGCTTTTTTAATAAAAGGCATGAGTGCCACTGGGTAAAGATCTGTTATGTTTCTGTTGCCGGAGGCTAGGTGATCAATCATTTTTTTAATAATTGGCACAGTGAATTGACTGAGGTGTTTGAGAAGGAAATTTGGGATGCCATGAAGGCCAGGATGAACGCCGTCAGGGAGAGATGTTATCTTCTTTTTGATTTGGATTTCCATGATGCCATGTTCGCCGGGGTCACCAGCATCCAACCAGCTGTTTATAGGAGGAACTCCATCTTTTTGCATTAATTGGCAGAATTGTTTGCTGATGTGCTGCATCATTGGAAAGCCAATAAGATTAGTTCCATTAGTATTAATGGATAAGGGAGTGATTTGTTTTTTATTGTATCCCAGTGCCCATCTGAGATAGTCTCTTGTCCAGCAGTGTTGTTGTGCTAAGAAACATTTGGCTCTTCTGATGGATATATATTCTGCAAGGGACTTTTGCTTGATTTTGTAGAGATTTTTAAGGAAGATAATTTTTTCTGTATTTGTGAAATTTTGCTGTGATGCTTGAAGTTGTATATTAATGTCTGTTAGATCATTTAGCAGGCCATTAGGTCCTTTGATTTTCCTGGTGTGGTGATTTAATATGGAGTGAAGTATTCCAATGAAGGAAAACCAGCCCTCCTCAGCAGGAAGGGAAAGGATGTTTATTTTCTGGAAAAGGATGTATGCCTCAGACACTATCGCTTCGGTCATATTTGATTGGGTGATCATGCGCATGGTTTTACCAGGTCCATCAATAGGTGTAGGGATTGCAATAGGTGTAAGTTGTAAGATTAGAGCCATATGATCAGAGAAAGCAACAGGGGCCAAGGCTGCATCAAGGTTGAAATGGAGGTCTGGGGTGTAAAAAACCAAATCAATCAGGGACTTTTTAGTTTTAGTATAGAAAGAGTAGGCTTCAGGAGGGAAGAAACAAACCCTCTCCACACATTAATCTGCGATTTATTAGATGCAAAAATCTCTTGTTGAAGTCATTGTATGTAGTGTTAAAGTCTCCTAGAAGAATAGTAGGAGAGGCTCTGTTAGCGTTGATGGCATTTAGGATATGGATTATTTTTAGATATTGAGAGGTGTCTTTGGCTGTATATGTATAAGCTATGATGATCGGATAACCCCAATAGTCTATTTCTATGACAATAATATTGGCATCTAGGAATAGAATGCTAAAACTGTTTGGTGGTGTTGACTTGCTGAGAAGAATACCGACTCCACCTGAAGCAGAATGGCCTATGGAAAATCTAGTAAATCCGAGAGCTGAGAGAAGAGATAATATTTTATGATCAGTCTTATGGTGATATTTAGTTTCACCCATAAGAAGTATATGAAGGGAGCAGAGCGAGAGCCAGTTTTTAATAGCTAGAACTCTATCAATTGAGTTGATGCCGCGAATATTAATGCCAGCAATTTTGCAGAATATGATAGATTAATCCAAACCGTCCTCAGCAAAATGTACCAAGTCAATGTGGGGCATCTCCATGTTAATGAGTTCTGATGTTGTTTGGAAATCAGAGTCTTGTCATTGAACTTGTGGATGGATTGGTGATATATTTGTTGGTTGAGGAAACGCATCCATGAAGTCTTCGGTGTCTGATGAAGTAGTGTAATCTGTCTGAGATTCGTCAGATGGATCAATGGTATCGATGGTTATAGGATCCATGGTTTTCCTCTTTTTTTCTATGGATTTGTGAAGCTTTGTGCTGGATATATCTGAGATTTGTTTGCTAGCGGGTGGTGGTGAATAATGTATTGGATGGGAGCTGTCATCATCAGAGCTTGATTTATCTGAGCGAATTGATTTTCTTTTAATTTTCTTATTTGTATTTTGGGTATTTGTTGTGTTGGTTTTTTGGGGGTTTTTTAAGTTTAGTAGTGTTGTTTTCTTTTTCCTGTTCTTTTGATGAAAGTGTTTTTTTTTATTGTTATAAGAATTTGGTTTAAATTTTAGACCTGAGTCATTTTCGGTTTGTTGTAACTGTTGTGAAACATTAATTATGCTGACTTTCGGGTTGAGTGTTTGATAAGTATTTTCATCTGGATGGTTGATTACTGCAGGTGTTGAAGAATTGAGGACAGTTTGTGGATCACTTTGTTTAGGTTTGTTAGACTTAGCTGGCCCGAATGATGATGCATCATTGGTTTTAAGCTGGATGGGAGTTGTTATAGATGAATTGTTTTGAAATTTTTTAAGTGTATTTTCTTCATTGCCTGGGTTTTCCTTGATCTCGTTAGATGGTTTGGTCATATTGTCTTCTTTTGTAGAAAGAGTTTGGCCTAGCATTGTTTCTCGGGGATTAGTACAATATGTATCTAATGAATGATCTTGAGTATTATTGGCTTGAGAGATTGGTTTAGTAGCAGTATATGTTATTGCTTGGTTCTCTGATTCACTACTATTAGTGTAGAGGTTGGTGTTTGTTCTTTTTTGAAGATTTTCATTTTGAAAGATGGGTTTGGATGTGAGAGGGTTTGTTGGAGGATTTATTTGAATCAGATTGTCTGGGTTTGTGAGGTTGCTGTTTGAATTAGTCCCATGTGGTGATTGTCTATTTAAGGATGTGATAGCCATATTAATAGGTCTACCAGGGCATCTGTGAACTTTATTCTTTTTAATACCACAGTGTATGCATATTCTTGCTGCACAATCTTTAATAAGGTGTGTTCTTTGAAGGCAGAAGAAACATTGTGGCTGTACTCCCCTGAAGGTCAAAACCATAGGAGAGCCTCTTGCAGTAATAATGGTGGGTATGTCAGTGGGTATAATGTTTTTCTTTAAAGTAAGTGTGAAGATAACTGTATTGGACAGGATTTGATCTTCGAAGTGAGGGTTTAATAGGTGTTTAAATTTGCTAACTGAACCATAATTAATAAGGATGTCTTGTAGTTCTTGTTCTTTCAAGTGGGCAAGGCAGTTTTGAATTCTGCCGGATAGTGTAGCTGGACGGTTCATATCTATGGAGCAAAGTATATAATTTCCCAAAGATCGGTAGTTATTTTTAAAGTTCATAAGGACCGCCCACGTTTTAAACTCAACGATAACATAGCGGTCATTGGGATGATTAAGGATCATGTGAATGCCTCTGCCTAATTGATTTTGATTGATTAGACTGTATAATTGTTCTAGAGGGAACTTATATAACGCACATTGTTGATTTGTTATGGCTAAGATTAACGACTTATCACTGTAATAGTTTGTAAACGATTTATACAGCGTGTTGGGAATCGTTTTGTTGAACTCGTTATTTATTTTTAGGAACATGTCATCATTATGATCGTTTATATTAAATGAGACATTTTCCAGAGTGTTTGATTCTTGTTCTGTGTCTAATTCTGAGATATTCAAATATAGTTCATTGAAATTATTGGCCTTAATATTTTCGGAGATGCTCTCAGAATTTTTAGACCTTACGATATTTGCGTACGTAGTGGAATTTTTCAATATTGGAATTGAGGAAATTGGTTTAGATTGCAAGTTGGCTGATGTAGCAATGGATTGTTCTGTGCTATAATCTTTGTTTGTTTTGGAATGAGGTTTATTAGTTTTAAAATTTATTTCTTCTTTTTGATTTTTAAATTTACTGTTGACAAACTGTAGTGTGACAGCGCTGGTTTTGTCGACCTCTGGTGGAAAAGTTTTAACTTTAAAAAATTCACCGAAATCATCTTGTTGGAAATTTTGTCTATTATTTTCAGATATGGTTTTCGGGGTATTATTGGGCAAAGAAAATTGCTCATTAGAGTCTTCTGAGGGAGCGTAAAGTCTTCAGAGAGGAGATGATTGGTTTTTGCTTGTATTGTTAAGGATTTCAATAGTTTCGCTTGATGAGATATTTATGCTATTGTTTATATTAGGGGTAAGTTGAATATTTTCTAAACTTTTGTTGATATTTGTGATGGTGTTTTCATTTGATTTATTGGGTTGTGGGTTTTTATTTGTAGTAGAAGTTAGTTTAGTTGCATTTAGATTAGATCTAAGGCTATAATATTTACGACCGATGGCTGCATTGCTAGATTGAATGCTGAGATCGGGGTTAACATTAATTTGAGAGTTATCGATTATATTATCACTTTCCATAATATATAATGTTTAAAACCGACTTACCTTGAATAAAAGACGTAAAGGTAAGGGGACAATCATCCCTGTCTTCTTGAAACTGAATCGCTAAGGGACGCTTTTAATAAGACCAGTTGCAAAGATGACTGCCAAAAGCGGAAGTATGTTCATTTTGATTTGTATAATTTACATTGCTCAACTCACCTTAAACTTTATTTTGTTTATTTTTTAAAGTTAAAATGGCAGTGATTATTGATGAATGTTTGCTAATAATAATCATATGCAGGTGATTCAAAGTCATGAAGAATGATTGATAAAGGTTGTCAAAATAAGAGTCATATATCACATGACCCTATCTCTTAAGCTTGTAAGTTATAAACAATGAGGATTGCCAATTCCTCTACAAGTTTTATGATAAATGCTTAGCCAGAGCCAGCACTTAAAATATCTCTGTCAGGAACCCCTCCCCAAACCTCTGACCATGGTGTCATGCTTTGGCACTCCTCAGAGAGGTGTCAGGGTAAGTTCAGAAGTGACACCTCTCTGAGGAGTGCCAAAGCACAAAACCATGGTTAGGGGTTTGGGGAGGGATTCCTGACAGAGATATTTTAAGTGCTGGCTAGTCTGAACCTACCCTGACACCTCTCTGAGGAGTGCCAAAGCATGAAACCATGGTCAGGGGTTTGGAGAGGGGTTCCTGACAGAGATATTTTAAGTGCTGGCTCTGGCTAAGCATTTATCATAAAGATTGTAGAGGAATTGGGCAATTCTCATTGTTTATTGATAAAGGTTCTTTGATTAACAGATTGTTTTTTTACTCTGTTGCACTTTTCTTCTTCTTTAGTATCTTGTGCCACAAGGCTTTTTTCTAGAATCATCAAATTATTTTTTATCTGATCATTTAACATCATACAAATCATAAAGTGCATACATATATTTATTTATTCATTATCAGTCATTTGCAAACAAGTGCAGCCATTTAAGAAGATAAAATATCACATAAAGATTTTAAACAATTATAAAGAGTAAAAGATTAATGCTCTTGTGCAGTTTAACACACTGATAGAGTATCAGAATCTGAATGTGGAGTTCTAGGATCAGTTCCAATGCTGGCACTTCCAGTTTTCAAACTTCTTAGGTACTCTCAAATAATAAAGCCATTCAGATATATATTATAATTAAAGCTGAAATTATGATTAATATACATTGTAAATTGTGAATCACAACAGTGTCTACATATATCATATGCTGGTCCTATCCTTTAACATTTTATATCTTAATTTTTTCTTCTTTTGAATTAATTTGAAATAGCCTTTATAATGTAAATAATGTATTGCATCAACAAAACAGGCATTGGTGGTCGAGAGGTCAGTGATGGCTGCTTTACAAGCAGTTGTCCTGGGTTAGCGGGTTCACTTCCCTGCTGATGCTATGACACATGAGAAAAAAAAACTATGTTCAGGTTTATCATAAAATGCATGTTTAGAAAGTCTGTATATTGATACCCACCCACGCATAACCTATTCAATACTTAATTTAAACAAACATGATTTATAATTAATTCAAGTTATTCAAGCTTTAAGCACATTAATAAAATGTATTCTTAACATATTGAACTAAATGTTATGCTCAATAGCTAGTTTAGTTACTAAACTTACTGTGATCAAGAGATAATCCTTGATCATCCTTAGTGATAATTCATCGTTGATTGCTATCACATCCTATAATCAATCAATTTCTATAAAATAATTCACATGCATATATAAATTTATAGAGAGATGGCCTTGTCACAGATTTGCTGTATCTTTTAATTGTTTTGACCACTGAATTCATGTTGTTTTATAAAATATATATATTCAACATGTAAAATATATTTATCGAAAATCATTATATTAAATGTAATTTTCCTTTTTTTTCTGTTTAGCTAAGTATCTCCTGCTATTCTTTTAACAATAGAAGTTTTGCTTGCTTTCCTGTTCATCATTAATAATTAAAAACTTAATTCCAAATTATTGTATAAAAAGCAATTTTGATGTTCTATTATTAATTTATTAATTTTTGAAACTGGTGGTGGTATATTAGCATAGAACTGACCGATTTTTAAAAGCAAATCCTCTTTTCATTAATATAAAAGAGTTAAAAGAAAAACATTTGCTATTAATTGTCTTTCATCCCTTGTTTTTAACAGCTATAATAGTGTTTAGTTTTGCAATATAAATTGAAATACTATTAGTTTAGAATTTTTTATCTTTTTAATGTGATAGTGTTATTTAATAGACTGTAAATATTTCACTGTGGCAATGTAGGTTATATTTAAATTAAACATTCAAAACATACCAAGTTTTAATTAAATTTAGAAATATTAAATAACATTCTAAAAACAAATATCTGTGGAAGTCCAGTTTTATTTCAAACTTGAAACTTCTAAAAAATTATTTTGTTACAGTATTTTTTTTAATTGATTTTTTTTCTGCTCCCCCCCCCCCTTCTCTCTTTCTCTAATCCAAAACTTTTTCTATCCAAATGACAAGAACTTAGAGATATCGCGAGAACTGACTTTGTTTCGATCAAAGATTGGTTATGTGCACTGTACTATAACATCGTAATGTATATATATATATATGTTGAGCAGTTTATAATCATAAATAATCTCTTGGAGGAAAAAGTAACTGAGATCAAATATACAAATATTGATATTATTAGTTGCTTGATATAAGATGCAATAATTGTATAAAAGAATTGCTTTGAATGATTTAACATATTAGTGGTAATGGTAAATCAAGAATTAAAAATTCTAGTATCAAATTTCAAATGAAGGAAAAAATCTCTGTAAACATGTATTGTCTTCATTTTGCTATTTGAAATACAGGCATTCTTATACCTGGAACTTTTTTTCTTTTTCATATGTCAAAGCGTTGACCGGGAAGCGAACCCAGGCCAGCTGCTTGTGAGGCAGCTATTCTAACCACAAGGCCATTAACGCTTGACTTATACCTCGAACTTAATTGTAAATATAGGGGTTTTTTGAAGATTGCTTGAAAGTCTGAGTTCAAATCCCCTATATTTAAAACAAAAGTAGTAGCTTTTTGTAGTTAAGATTCATTATAAAGAAATGATTCTAATATTAAAAAGTTTATTAAATACTGCCTACATAGGTAAAAGGTAAAACAAAATTTTAAATAACCTACTGCAAAGCAAAGACCTCTCCAGAAGTCCTTGGTCATTACTAACCAGGCTTTGTAATGATGTTTGGGATTGTTGTATCTTCTAACTAATAATAACTAGATATTTATTTGTAGACCAATATAATATTATATGACTAGTTGGATATTATGGATTAACTATTTGAATGAAAGTATTTTATCCTGTTCAGATTTAAAATCAAATCATAAACATAACAGCTGAATGTACTTCCCTTATATCTTGAGGCTCTTAATATATATATATGTAAAAAGAATAATTTATTTTAAATTTAGAGGATTCTATTGTGCAATTAACAGCCCAGCCAACTCATAACAAAATTGATTAATCATATTAGTCAGTAGATATATCTTATTCTTTGTAGTTAGATGATAAACAAAATGAAAAACTCTTAAACCTTTTCCTTTGTTTTTTTTTACGAAAACTTGTTAGAAAAATCTTTGGTCTGAAGCATGCTATTTAAAAGCTATGTTTATCTTTTATATATATTTATCATATGAAAAATCTTTAAATAAAGTGATTTATATTTATTTTGATTATAGAAAACTAATTTGAGTCAACAAATCTGCTTTGCAGCAAAACATATATATATGTATATAATAGACCAGTGGATAGTTGGATATTGAGGGGGGTGATAATATAATTATTTTAACGAGCAGCCATATGCATTTTAACATTTATTTGAGAAGGTCTTTTTGTGGGTATATAAAAAAATTCAAATACTGAATTTATGAAGCTTATAAACCTTAAACATATCTGGTTTAACCTTAATATTATGGTTATTAGTTTGAATGATCTGTTAGGAATGTACACTATACATTATCTTAATTTCTGTTTAAATAAAATTTTTGGCATCAAAAAGCATTTTATTTAAGATACCATGCAAATTCAAAATAATATGTCCTGTTACATTTATTGTCAGACCTCTCTTTTTAGATTGAAAAAATATATATAAACAGTTTGATCTATTTAAACAAATTATATAAACTCTGTATAATATACAAACAATCTTTTTTTATTTTTTAAAATATTCTTGTAGGTGAATTCAGTATAATATGCATGTGTACATATTGTAATGGTACCTTTTTATCTTTGTAAAGGGAGAATGTAAATGAAGTAATGCAATTTGTAATTATTTAATACATTCAGACACATTAATATAGTCTTAACAAATAAAAAGGTATATTAAATATTATTCTAACTTTTTGGGCTAGCAAATAATAGCATTAATTGATATGAATAAAGCCTCATCTATTAAATATAGTTTGAATTGCAAGGGATTTTAATGAACCCAAATCATAATTTGAAAGAATTCTAAATGTCTAAATATTCTTTATTATATTAATAATACATACGACTATTAAATTTTCACTGTTTCTCTTACATAAATTTGTTTCCAGTTACAATCTTATATATAAAATTCCTATTTTCTCTGTTGTCTGATTAGTGAATGTATGAAGTTTCTGTGTAAGGCTGTCACATGTCAAATTCACAATCTGTTACCTGTCAAATTCACAACAATTCCACCATTAATAAATTATAAGAGTTGCTCATAACTGTCACATATCAAACATAATAGGTATATATTTAATGTTAAATTTTAAATTAGTTTTGTTAATACTTTGCCGGATATATTTCTGAATTGTACCAAACAGGTCAGTTTGTTTCAAACAATTTTTTTCCAATTGTGAATTTCTCACACATTTATATAATACTAAAATCTTTTGTTTAATTTTCATTAAATCTTAAAAAAAAAAAAAAGTTAAATCAACCAATTAAAAAAAAAAGCTATTAAAAAAAACAATGGCCTTATTAAAAAAAATTATTACATTTGTTCATAATGCTGTCATTCTGCCATTAATAATTGTAATTTTTTTTTATGAAGCAATTGTCCATAATTATTAAAATCTTTTGTTTAATTTATATTAAATCTTAGAAAAAAATTGTTAAAGCAACTAATTAAAAGCTAGATGACCTTTCCAAAGACCAGATGCATCTGGTAAATATATAATATGCAAATATAGATGACTAGTGATGAAAAAGATAACTCACAATGAGTGATAAAAAAATTTAATTAGCAAAATGAAACTCACTTAGTTTGATTATAATAACAAAATAAAGCAAATATTATTCAAGTAAATAAGTATTTTATTAAACAGTATATTATTTTGTTGGCAAATAATAAAATATGGTGTTTAATAAGCTATTTCTAGAGTTGTCTTACATGTGTTGTAAACAATTCATGGAAACTGAACTAAGTTATATGGCAGTATAATCTTACTAAAATTAATATTATATATTTTGTTAAATAACTTTAAATAGTATGCTTAATTTACTTACCACTTTGTAAAGCTTATATTTTGCATCATTTGAATAAGTTTTCATTACAAATATCTTTAAAATATTTACTGAAACAATTATGTGTTACCTTAAAATTCAGTAATCAAGAATCTAAGGACCCAGGTTTGAATCCCATGCTAGTACTGTCACTAGTGAAGCCAGCAGCACATGAAGAAGAGAGGAGAAAAATACCGCTTGAAACATTGTGCATATACTAACCTGTTTGCTGTGATATTACTAACAGTTGAATGTATTTGGAATATTTAAATAAAATTAAACTTTTCTAAAAACATTCAACATACATATTAGATGATGGAAATAGTACAATATAAAAATACAGCTACAACACCATCATCACAAACCTTCAGGAAATTATTTCAATAGATTATATATATGTACGGTTAGAATATTACACATACTTTTGATTAAATGGAATGATAATGAGAATGATGACTTCTGATAAATACTATTAATAGTTTACCACAGTCTCTTTTGGTTACAAAATATATAGATAAATACTGAATAATACACATACATTCAGCATAAATATTTAAATAATATTAATTAATTAATTGATAAATTCCTTTTTTCTATTTGTAAAAAATGTCAACTAAGCATAGTATTTATTAACAATATTAAAATTTTACAGTATATTTGTATCTGTATTTATATTCTTTCAATATTCCACCAAAATCCCATGATATTCTGCTGTGTATATTTTACATATATATATAGATTGTGGTAAGGCAAGAATATATAGAGTACCAAAAATATTTAAAGAAAGGGTGCCTTTAAGAACCAATCTTAAATGGTGCAAATTTATATTTTGATAGAATATCTAAATGGATATCAAATAATAATTTTAAAAAATGTATTAGTGATAAAAGTAGTTTTTATATTGAAAATAATAAAGTGTTAATAAAAGAAATTAAAGATAAAACAAATTAATATAGTAATTATAAGTTGACTACAGTAAAAATAGATGTTGTGTCAATGTATATGAATAAAATTGTGGAAGAAGCAATAGAGTTAGCAATGAAAAGATGTAGAAATGATGAATATAAAGAAATTAAAATACAAATAGAGAAATTGTGAGAAATAATGAGAATTAGTTGTAAGGAGATTATATTTGAGTTTAATGGAGAATATTATAAACAAAAGAAGGGATTACTAATAGGAGGGGTATTAAGTGGGATACTTAGTAATATATATATATATATGGAAGATTTAATGATTAATAATAGTAATTGTTCAATTTTTATGAAAGGTATATTGATGATTACTTATTGATTTTTAATAAGAATTAAAGGCAAACAAATATGTATCTTGAAGAGATTAATAAGTTAGATAAAAATATAAAATTTACAATAGAAAAAGAAAATGATAATAAATTATCATATTTAGATATTTAGTTAAAGAAGTCATATAAAAATGGTGAATACAGGATAGAGACATCTGTATATAAAAAAACTAATATAGATAGTAATATAAGTAATTGGAATTTGAATTTAGATGTTAAATATAAAATAAGTAGTATAAATTCAAGAATATGTAGAGCTTGGAATTATTGCTCAAAAGAAGAAGATTATAGTAAACATGTAGAATTGATAATTAAGGAGTTTAGAGATAATGAATATCCAGAAAAAGTTATAGAAGAAAGTATAAGAAAGTCAGAAGAAAAATTTAACAAAAATAATGGGATAATATGTAGAAAAATAAAATAGATAAGAATAAATATATAAGTATTAAAATTTATAATAATAGTATTGTAAACAGTATGAATAAAATAATTATTAAAATTAATAAAAAGTTTAATAATGTAATAAAATTTAAGACTATAAATAAAAGAAGGAACAATATACTTAATATATTAGATAATAAATATGTGAGAAAAGTAGAAAAATGCATAAATGGAATATGTAAAATTGAGTGCAAGTCATGTAAAAGTAAAAATATAAAAACTAATTATTGTAGAAGAAACAAAAAATTTAATTTTTACAATATTAATTCAACATAAGTATTATAAGAAATCACCTATTTATTTGTATTCATTAGAAACAGGTCATAGCATTGAGAAAGTCAATATAAAATGATTAATTATACAAATAATAGAAGCAATAGGAAAATTAAAAAGGCAATATTGATTAAAAATATAAAGCCAAACTTTAATAGGGATTTTGGGGTAAGTCAATTTTATAAATAATTATTATTAATAATAGTTTGAATATGAAAAAGGTAAAAGAATAAAGTTGAAGAAAATGATGATAGAGGAGATATTAAGCAAGTAAAAAATTTTTGAAATTTTGTCAGTTGGGTTTTTAGAAACAGTTTTGTAAAGTGGTGAGTAATTTTTTAATGTAAAAAGGATAATTTGTAATGTGGAAAAAGTTAATAGTTAATTATAAAATATTCAATAAAAATAAGGAAATGTTAGAAGTGGATTAAAAAATATAAGTTAAAAGACAATAATATGTATTAAATAGAATAAAAAAATTAAAGTTTTTAGAATTAAAATTATAATAAATAATTTTTAAAAATAAAATAAAGTAATATAAAATAAATGTAGATAGAATTAATTAAGAGTAAAGAAAAGAGAAATGATTATTTATAATAGATTAAAATGTATGTTTTATTTGTGTATTATGAATAAATGTATAAAATGTATTAATTGTTTAAAATGCTATTTTTAATATTACTTTTTAATATTTTAAAAATCAGTCTTTTTAATATCCATTTATTCCTTAAAAATTATTTTAAAATCATCTTTTTAATATCCATTTGTTTCTCAAAATTTGTTTTAAAATGCTGTTTTTAATATTATTTTTTATATTTTTAGTTATTTTTATTAGTCCTGCAGCACAAAGTATGTGCTGTGCCTGTTTCACATTCATATCAACCTTCTGATAACTTTATAAATTTTGCGAAGATATCGTATACAAGATCCATGTCCATGTCACTATTTTTTTTTTTGCAAATTTTGTGAAAAATATCGTATACAAGATTCTTGTACATGTTATTTTGGTCAGATCACAAGGTTACAAAGTTATCAATAGATTGATACAAATGTGAAAAGGTGCAGCAATCCTAATATAAACTCCATGTTGCAGGTCTAATACCAAAGTATTTAAAAATCAATTAACAATGAATGTATGATATAATCAATAGAGAAATTCATTACAGGGGGCAGTGAAGTTTGGCAGTTGAAAGAAAGAAATGGAAAATATTGAGTTACAAAAATTGATTATTATTGAAGATTTGCTAGAAAATTGAGATTATATACATAATAAAAAAATTTGAACAATAATGAATATAAAATCAGGACAAGACAGTTGAAATGGTATAGAAATATACAGATGCTGTATCAGAAAAGAGTACTGAAAAATATTAAACTGGATATTATGGAGAAAAAGGGAAAAAAGAATGAGCAAAAAAGAGTTATCAAGAAGTTACTAAAGTTAGAGAAAGAAATTTGCTAGAAAATTTATAATCTCATAGAGAAGCAAAGCAAATTGGACTCAGGAAGACAACATTGAACATTGTAAAGATAAATATAGGTTTTTAGCCGAGAGGTCAGCGCAGCTGCCTTGCACGCAAGCAGTTGGTTGCAGACAGTTGTTACAGGTTCGCCTCCCGGCCGATGCTATGACATATGGAAAATATACATATAGGTTTTTAAAAAGTAGAGAGAGAAATCATTACAATGCATAAACAATTATATAGATTACTTTAAAAAATAAATGTTAATCACTTACCAAACAAATAAAATAAAATAGAAAATATTTCAGTAAATAATATCAAATAGAATATATATAATCACAGTATTGTAGTATGGTTTAGAAATGAATAGACAATGTGCAAAATAAATAAAATAATATATAAAATAAATAAATATTGATATATAATTAAATCGAAATATTTTATAATCTTTTAAAGGAAAATTATCAACTATTTATTACCAGGTGGTATATATATATTTGCTAAGTTATAATTTTTTTCTGTGATTTATGTTTAAATTATGGCAAAATACAATAATTATTGTTGTATTTGTTTATATTAATTATAAATTCTAACCTATATTTGTACAGGATCTTTAGAATCATGTAAATTATAGTCATTCATTTTAAAAGCAATGCCTGTGAAATAGGAAATGATTACAAAGACTTTAAAAAGCAGATAACATGCCAACAGAAGAAATAGTTTTGAGTACAAAAATAATGTAATAATTGTCCAAATTCTGTTTAAAATGTTTATTTTTATGTGCAACTTGATATAGAGGCAGTGCCATAAGATATTAAAATTTATGTATATTTATTCATTTCATTTTCGGAAGGCAGGTCCTGTTATCTAGACCTGGAGTGTCAAATTCATGTCAGCCATGGGCCATTTTTCTAACAAGTTAGTAGACCACACGATATTTATTTATATTGTTACTCATATTGCTTTTCAAATTTGACAGTTTATATATATATATTTATTTTAAGAAACATTAAATTATTAACAAAATTTAAACATAAAATCAATTTGTTTTGTTGTACTGTCCAGAAACTATAATTAAGTTAAAGAAAAATATATAGCTAATAAATAATCAAAAGGAAATATTTAGAAGTAATGACATCATGAAATTGGTAGAAGATTTTTATCAAGAATTATATAGTAATAAAGAACAAGTACCTTCTATATATATATTACATCTTCCGAATTGCCCAGAATTTTAAATGAAGAAGTGAGACATGCAATTAAATGTATGAAGAAAGGAAAGGCTCCAGGGAATGATGGAATTGTAATTGATATATTAAAAGAAGCAGGTGAAGAAATAGAAACAATTTTAGCAAAGTTATATACCAAATGTCTAAATGATAAAGATGTACCAGAAGATTGGAAGAATGCAGTAATAATATTAATATTTAAAAAAGGTGATAAAGAAGATATTAGAAATTACAGACCTATCCGCCTTTTATCAGTTTTATATAAAATTTTTACCAAGATAATTACAACTCGTCTACAGAGAACTTTGGATTTTCACCAACCAAGAGAACAAGCTGGATTTAAAAGTGGTTTTAGTACAATAGTTCATATCCAGATATTGAGAGAAGTCATAGAAATGACAAATGAATATGAGTTGTCATTATGTTTTGGATTTGTAGATTATGAAAAGGCATTCGATTTTATACACATTTCTTCAGTGATTAAAGCATTGGATCATCAAGGTATAGATCCAGGATATTGTCATATTTTAAAGAATATTTATAAAAATGCAACAGCAACAATTAGATTACATAATGATACTGGAAAAATCAACATTGAGAAAGGTGTAAGACAAGGTGACTCCATATCTCCAAAACTCTTTACAGCAGTGCTGCAAGAAGTATTTTGTGGATTAAAATGGGAAACTAAAGGAGTGAAAGTAAATGGAGAGTATTTAAGTCATTTAGATTTCACAGATGATGTAGTTGTTTTTGCAAGTAATGCTTCAGAGCTGCAGGAAATGTTGCAGGAGTTAGCAGATGAAAGTAGAAAAGTAGGACTAAAGATAAATGTTAAAAAGACTAAAGTAATGTTTAATCGATTTGCTCAAAATATGAAAATAAAGATTGATTATGAAGAATTAGAAGAAGTTAACAGTTATAAATACCTTGGTCAGATTATTAATACAGATGGAAACATAATGGAGGAAGTTAATCATAGAATTAAACTTGTTTGGAGTGCTTTTGGTAGAAATAACTTGATACTAAAAGGAAATATGCCTATGTGTTTGAAAAGGATGGTTTTTAACAAATGTGTTTTACCAGTTATTACTTATGGATCTGAGACTTTGACACTTAATAGAAGAGCAATACAGAGACTTCAGACCACTCAAAGGAGTATGGAGAGATGTATGTTGGGAGTAACAAGAAGAGATCAAAAACGCAGTGTATGGGTAAGACAACAAACAGGTGTTACTGACCTTATTGAAAAAATTAAAAGATTGAAATGGTGTTGGGCTGGACATATTGCTAGAAGAGATGATAATAGATGGACAATTGAAATTTTAAACTGGATTCCAAGAGATTGTAAAAGACCCAGAAAGAGACCACATGTGAGATGGATGGATGAAATAAGAAAATGTGCAGGGATGTTGTGGAGAAGAGAAGCTAAAGATCGGAGAAGATGGATTAAACTTGGAGAGAACTTCATCCTGCAGTGGATTGATAATGGTTGATGATGATGATGATGATGAATGCAATTTCTATCTTTAGTGGAATTCCTTCATTGATTTTTCTTTTCTTTTTTTTGCTGACTTTGAAGCTACATTTTCTGTATAAAAATATTGAGTACAAAATTTATATGCATGTTTAATAATTAAATTTGAATTACTTAATTTTTAACAGAATATTTTTTTGATCAAACAAAAATAGATCTTGATCAGTATACTGATACCAACCCAAGAACACAATAGCTGCACCAACCGAAAAAGAGGGATTTGAATGCTGTGCTTATATTAGTATTTGTTGGATTAACTGAAAATCTAGTCAAATTGTTTATTTTCTGTGTAACCATATCATTAATGCATTGATAATTTCTGCAAATACAAAGTAAATCCTTCAAGTAAATTTTTTTTTCCATGCTAGTAATAAATAGTTAAAATATAAAAGTATAACAAGTCAATAAATTCAATGTATGTAATAAATTTGAGTAATAATAAATTAAAAGGTAATAATTAAAAATATAAAATTCAATGCCAGTAATAATAAATAAATCTGAGTAATAATAAATAAAAAAGAAATAATTTATTAAACTGGTAAATGGATTCTAAGTGATCTTCCCTCAATCATAAAATGATGTAATAAAATCTTGTTATATGTAAATTTCTGTCACAATTGTCCAGGATTATATATGTTTTCTTTGTTTTTGTTTTATTTTCCCATGTGTCATAGCGTCAGCCGGGAAGTGAACTCTCACTAAACCGGAACAACTGCTTGTAAAGCAGCTGTCACCCCTCGACCACCAATGCTTGACATGTTTTCTTTGTTGTTATTTGTATATCACAAAACTTGTAAAATTTTATTTGAAAATATATTTGTTTGTGGCCTTATTGCTAATCACCACCTATATTGTTATCGCTATTGCTATCAACATATTATTTTTATTATTGTCATAAAAATCATCATCAGTCAATATAGATTTTATTATGCATTAGCATATCAAGATAAATTTTAAGCTCTTAAATTTAGAGTATATAAAGCTTTATGGCTTATTGAGCAAAATATTGTTGATTTTAAGCACGTATATTATTTTTAAATAGTGTTTTAAAGAAGAGATATTCAGTTTTGGAATAACCTATTTATCTAAATCATCAGATGCATCATTCACTGATCTTGATTATATTGTCCATAGTCATTAAGTTTGTAAATTATTATATTAATTTTATTAAAAATTTAATAATATTTCATAAAATTTAAATTTCATTTTATTGTTAGTATTGGAATTGTCAAATGTTCGTTACTAATTCCATTTTGTTTCATGAGCTGTCTTTGCTTATTATATTTGGGTAGTGGCAAAATACTTCTCACTGATACAAATATATATTTTAAAATAGTATTATTTAATTTATTTGAACCCTGAGACAAGTAAGTTATTAATTAATAGTCTCAACTTTAACTTTTTGTTTAGTTTTCATTGCTGAAATTTTTTATTATGCTTTGCCTTGATCTTTTATGTTTACTCTTATTGTTTGATCGCTTTAGTAGAAATTTTAAAATTTAAATTTCTTTTCTAGTTTAAGACTTATGATCTATTTTAAATATTTTTTGGTTTAAGCAAGCTTAGAATCCCTTGCTTTATTTCATTATTATCATGCTATTATTTGACACAATATTAGTTTTATAGTTCAGGATCTCATTCTTCATCATCAACATTGTTATCATAACTCATCCATATTTCTTTCTTTTATTTTTCATCCTCATTTTATCTTAAATCATTATCATAATTGATTCATTCTTTATTGATCCCTATTCTACCATCACCTTAACCATTTATCACTCTAACATATTTTCTTTTCCTTTTCATTACTTTTAAGTCCATTTATTTTTCATTAATTAAGTATTATTTGTTCTTTATCACCCATTTAATCATCTACATCTTAATTCACTTATCACCCAATTTATAATTAGAATTCTATATTCATTTCATAGTGCTGATTTAATGTAATCTAAGAATCAGTAGAGTCTTGTTTTGTCCTCTACTTATGTTTACTTATGTTCAGGTTGAGCCAAGTTTGTTTTGACATTCTATATTTATTATTATTATTATCACAAGTTACAATATATATATATATTGTAGAGTTTATTCCAGAGTATTTTGTTTATGTATCTTTCTCATACTCTGGTTAAACATATTTTACCTTGATTAGTATATGGTATATGTCCATATATTGCTCACTGTTTGTCAAAATTGAGTGTTATAAACTTAATTAAGTGGTACTTATGAAAACATGATAGTTTCCAATATCATCCATATTGAGAGCCTTTTATTCAAACTGATCCATTAAACTAATGTGTAAGGTATATTCTATTAAGGACAGATTTCTAATTATATAATAATCTAGCTATATATATAATTAATATACCAAATCAAGGAGAGCTTTATAGCATAGTAGTTTGTACATTTGTTTGTCTGCCACACTCACAAATTAGGATTCTATATCAATCTAGAATTATTCATCCAATAATTGATCAGTAAATAAATAATTTTCATTAAGTGTCACACACAAAAATAAATGTGGCCATTTCATTTCCAGAAGAAAACAAAAATGTAAAGATTATACAAATCAATATGATGATCATATAAACTAGTCCATAAAACAGAATTACATTTATAATGTGGTGTTTCTTAACTCTGTTTATTTAATGTTTTATAACACTTTGTCACTTCAACGTCAGAAGAAAATAAAACAAAAATGGAAAGATTAGTTGAAATCGATATTTTATAGTTATATAAACCAATCTGAAAACAATTACATCTAACATTTATCACATACTAATTTTTAATGTGTTTATTTAGCATTTTGTGATACTGTCTTTTAACTTCTGACTTTTTTTTTAAAAAAAGATTTAATATTTCAATTCATTGTATCTCTACATTGTATTTTATCTTCAGTAATAACTTCATAAAGGAAGAAATTTATATGGCTTTTTTTTAATGTTTTTTGTTTTGTTTTGTGATCATATATATATATAATGTAAAAGGGAGGTATTTTTCTATGAAACAAGTTGACAATGGAACTGCTCCGTCTGGACCCAGGTCTGTTGTTCTGCAAAACCATAAAGAAAATAAGGAAAAGAGATGAGTTCGTCTCTCCCAAAAAATCATTTGAGGACACTTGGAACCTATTCACCCTCCCAAATAATAACAATAGAAGGACAAACATGCTGGCCTACTAAACCATTCAACAAGAACTCTCAGAACTTAGCATAACCTCATTTAATTTTGTATATATATATCCTTTCCAATTTGTACACAAAGTAATTAATAAATATATATATATATTTGTCAAGTGTCATAGCATCAGCCGGAACGCGAACCCACAACCTGGGCAACTGCTTGTAAGGCAGTCGTGCTGACCTCTCGACCACCAATGCAAGACAATAATTTTGAAACAAAACATGTTCATATTTACTAGAAAATATGCCAATGCACTAAAAATATGTCTTTATATTCAGCAAATTAAAGAACACACTGATTTATCTTATGATCTTGCTATTGTGTTTTTTAGACTTTTAAAGAGTAATTTTGGTGGTCGAGAGATCAGCGACAGCTGCTTTACAAGCAGTTGTCCCTGGTTAGCAGGTTCGCTTCCCGGCTGATGCTATATGACACATGAGAAAAAAAAAGTAATTTTAAATGAAATTCTTTAATGCTTTTATGTTACATTGATAGGGATCTTTAGTTTTCTTTCATACAGTAAATTGGAGAAAATAATATCCTACATAAGTCTTTAGTGAAGGTAATTACACTTTGTAGTTCATATAATACCTCAAAATTCTAGTGCACCTTTGTACTTAAAAAGTTTTTTAAAAATCTTTAAATTGTTTAACATTTTCAGATCTGTGATCATCCAAGATAAAAAGTGCTGAAGATTTTTTAAGTATTTACTAAATCATTAATCATTAAGAAAATTGTGTAGTTCTAGAAGACAAGAAGATGAAATTCTTGTTTTTGCTTTTCATCACATTCATTTAGAAACTTCATCATTAAACCTATATTTCATTTTGTTGCTCATTTCATGATACCACTCATAAATTGTTTCAAACGTTACCGTCATACAAACGAAAAACAAAGTTGGAGAAAGTGTTTGTATATATATCTGTTTAACACAAATTTTATTTATCTCTCATATTTTTCAGTAACAGTTTTACTGCTTTCTTTATATTTCATTATACATAAGTGCTATATAATATAAATATAGTTTAATGACCAATCAACTTATTTTGAACATTATTCTAAATCTGTTAAATTAATTAGAATCAAACATCTTGATCAAGTAATATATAAATTATATCTTTGCATTTTACTTGACAATAAAAACTATGTATTTGACTTTTGATAATGTAAAACCATTTTGAATTTCTCCTAACCATTCGCTTATGATTTGAAACAACCAGTTCAACAAAACTCCTAAAAGTGCTTTTGGTGCAATAGATTAGTTCATAATAAATAGTACAGTTTTTTTTTTTTTTCATTTTAATAAATTAGAATAGGAGAATCATCTTTAAGATTAGAAGACACGAGCTCATATATTTCTACAAAAATTCCACTAGTTTTGAAACAAATGTATCACATTTTAAAACTTTTACATTCATATCTTCGGGAATAGATAGAATGAACATATAGTAAAAATTATTATCAAAAAAATTTCCCCATTTGTTAAAAATATTTTTAGGCAAAATATTTTCATATTGTTATTACATTTTCTGAATTTTAAAATGAAGAGGTGGGACAAGCACTTAAATCTATGAAGAAGGAAAAAGTACCAGAAAATGATGAAATTATAATTGATATTTTAAAAGAAACTGATGATGAAATAAAAAAATTGTTGGCAAAATTACATACCAAATATATAAATGTTAAAGATATAATATATAAATGGGAGAATGTAGTAATAATATTAATATTTAAGAACGGTGATAAGGAAATTATTAGAAATTACAGATCAAGCAGTTTTATATCACTTCTACATAAAATCTAACTTGTCTACAATGAATTTTGGATTCTAACCAGCTAAAAGAACAAGCTAGATTTAAAATTGATTTTAGCACTGTGGATTACTTCCAAGTTTTGTGAGAAATTATAGACACTGCTAATAAATATGGGTTGTTATTATGCAACGGATTTGTAGATTATGAAAAATCATTTTCTTCTATAAACATTTCTACAGTACCTGCAATATTATCATATTCTGAAGAATATTTATCAAAAGTCAACAGCAACAATTATATTACATGGTGATTCTAAAAAGATTAACATTGAGAAAAGTTTGTGACAGGGTGATTTTATATCTCCAAAATCTTGTTACAGCAGTTTTACAAAAAATACTTTGTGAATTAAAATGGAAGCTAAGGGAGTAAAAGTAAATCGAAAATATTTAAGTCATCCAGATTTTTTATATGATGTGGTTGTTTTTGCAAATAATGTTTTAGAGCTGTAGGAAATGTTGCAAGAGTTATTAGATTTAAAGTAGCATAGCAATAAAATTAAATGCTAAAAAGACGACCGTATTGTTTAATGGATTTTCCCAAAGACAAAAAAATAAAGATTGATAATTATAAATTAGGAAGAGTTTATAATTATAAATCATCTTGGTCAGATTTTTAACACAAACACAGGAATGAAATTAATTATAAAATTAAGCTTGGATAGAAGGCTTTTGGAAGAAATAATTTAATATTAAAAGGAAAATATGTTTGAAAAGGAAGGTTTTTAATAGATATTTTATCAGGTTTTACTTATGGACCTGAGACTTGAACCCTTAATAGAAGAGCAATACAGAAACTTCAGACCACTTAAAAAATTATGAGAAATGTACATTAGGAATAACAAAAAGAGATCGAAAATGAAATACATGTGAGTGAAAAAACAAAGAACTATCACTGACATTATCAAAACAATTAAAAGACTAAAAATGGAGTGGGAATGGACTATTACTAGAATAGATGATAATAAATTGACAGTTGAATTTTTGAGTTGGATTCCAAGAAATTGTAAAAGACAGAAAAAGGGACCATTTGTGAGATGGATGAATGAAATGAGGAAATTTTTTGCTATGTTATGAAGTAAAGAATTAATGATCATAGTAACTGGATTAAGCTTGTAGAGATTTTCATTCTAAACTGCATAGATAACGATTGAAAATGATGGTTGTTAATATTTAATTTATTATTTTGATGAGCAAAAAAATTCCATGTTTCATTTAAATTATATTCTTAATGATAGAATCATTTTCAGAAAAGCAATCAGAATCTTTTATTTTAATGAACCCCAAAATAAACTAATGTGTGCAAAATATACTTCATAAGATAATTTAATGTCTCAGTAATATGGCAAACTTGAATATCCAAATTACCAATTTTAATGTTCAACATCTATTAAAACTTAATATTAGTATTAGTTATGTCTAATGTTATATATAGAGTAAGTTAAAAACAAACTCTTATGAAGCTTCAAAAATACCCTCAACCTCAGACCGCGGTTTCTGCCTCTAGCATCATCAGTGAGGTGCTAGGGAATAAAAATACTAGAACTAGTCCAGCATTTTATCAATGCCTAACTATTGAGAAGAAAATCTGAAACTTTCAGACATTTAGATGTCCAAAAATCCAGCTATCTAACTCAAATAGCCATATGGGACTGAACTAAGTTCAGATACACCATATATTAATAGCTCTAGCAATATAAAATCGCCAAAGCATTAATAGCAAAAAACTAAAGGCAGAAACCGCGGTCTGAGGTTGAAGATATTTTTGAAGCTTCATAAGAGTTTGTTTTTAACTTACTCTATATATAACATTTGTAAATAGAAGCTTTATTAAAATTAGGTCATCTGACTTGATTTTTTTTTTTTTTTTCAATTTAGTTATGTCTAAAAAAATGAACATTAAATTTCCTAGCAATAAGTTTTAAAGAGAATTTTTTTTTTTAATGCACTATCATTTTAACCTTAAAGGTTCTATATTCTGACTTTTAACTAATTTAATATTCAAGATGACATTGTTTTAAATATGAATGCTCTTTATAGTACTTTTTCTATCTGTCAAAGTATTCGCAATAATAAACTCATGTGTTGTGTAAAAATTAAATTAACAATAAACCATTTTAACATTTAGATCAAAATTTATTATTTGTTTGCCCCCCCCCCCCCCCAGCATGTAAAATAGATTTTGCAAGCAAATTCAACTTTATGCAATCTTCTTTGCCCAATGATCTGCCTTTCCAAAAGCAAGCTTGTAGACATCTATCTGTTTAATTAAACTTTCTTGCAGAATTTTTATTAAAAACAGCTACATCAATATTAAATATTGACAGTAATAGTTTACATCAAGTAAAATATGCACTTTCATGTACCTTTTTAAAGCAAAAAATTAGAATCAAAATATAGTATTTGTTTTTATGACTATCATTATCTCTTACTTTATCACTGTTGTTAATATTGTTATTACTTATCACTTTAATGAGCAGCAAACAAAGTTTCATATCTGTACCACATTTTGAGAAAGGGTTCATTTTTATTAGGTCACTTTTTTTAATTCTTTCCACATTCTTGATACTTAGAGGGATCTCTAAATAGGGCTTTCCAAACATACAGTCATTTGTTAAGTGAAATTCCTGTTTCAATCCAGAAGCTTTTGCAAAACAAATGAAAAATAAAGGACAGGGGTCAGAATTGCTATCATGTAATTAAAAAAATAGAAAGAGATTAGGTACTATTATTGTTTGCAGAGGAGGGTGATTAGTCGTATAAGAGGCTTTTGACAACCTGATATAAAAATAAAACAAAAACAAAGAATGAGGGAAATAACATTTGGTGAAAGATAAAAAATTCTATCTATATTTGAAACATTTCTACAGATTAAAAAAAAGGCCTTTATAAATTATTAAACTAAATATTGCAATAATCTGTTAAGTAATTTAATATTTATCACATTTTTCTAATTGTTCTGCTAATTGTATTGTCTAGCTGTGAGAAAAAGATAAACTGAATCAAATATTATTTTTTCTGCTTCTATTGAAATGATGGTTGAGTAGTAATCTCACTCACTTATTTTAACCACCATCCTTGCACATACGTCAAGAATATATGTGCTATTCTTTCAGTAACTTTCTTGTATATTTAATATGTTTTTACACATATTAATAATATACAGCTTATTAAAGTTTTTATGAATTTCTATTAAATATTAAAAATGGTAACAGTGCCAATCTATTACTTGACGATGATCAGATGTTATTATCTACTTACTTTTACATTTTTTCAGTAAGAGTGCATAATGTACATACAATTTTTTATTTATATATCTATTTTTTTTAAAAAAAATTTTAGAACATTTTTTTTCTGTATCTAATAAATTTTATTCTTAATCATTTTTGTTATTTACAAAAATGGCCTTGCAAAATATTTTTGAAGTTAGTTTTAAATAAATTAAAATATTATAAATTTTCTATAATGACCCAGTATCTAATAAAATATTTAAATGCACTGATCTTTTGTTACATGATTTGTTTTCTTGTGATATATTATTAAATAAATCACAAGTATCGTCTATTTTTGTAAACATATTGATAAGTTAATTTAAAATACCTTAATATCTAAAATTTATTCCCTGATCAGTTTTAGTTATAAAATATTTTTCTGGTTCAAGTCTATTTCACCATCATCCAGGGAAATTTTCTAAGTGAAGTAAAGTTGCAAACAATAAATAAATAAGTAATGTTTGCTCTAACCAAAGAATAATCAAATTTTTATGATTTCTTGAGAGAACAACTCTATACAAATAAAAACAATTTTGATTGTTTTCATATATTTATTATTACTGACAAAAAAATACATGTATTTACATTTTTTTTTCCTTTAAAAATTCAAAATCTTAAATAAATTGATATTATGATAGCAAAGAAAGAAAGAAATTGAAAGATATAAAATGTTTATAGATTCCACTGTTAATTGCATTTTTTTAAAAATATTTATTTTCCATTATTTTTGTTAGGTGTGTGTGTGTGTGCGTATATAATCAACTGTTGAACTCTGGTTTAGCATAATGAAATGTAGACTCGAGAGTTAAAGGTTTTTTGAATCGAAGTTCAATTTATCATGTTGGTTCTCAAATATAAATGACCTGCATAACTAACTATTCGATTTTTTTTTTAATCACCAGTTAAGATAATTACATTTTTACCTAACTTCAGATTCTCTTGTCCTGTTTAATCATAAAGCATTAGTATTTTAGCATAAAATAAGAACAGAGCCTAAACAAAATCTTAATGTTAAGTTGTAATAAAATAAAAACAAAATTAATTAATTAATAATTTGGCTTGTATAATTATTGAGTACAGCCATAGAGTAATATACATGAGAGCTAATGATCCATGGATCACAGTTCAACTCAGTAACTTTTTGCTCTGAAAGTCATATGATCTTTAGAGTGATTTTATTTAATAAAATTATTCTGAATTTGAAATGATTGCACAGATAATCTTGAGGAGCACATCATCTTCTAATTGGTAAGTATTACATCATATTATAAGTCATATTTTTAGAACAACACATTTGTCCACACCAAATCAACAGTAGCTATTATTTTTTAATTAAGAAATAGGTAGATATTCTGTATACTAATCAATATTAGCCAAGTCCTAGCTACATGAAACAAAAATCTTATACCTGTTTGTGAAAAAAAAAAGATTTTAAAATTTTACCTGGCTTACAACAAATAATAAATTAGCATAAACTAGAAGATGACATGTATTTATATATGGCCTGAACTCAAATCCCTTCTAATTTTGAGAAAACAATAAGAAATCAGATAATCTAGTGAATAGATTATATATATATTCATGCATATATTTTTGTTTTTTATAGTTTTTTATTTAGATATTAATATCTATTATTTGTTAAAGAATTTTTTTTTTTTTTTTTAGATATGCTTTCTATGCAACCAGATCTCACACAGAATGTTATTACATTACCTCATTCTGATCCACTTGGAGATTTAAATTCAAATGATAAAGCAGCTATGACTGATCCTATTAGTCAAGAAAACCTAAACAATTTACAATCAAGTCCTGTTTATGGCAAGCCCTTATATATTGAACCTCCTGATTCTCATCATTCTTGCTCCACAGAAAAACTTCCACATTCTGATTCTAAAAATTCTCTTAAATCATCCACTTCAGGATCTCGACCTGTTTCGATGTATGATTCTGAAGATCAAACTTGCCGTCATTCTATGGTTTCCAATGTCCTACCTGCCAATATAGATATTGAGTCCATTTCTTGGGGTAATGTCACTCACTCTGGAGGAAGATTAACTGTTCCTGATTCAGGTATGTATTAATTTTTTAGTTAATATTTCATTTAATATTTCTTAATTTTTTTTTTATTAATCACAATTTAAAGGATAAAAATGTTTTTATGAAGTAATAAAATCTTATGCATGAAATTTTAGTATTCATACATGTATATATTAGTATTTTTCAGAAAATTTTTGTGATAATGGTATTTTAATAATTATATGTTGGATATCTAATATTAAATGTTTTTAAAAATATCCAACTTTAATTAAACTTTTCAAATACCTTCAACTTTTAGTAATAACACACAGGTTAATATATAACTATTTAATTTATAAATTCTTTCCGCTTACATCTGAATCTCAGTAAGGGTTTTCTTTTTTTCTTTTGGCTTTTATTTTTTAATCTTTAATCTTTTCTTTTATTCTTATAAAATTTATTTCAATAGACTGATGACAAACTTTATTTTTATAATTAAAGGTTCATATATTTTTTAATATTTCAGTTTGTCATCAATCTTCTTTATCAGCTCCTTTTATTTGTATATCATTCAGATTCTTACCTTTATCTTATCTTAGTCAAGCCTATTCTTTCTTTTCATTTCTTTTAAAAAAGTTTATTATCTCTTTATCTAATAAAAAAAATTTGCTTAAATTACCAGTAATAAGAAAAATAAATAGAAAATAAAAAAAAGTGGAGGCTATTTGTTGCTTAGTATTATATATATTTAAAAATATGCCTTATTCTTTAAAAAAAGAAGCAAAATAAGGGCTTTGAATATTAAAATTGATTAGTGATTCAAAGAAATATGAGAGAAAAACAAAAGTTGCATAAAAAGAGATTGAAAAAAGAAAAGAATTGAGTCTAGAATTAAATAATTTAAATGGATATAATAAGAAGAAATAACCTATAAATACAGTTTATCCAAATCACTTCAATCACTTTTTAGCAAAATTCTTTATTTGTACATATATATATACATACACCTACATTTCAACTGACCTGCAGTCTTCTTCAGAGCCAGTTAATTTTAGACTGTTAAAAAAAATACTGGCTCTGAAGAAGACTGCAGGTCAGTCGAAACATAGGTGTATGTATATGTACAAATAAAGAGTTTTGCTAAAAAGTGCTTGAAGTGGTTTGGATAAACTATATTTATAGGATATTACAGCAAAATAACTTTGGCAATATTTAAGAAGAAATAACATTAAAAATAACAATTCCTGACTGGGTAACAACACATAAAAAACTACTAAGAGATAGAATGATTAAATAAGCTGGCACTTTATGGAAATAGAAAACTTATGACAAATATCTGTGGAAAAATACTGATAAAACTTTTGCAATGTAGTAGATTATCAAAACTTGATAATGGTGTAAAAGATTAAAAGAATTTAAAAACTTTTCTTTTTTTTGTTTGACAAAGCTTCACAATTTTTATTAAAATTATGAAAAGTGATTTAGTTGAAAAAATAAAAAGTAAATCTTAATGTGTTTTTAAACTAAAGCTATGAGAGTAAACTATGTATTGATGTTCAACAGAATCAAACTTGTTCATAGTACAGATTTTATGGTTCAAATTGGGTATACACCATCTTTTTTTAAACAGCAACTCTCATTAAAATATTGCTCATCATAATTTAGGCATACCAATAAAATGAAAAATATCACATTATATTTAATCATCAATAGTAGTCTGTCCAATAGACAGGTCCAGAGAGTAGTCACTACATCAGTTCATCCATTCTTCCATTCCATTCTCTTCCTTGCCCACTTCCTCAATTCCACATAACTCCTTCCATCTCGTATATCATCCAATAATGTCAATCTCTTCCGTCCTTTCTTTTTATTTCCACTCACCATTCCTTCCAAAACATCTTTCATTAAACTATAATCTTTTCTTAGTATATGTCCAATCCAGTTTCTCTTTCTCTCTTTGATACTTTCAATCAATCTTCTTTCCTCATTAACTCTTTTCAAAACTTCTTCATTTGTTATTTTATTCACCCAACTGATTTTTTTCCATTTTTCTCCATGTCCACATCTCAAAAGCTTCCAGTTGTTTCTTAATTCTATTACTCAATGTCCATGTCTCACAACCATACATTAATACACTCCACGCATAACATTTAATTAATCTTTTCCTTAATTCTCTTTCCATAGGTCCACAGAATATCTTCTTTCTTTTTACAAATGTCACCTTTGCCAATGCTATTCTTCTTTTAACTTCATCTTCACTTCTTCCATCCTCACTCAACCAACAACCCAAATATCTAAATCCCTTCACCTGCTGCACCATGTCATCATGGATTCCAATTTGCAGTCTTTTTGCATCTCTCCCTATTCATAAACACTTAGTCTTTTCAATATTAATCTTCATTCCATATGCCATACATCCTTCTTCCAATTTATTCAACATATTCTGAAGATCCTTTTCTTCCTCAGCAATAAGAGCCATATCATCTGCAAATCTTATACACTTTATTACTCTCCCTCCAACATTTGCTCCTCCACAGTCCAAATAATTATTTATCATATCTTCTAAATAAATATTAAACAAAACAGGTGACATACTACATCCTTGCCTAACTCCACTTTCTATATTCACTTCATCAGTCTCATTACATCCAAATCTAACTCTTATTCTTTGTCCATTATACATATTCCATATCAATCATCTTTCTTTCCAGAATACTCCTTTATCTCTTAAGATAGACATCAGTCTATTCCAGCTTACTCTATCAAATGCCTTTTCTAAATCTACAAAACATATACCAATTCCTTTATCTCTTTCAATATATCTTTCTGCAATTGTCCTAACAATACCAATAGCATCTCTTGTGCTTTTCCCTTTCCGAAAACCAAACTGTTCTTCAGCAATATAATAGTCAACCTTCCCATAAATCCTTTGAGTTAAAATCCTCAATAACACCTTAGAAACATGAGACAATACACTTATTGTCCTATACTCTTCACATTTAACAGCTTTCTTCTTTTTAACAATTGGAATCACTATAGTTTTTAAAAAATCTTCAGGCCAAACTCCACTATTATATATCAAATTGCAAAGTCCAACTATTTCCTTCATAGTAAATTCTCCCATTTCTCTCAAAAATTCTATAGGTACTGCATAAAATCCAATAGCCTTACCATTCTTCATTTGTGCGATTGCCTTTCCTACTTCATCTGGCAGTATGTCCATACCTCTATCATCCATTGCAACATCTTCTTCATTTTCAAGTTCATAACTAATTAAATTATTTCCTCTACTAAACAGATACCGAATATATTCTTCCCATCTTTTTAATATATCATTACTATCGGTTAACCTTCTTCCATTCTTATCCGCAATCTCACTTGCTACCCATGTCTTTTTCTCCCAAGAAATACTTTGTATTCTATCAAATGCTAGATCATATCTTTTCATCTGTTGAAACCTTTCTATCTCTTTACATTCTTGCTCCAACCACTTTTCTTTTGCTAAATCTGTTTCTCTTCTTAATTCATTCTTAAATTTCCTATATTCCTTTTGCCCTTCCTCAGTATTTACATTCTTCCACCATCTCCGCACTTCCATCTTTTCCAACATACCTTCAGTTATCCAAGGTCTTTTAGCTTTTCTCGCACGAATAATACCTATTTCATTTTTTGCTATTTTCAAGAATCCCTCTTTAATTCTATTCCAACACTCATCAGAGCTATTAATATAGTTCCCATCCTGAACAATTCTTTTAAATTCATTTTCACATATTAAACCAAATTTTCCTTTTTCCATTTGTCTCAATTTATCCAAGTCCCATCTTGTGTATCTTTTCCCTCTTTTAATTCTTTTTAAACTTAACTTTAATTTAGCCATCACCAAATTATGATCCGAATCTATATCAGCACCTGGCAAAGCATGTGAACCCTTAACAGCATTCTTATATCTATTCTGAATCAGTATATAATCAATTTGATAACGTTCTTTGTTACCTGGAGCTTTCCATGTATACAATCTTCTAATATGATTTTTAAAGCAAGTATTTGCAATGACAAACCCATTCTCTTTACAAAATTGTACAAGTCTACTACCCCTTTCATTTCTTTTTCCAATACCATAATTTCCAACAATTTTCTCTTCCCTACCTTTCCCCACAACAGCATTCCAATCCCCCAATAGCAATATACATGCATTTTTTCCTTCACATTGAATACTTTCTTCTATCTTCTCATACATTTCATCAATTTCACTATCATCATGAGTACTAGTTGGCATATAAACTTGTATAATTACCAAATCCCTAGGACTTGCATTTATTCTCATCACCATCAGTCTATCATTAATACCATCAACCTTTGCCACACTATTCCATATTTTCTTCCTCACAGCAATGCCAACTCCATTAATTGACCTATCACCACCTGAATAAAACAACTTTACATCTCCACTACTTACTTCTCCACATCCCTCCCACCTCACTTCACTTAATCCCATTACATCAATATTATTCAAATTCAACTCTCTTTTCAAATTCTCCAATTTCCCACCTTTCCTCAAAGATCTAACATTCCATGTTCCAATTCTCAGTGTATCCCCTCTCAATGAATTATATTTATGAGGATTTCGCAGGTTGACGACCTGAGTAGCCTCATGTCCACTCCTGCTGGGCAAGACACCAAAGTTATTCTTAACTAAGGTCTCAACACCAAACGTAATGATTCCTGTAGACATACTCATAATAAAACAAGGGAATTATAAGACAAAGTGGTTTCCCATTGCCTTCTTTGCCCAGCAATAACCTCTATAATAGGCTTAGTGCGCTAGCCAAATCCCATAAAATGAAAATCCAACTACCGCTTCCTCCTCATCGTTGTCACCTCTAGTGATCTTCCGCTGACTTGGAAGAAATGCCGTTGCTGACCCAGCACCCAGCGGGGTGTTGACTTATTTAATGGCGGTCAACACTCGCCATTATACATCCACCGTCATAGGAATTGTGGCACTTTATAGAAGTAAACACGCCACTGTCTCCTTCACCACTTCCTGATAGTGAATGTTGTCCCATTGTCAGCGACTGCTTATTTACAGTACTCTGCTTATTCGCAGCTAACCTTCATATCTGAAGGCCATGCCCCTATCCGCAACCTGGGGACACTCTGGGTGGCATGGGACCCATGCCTTATTCCCAGATTATATTTAATACAAAGTATATTTTTTAAAAAATTTTTTAAAGAAAATTCATGCAATTTTTATTTAACAAGATAGAAAAAATGTTTGTGAATTTTAGTTAGAGAAATTTTATAATGAATATGTGTATCATTCAGGAAATCCCGATGAATCATAGATAATCCATCTTTCATTTAAAATATCTATGTATTTTTCTAAACAATATATATTATAATACAATTAGTTATAGGTTAGATTAGAAAAATTAGCACATAGCCACCAATTATTATGATTTATTGATGACAATGCCCATTGGTGATGTAAGAATCTTACTGTGGAGCAGATCCTTTGATAAAAGAATAAAATAATGCTCTTTGCATATGCAGTCTACCCATTGGTTATACTATTATAGACATACAATTGATATATATATAATGGCTCCACCAATAAAGCATACATGCAAATGTCACTTGATAATTATTATGATATTTTGTAATAAAGGATGAGAGTAGTTTTTCAAAATGGAATAATACAGATATGTTTCTTAATTTGTAATAAGTATATGAGGGGGGGGGAGACCCCAAAATAACCAGAATAATTTTTTGGTTTGCATGCCTGTTGTATGTAGTATGTGCTTCAACTGTGGGACCCTTCTGCATCAATATGACAAATGATATCACCATGTGAGATCATGGGTTCACATAACACATTTTTTTCTGAAGTGCATTTCATGTATTTGTCAATTTTTTTTTATAATGACTGAACCTGATTTTTTTTTTATACAAATTGCATTTTTCTCTCAGATTTAGTTTGTAATGCTCAAACATTTTATCTTCAAGTTCTGAATCATTTATGTGATGTGGTAAAATCTAATCATCCTGTTTTCAGCAAAGAAAAGAGTGCAAACTCCCTTCCAACAATGTCATCTCTTAAAACCTTAACTGTGAAACACTTTTTAATTAAATTAAGCATGACCCAGATTATCTATCAGCCACATTCACTCAATCTCTTGAATGAAAAAATGGCTCTTTTTTTTACAGAGTTAAAAAAATGACTGAGACATTAAAATGTATCATTTTGCAAGTATTTCCAGACTACTTTTAAAAATGAAGTGTATGTTTAGACCAGTATATTGCATCAAATGGATAGTATTTTGAAAGAGATTAAATTTATAACACTTAAAAATAAATAAACATTTTTTTATTATAAAATTCCTGTTGTTTTTGTGTATCCCTGTGTATATCAGTTTTCATTTTATCTAACTTTTTAAAATACAAATATATATATATGTAATTTGAGTGCATAAATTGTGTGGCTTTTTCACACTAATAAATATTAAATTTTGTTCATCTATAGTTACAACTTTATATAAACAAAATGTAAGTATTTATTTTAATCTTTAAAAATTTCTATTTCTAATTTTTTGTTTGTGGCATTTTTAAAACAATCATTTTGAAATAAAACATTTGAAAATTATGTTACAGTTCCTATTCACAAGAAATTTGTGATTTAATTCTTAATAGAAAAACTAAAAACAGGAATGTAGTTTGAAGTTTTCTGTTTAAAGTTAGATTTAACTGTCTATGACTATTTATTGTTTATAATTTGCTTGCAGTACTTTCAGCTTAATTTATTTTTCCTTATATTATAAAGGTAATATAATTTGTCATAATTATGATATCCAAACATATTCAAATTTTCAGTGATTTACAAATACTGTATATACACGTTGAGAAGACAAAAGCACTGATATATATGGAGAAAGCAAAAAGAGATAATGAAATTAAAAAGTGATTGATAACAAATCAGTGATTAAGTATCTGTAATATAATATTTGATTAATAGATTTTTTTAATAGAATAATTTTCATTACATTTGTGATTGTAATAAAATTCTTAATTGTATGTATGCATGTTTTTTTTTTCATGGAGTTTTTTTTTTTATATCTGCCTTTTTAGTGTTTTATTTAAATTCAGTATCTGTCCATTTTGATTGCATTAACAATGCAAAATTCTCATACTCCCATATATAAATTCTAATTAAATTTTATTTATAAGTTTTCTGAATGATATTCAGACATGGGTGGAGGGCTTATAGGGAAACCTCATTTTCCATACAATAATCAATTTTGATAAAATCAATTTATATAATTTACTTTCAATTATTGCCATTTTTAGATGAATATTTTATGCATTGATGAATACATAATCACATTGCATGTATGCTTATATGTGTGTGTATATGTATACATTTTATACACATTACAGTGTGAATTTTAAAGTCAAAATGCAGCTTCAGTCTATATATATATGTAGTCATATAAAAGATAGAACATTATTGAATATTTACTCCAAAGTAAAAGTTTCTAGAGATCTATCCATAGAAATATAGTAAAAATGAATACACTACTCTCAATCAACAACTGTATACTAATAGAACTTTAAGTAATAATTTGTAGATTTATAACTACGCTTGTCCAAATTGGCTATGATTATGATGAGTACAGTTTCTCAAAGCGCTCAGCCATTTTAATGGACTAATTGATATTAATTACACAGCTTTACGTTATAAGTGTGATAGCACTATTTAATATTATCATAATAGAACTTTAGTATTTTTTTCTTTTGTTTTACCGTCTAGCTAATCAATAGCTAGCATTTGTTTACTGACCAAAATTGTAAGACTTATTGGTTCGATAATGGATCAGCTATGTAGAACAAAGCCTTATAAAATTGATATTTTTTAAATAGTTTTTTATTGAAAATAAATAAACTAAGCATAATATTAATATTAAGAGGTTTAGTGGAAAAGCTAATTTTGGTAGCTTTTAAGCAAAAAGTCATTTAAAGCATATGCAGTAGTATATTGCATATAAATCCTGTGATTTTGACATTGCCTATTTTTGTTATATGGTAAATTTTTCAGACTATATTAAGTGAGCAGGCAATGATATATATATTCTATAAGAGAGAAAGAAGTAATAAAATTGAAGAAGTTCTGGTAAAATTTTATTTAAAACTAGAAATAATTTTTGTATAATTAAAACGAAAAGTAAGATTGAGAGAATGCAAATACAAAAGTCAATATATTTAAATAATGTTAATTTTGGACTTAAACAATTGGGGTAGTATAAAAACATCTAAAAAAGTTAAGACCATTTTAAGTAACGTGTACAGAAAAATATGAGAGAATAGGGCAATAACAATCAGAAATGTGAAAGTGATAGAAATGCGAAAATAACGTTGGGACTTCGACTTTTTTAAAAAAAAAAAAAAAAACTTTTATTGGCAAAATCAAACTTATGTAATATAAATAACACAGTCCTATAAATATTTTACTTAAAATATTATTATAAAATTAAAATTATCGTTATATTTTTTTTTATAATCAACTCTTTTATTTTTAATTATGGTGTTAAGATTTCTTTTTAAGAGAATTGGCTTACAAACAGGAAGTGGTGAAATCAAATATTTTCTTAGAAATAAAGACGAAAAAGCAACCAGATCATTTATAGCATTTTATTTTTTATAGTTTAATCAGTTTTAGAGCTGATTAATCTCATATATAAATAATTCTGTATAAGCACAAACTAATTAAGAAGCTTGATAGTAGTGTGGCAAACTATTAATTATATTTACAGTGAAATCTCAATCCATCATTTTTCAAAGAAATAAAAAAAATAAAAGTTAAACTACAACGTAATGATTACCTACTGAAATACAAATATGACTTGGATTTTAATATTCATGACAATTTATAACTACGAGTATGGATATATTCAATACATGTTTAATATTTTCATCGATTAATTATGATATAATTAAAAGAACGAATGGAGATATTTCCATTTAATGACTAAAGAAATAGATTGGCAGTGATGTTTGCTAGGTTACTGCTAATTATCACTGATAGCCTTTAAGCTAAGAAATTTGCTCTAGTAATCCACCCACAATAGTGGACTACTAGATAAATGAATTATGATGAAATATTAAAGCAAATTGTTTAGCTTAAAGCCTGTCAATAATAATTGATAATTATATAACAACTTTACTGCTAATACAATTCTCTTATCATTACAAGAAAATATCTTCTTCATTCTTTTGTTTACAGTATATGTCCATCTTGGCCAAATTGTGGCTCTCACAAAACTTTTAAAATAAAATTATGATATAATTTATGTCAGCATGATATATTACATTTTACTTTGAAACCAAATATGTTTTATTCTTTTGTGTTGGCAATTTTATAATGATTGTTTACATTGTAAATTTCTATGGTTTTATTGTTGTTTTCTGGAAATATAATGCATTGTTTGAATTTATCAGTTCAATTTTCATTTGGTCTTTATCGAATGTTTTTGCTACTTTTTGTATAGTTTTAATTCACTTATCATTGAGTGTGTTCTTCAATTTTAACTTCTACTACGTTAATTGAGCAATAAAGACAATTATTTTAATTTTATATTTAGCAAAATAAAAAATTATTGCCCTAAGTATCTTTATTTTAAAAGAAACTGCTTATAAAGGAATGTCAATTTTTGGAACAACATATTTTTGTGAGTCATTATACTCGACAATTAAGTTTTTAAAATCAAAGCATCGAGCATAATTGATGAATGAACATCTTATGGAACTATTGTATGCTTTGTTAATAAATTATATACCAAATTTTAATGTTTTTGGTAATCAGGTACACACACAAGTAAATATTAAATAGTATTTTAATTGATTTTATTTCATTTATTAATTTTATTCTCTTGATTTTTTATATAATTAATAAAAAAATTATAATCAAACATTTACTTCTGTTGAATACTGCAAAAATTTAATTATGGTTTTTGAATATATCTCAATTTTAACATGCAACTCTTACAGACCTGAAGTTTAGCCACCCCTGGAATATATATATTATTTCTAATATTCTCATAGATAAATAATGAATTCATAATATTATTTTCAGGAGCTTTCATATAAACAAAACAAAACTCTCTATACAGTATTGCCACCCTGTGCCAACCAGAGTAATCAATGAATGCCAGAAGGCTTGTGCATAAAATCCCTATCTAATGCCTACTCATCCAATATCCCCAGACTAGTTTCTGGCATGTGGCCATCATCAGTGAGGAGCTTTGGATCTGAGAGCACTGCACCTAGATCTTAGGATCTAATGCAACCCTCCAGCACCCACCTTTTATCTCTAATTAACTACAAAACTATGAGAATGAAATTGAAAACACAAAAATATTTTCAATCTAAGCTCAATAGCTTACTCTGGTTGGCACAGGGTGGCAATACTGTATGGAGAGTTTTGCTTTGTTTATAAACAATTATGTGCTAATATAAAATAGTGATCATGTGAGCTTTCGTATAATAAAAATATAATAGCTAAACAGCTGACATTTTCCTTAGATCTTTTTCTTTTTCAAATCATAAGAATGTGTGTGATGAGATTTAAAATCATTATTTCCTCCCTTTGTTATTTTCTCCTTATTCTCAAAATTCTGTTGGTTATGAAATTTAAAAACATATTTTATCTTCCAATAGCTTTTTCCAAATATTGTTAATTTTCTTTAATTCACACTTTTCATTTATACTCTTAGACCTTTTAAAAATCTCTATAGCTTCCCTTAGCAGTCTCTGGTAATATAATTCAATTTTTTCCAGAATAGGTGTTTTATTAAAATTGATGTCATCCTTAGTTAATTTAATTTTGTGAATAAATGGCTGATGAATTAGATTTTCCTCTAACTGCCAAAATGTGTTTTTTCTTTCTTATGTTTATTCTACGATATATATAATTTTAATATAAAAATAGTTATAGTAACTGAATACAGTACAGAATTTTAAATAAGTTTGTTGCTTTTAGAAAGAAATGAAACTTTAAAAATTTTTTTTGACATTTGGTTTGACAAAATATGGAATGGATCCAATCCAGAATTTTGGTAATGTTGAAATATATGGAATTTTTATTTTTAGCCGTTCTAACTTTTTGAAATAATATAACTCATATTATTTCAATTAAATTTAGAAATTAAAAAAAAAATATAAAGAAAGAAAACAACTTTATTTAGATTTTCAAATTTATATAATAATTCATATTATGGGAGACGGAGAAGATGAAGAAGAGATATTGGGAATGGGATAGTTTTCAAATTTTGATTCTGAGATTGATAATTGTTGTTGATTTTTGAAAAATATGAATAAATTTAACTATTTTTTAACAGTAGAACTTTTTTTTATCTTCGTAAATATAATGCTATGATATTGGACGTAGAAGAAATTGAAAAGAACTTATTAGCAACTAAACTAAATCATGAAAATGTTTATGGTAAATTATAAGATTATTCTGAATATATTTTAATTTATTATTTGTAATTAGAATTTTTGAAAATTTTATTATTAACTATAATTCAATAATGAACAAACCAATTATAATATACTTATATATATATAACCATTAGAAACCAGTCAACACTTAGACAATCCCAATATAGATAACAATCAAGAATTTTAAACTATTGTCAAGGCTACTTCCTTTTAGTAATGTGTATATATATGTGGGGTGTGTGTGCAATATATGTGGTAACAGTATTTATATGACATTCCTTTTTTTTTTATATAAAAAAAAAATATCAAAGTTGGAAAAATGTTATGTTGAACCTTATTTGTTAATGATTAATGGGACAAAAACAGTTTGAGGAAAATTTGCTTACTTTTATTGTGCTGACAAATAAGTGAAGGTTGCAGAAAATAGTATAATTTGGAACAATGCAGGACTGTTTCAATGCTCTTGACTTTCTAATAAAAAGCATTATTTTTGAAAAATTGGAACTTCCATCCAGAAGTCTATTTGTCCAACAACTAGGCATGAAAAATTGTTTGCTCTGCCATCTAATGTGCATTGATTATGCAGTGCTTTTCATAGAATCAATTCTATAGATAAAAAGGTGAAAGATTATTATTGTATGAGGCATAATATTTCCAATAGTAAAGCACTATACATTTCTCACTCAATATCATAAAATACAGTCATCATTATCAGACTTGATTTACTGAACATTGCTTCTCTTTCCTCATTGTCACTTATTATGATTAACAGAACTATAGACAATTAGTGCATAAACTATATTTGAAATGAAAACCAGTATCATACACAATTTGTATATATTTTAGATCACTGGATACAATCATATGATTTAAAAAACAATCATAGATAGGAATAGTTTGTTTATATTTATATATATTTATGAATTTTTAAAACATTAAAAAACTTCAAATACTAGTTAATATGGGAAATTAAAATTAAAATTTAAAGATGTGAAACTAATCATTTTAAATAGTTAAATATTTATGTATACCTAAGAATATATGTATTTATCTTCAAAGAATATATTTTAAAATAAAACTTTATAGTTTCAAGTGTTGTTACTCCATCACATGGGGATATATGAAAAGCTACAACTCTGAAAAAAAAAAATTAACATGGATTTTTTATTTATGAAAAATTTTAAATTGAAATCTATGCTTTTTACATTTTTATTATTATTGGTTGATTATATTCCCTGAAACACTCTCAAAATTTTTTTTATCACTTTGCTTATTAATGTTTTAACTCAATATTTCTTTTTGAAAGAAAAATCACTAGTAAAAAATAGATAAGCCTTTCAATTTTAATAGAAATATCAATAATAATGAGACTGATGAAAATATATGAAAAAAATTTATGGGGGGGGGGGGGAGGAAGAATAGTTGATAGGCATTTAGAGAGAAAAAATTGTGAATTAAAATCACTAATTTAATCTAATTACTGAATTTATGTTATGCTTTAAGTTTGTGTGTATTAGGAAGCATTGACCATTTTTTAAAATCTTATAAAGCTACAAAAAAATAATAATTAAGAACTGTGAAATAATCAAAACTTAAAGCATAATGAGACATTAATAAATAAAATTATATAAATTTACTCTTTAATTTCATTATAAATTTATTTAAAGGCACATTGATTACGTAAATAATATTCATTAAGGCTGTAACCTCAAGCACATAGTAGGGACCTCTACAGGTCTTAAAACCACAAGCTTTATTTCATGTGATTTATTAGCAATTGTTGACAGCAATCACTTAATGATTATTGTTCATTTTTTATTAGATTGGAAATTATAATTTATTTAACTTTAGAAATAGATTTTAAATTTAACAAAGTTTAAATATATATTATATTCTTTTTCATATAAATACACGATAATCTCTATTTTTAACCATTTACCCCATGGGCCACAATGTCATATTTGTAAACAATTTTATTTAATATCTCCCCTTTGTTTATTTTCTTTAATCAAATCTTGTAATCAGTTTTTAATCTACTTCTACTAGATGGATTTTTTTCAAATGTTGTGCATATATTCAGTATTGATAATGATGTAATATTTCTATATTGTCCAGTCTAATAGTGTTGGCAGGCTGCATTATAAACTCCATTCAAATCAGTTCAATAAATTCTGAATAAAGCTTAATAGATGGTGCAGTCATTAATTTAATTCACATAGGACCTCTTAACAAATTTTTTTTAAAAAAAAAAAACATGCTTTTATTTAATTTGAAGCCTAATGCACTAAATAGGCAAAATATTGAAGAAATTTTATGGTTGTTTACAGTTAATTAAAATAGAAAAAGAAAGGAAGTATGGAATTTTAATTTCTCTTGATTGAAAAACTTACATTTTAAAACTGATGCTTTCATAAAAGTAAAAATATTGTAACTATTTTTAAATGATTATTTCTTTCCAGTACTTTTTTTTTTTTTTGTAATTTTAGACGTATTTAGTATCAATGACAATACAATATTTTATAATTATCCAGCAAAAAAAAATCAAAATGTTGGAAGAAATTTTATGAGCATTTATGGTTAATTAAAATAGAAAGAAAAAGAAATGAAGGATGACATGTTAATTTTTTTTCATTGTTTATGTAAAACTTGCTTTTTAGATTGTTGCCTTCTTGAAAAGAAAAATCTTGTAATTGATTTTAAATGATTTTATATATTTTATTTTATTTCACCAAACACTAAAAATAAAAAATAATATATAAAAATGATATTTTTTAAAAATACTTTTATTTAATTGGGTACCTAATACACTAAAAATCTTTTTTTTTTTTTTACTTTTTGGTCTATTAGTTAACAAATTATTTTTTAAAAAATATATATATATTATCTAAAAATTAGAATCAATTTAATTCTTATGTTAATTATATAATACTAGAAACTCTTGCATAATACTCAAAAATATTATATGGTTTTGGATATAATATAGAGTGAATGGGGAATCTTATTTTTCATTTTCAATATTTTAGAATTACTAAATAAATAAAGTGGAATAATAAGATTCTTAGTTGTAAATTTGAAAGTATACTCACACAATTATATTTCCTAGACTATTTTCAATTTGTTTTATTTATTATCATAATGTGTTTAATATTAATTAAATAAAATAATTATCAATCAGATTTTCTTTTTCTGGTATTATTGCTGCATTTATTATAGTGTTCAGCATTATTGTGTTTTTTTTTTTCAATGTTTAAGTCATTTACAACATAGTCTTCTTCATGGAATAATATCTGTACATTTTATGTAACATATACAGTGGGGTATGCTACAATGAATGATATTATAATGAAAACTTGGCTACAATGTACACTTTTTTTTTAACAAATCAAGATCATATATCAAACATAAATGCTATAACAAATGCAGAAGATTATTATTGGCTAAAATTGAACATGTGTAACAGTTTTGGACTTTCCTGTTTTCATTAAGTGTCATATGTTATTATTGTTAGTAATTTTTAATTTATCAATTTTGATTTTATTATTGGGTTATTTGTGCTCTTGAAGTGAAATTATTTATTTTTTAAGTACATGTTCTAGCAGTAGTCTTCAACCTTTTCACACCTGCGGCCCGGTAAAAATAAGGATAAGATTTCGCGGACCGGCAGAAGTTTAGATAAATTTTCTTAAAGATGTAACCTGCTTAGCCTTAGATAAGCATAATTGTTTTAACTGATCAAAACAGCATACTAGTTATTGTGTATTGTAATGGTGTTACTTACCTTCACATGCTAAACACTCTTTCTTGAGTTGTGCAGTCATACTGCTACAGAAAACATACAATAACAATCATTCTCATTAATGTGCTTGCATTTTAGTTTATTATTTCATTGTTAAAATGTGCAAGAATAAGATATTATTCACCTGAATGTTGAAAAAGTCAAAAGTTTTGATCTTATTTTATTTTTTGGGGGGAGGGGGTGAGAAATACTGAGACAAAAAATAGACATCAAAGTTATTTTTTGTTTGTTTTTATTTTTAAAAAAAGGTAACAGAAATTGGTTTTAAAAATAAAAGTTTTAGTATTTTAGCGGTGTACAAATAAAGCCAAAAAAAATATTGCTTATAGGCCAAAAAAAAGTGGGTGTATTTTTAAACAAAAAAAAAAGAAAATGAAACTTGAAAAAGTCAAAAGTTTTGATCTTACTTTATTTTGGGGTGGTGGGGGTGTATTGAGAAATACTTTGTAAAAGTTAGAGACAGAACTTATTTTTTGGTTTTTATTTAAAAAAAGAAATAAAAATTGATTTAAAGACAAAAAAAAAAAAAATCACCATAGAAAAAATTTAAGAGATCAAAGAAAGTCACATTACATTTTATTGTTTTAACAAAGCTGATAAGCAGCCGTGATTGGCTATCAAAAGACAACCGGAGTTTGTATAATAAAAAACTTTTCTACCCCCCCCCCCATAAACATCTGTGATAAATAGAAAAACAAATTAATTTATGTATGATTGATTAGATTTTGTTCTGTTTTTTTTTTTTTTAAATCTGGAAAAAATGCGATGGAAAAATAAATAAAAATTGTTCATATTAATTAAAAGTTTAAAATCTTATTATTTTGTTATTACAAACTTTCTTGCTAGTCTAGCTGCAGACCGACAGAAAACTTCTGTGGCCTAGTGCCGATCCGCAGCCCGGTAGTTGAAGACCACTGTTCTAGTTAAAAATCATATCCAAATGCTAAAGAAGTAGAGCGAGAAAGCTAATTAATACAGGCATTAAGGAAGTTTGTTTATACTTTTTGCATATATAAAGTTTTTTGTTATGAAAACTATTGTTTATATGTTTTAAATTATATGTACAGAATATAAATGTTAAAAATAAATTAGTTTATATTAATTTTTCCATTTATAGTTTTAACTTTGTTATATATTTTTATTGCTTAAATAGTTTTTGATTCATAGCACTAGGTTGTGAATCTGGAATGGATACATTTTAATACTATGTTCCCCCAAAAATAAGATCAGATCTTATAATAATTTTTGCACCAAAAGACACTATAGGGCTTATTTTCAGGGAATGTCTTATTTTTTCATGTATAAAAATCTATATTTATTCAAGTACAAAAATGTAGATTTATTCAAATACTTTTTTCTTTACAAAAAGCCATGAGATTCTTATTTCAGGAGCCCCCCACCACTACTATTCCTTTCTTGTACTCATCAGAGTAACTCTTTCTTTTTGTATTCATCTTATCCAGTGATCAGAATATTATTCCATTTAAATTTATCATTAAATAAAGTGTTAATTGAAGACTTGTGGAGCAGAAATGGTAAAAAAAATGATTACAATTAAAATGGTTTGTACACAAAAGTAACAAAAAAATGCAAGTACAAAAATTCAGAAAATGTTTGTGTATTTTACATGTGCACATTAAGTATGTCCATTTTAACATACGCCATATTGAATTACAATGATTCATATGTCATACAGCTATATCCATCTCTTATCAACTGTACACATTGTAAACACTTTCCAAATTACTTGTAATAGCCCTGCTTGGGTATTCTTTTTAAAAACTTTTTTTTAGGACAAAGATTGATGATTTAACTTAAGCTAAACTTAGATTATTAAAATCACTTCCGTTATCTTTTAGGGGGAAAAAAAAGTTTAATAAATCTAACTAATTTTATCTTGAATATTTAAAAGCTACCATGATGAAACTCTAAAACTAAATCAAGATTTCAAAATCTAATTATTAAATATAAATAAAACAAATACCTAAAAATATATAAATGAAATTGTAAATTGTCCAATAAACTGATGTTTGGTAGATAAATTGTTTATTTATACAAGTAGAATTACATTTGTTGAAAATTGTTGATGGGAAAATATAAAAGAATCATATAATTTATATTACGATTATTTAGAAATATTACTGTCAATAATATTGTTTATTTTTACATTCATTACTTTATAATTTAATATGTCCATCGACTGTCTGTGTGGCTGATGATTGTAACTAGGGCTTATATTTGGAGTAGGATTTATATTATAAGTATCCTGAAAAGTCAAGCTAAGGCTCATTTTCTGGTTAGGTCTTATTTTGGGGGTAATATGGTATATGCTAAAATAAACGATCACTATAACTAATATAATTCTAGAACCAATTACTGTGTTCTGAAAGATTGTGGTAATAGTATTGTAATTGTAATAATATGTTGGACTATTTCCATTATCTAATATTAATCATTGGATGTTTTTAGAAAAATTCAAACTTTATTTAAATTTTTCAAATATATTCAACTATTAGTAACAGTACATGATTAGTATATAACAATGTTTCCAGTGGGATTATTCTCCTCTTATCTTCAGATGTTCCCGGCCTGACTAGTAACTGTACTAGCAATAATTGAACCTGATTAACCTTGCCTTTAAAAGTCAGGACTCTCATAGATAAGTTTATGAAATTTTTACTAACTATCACCTTTGACAGAATGGCTCTTAAATTCAATATTCATGAGTCTGAAATTCCCAGGTCCAATTCATTTTCTAGTACTGTCACTAGTCAGTCATCAACAGTGAAAGAAGAGAGGAGAATAATACTATTCAGAATGTTACTAACAGTTGAATGTATTTGAAAAGTTTAAGTAAAATTTATTTTTTCTAAAGACATTTGATAATTAATATTAAATGATGAAAATAGTTCAACATATAACTAGAATTTTAATTAGGTTTGTTATACAAAATATACCCATACAAACACATTTATATATATACACACACAATAAAACTTTTAAATTTATATACTCTTAAAACATGGATAAAGGCATATATAAAAGGCAAATGATTCCCAAGATGGATTTCTAAAAGATCCATCCATCATTGCTCGTACATGTCTTCATCATTATATTTTAGTATTTATTTTTAGAAAACTATTAAAATTCAAATCATAAATGTTGCATTACTTAAATGCATTTATTTTGATATCATCTAGAATATGTAATGCCTCTTTACTTAAAATTTCATCCATCTTTTAAGAAGCGGATCTATATTGATAGAATGAAATTATATTTATAATTCATAAATAAACTCTATTCTATTTCAATGCTGTTACATATTGTAAGATTGAATAATCAATAGATATTAGATGATAGTGTAATTAAATACACTTCCAGTATTGTTGTATCTACTTTCTGTCTTATGGCTTTCATCAATTAGGGGCTTGGATTTGGATCTTTCAGATCAGCTGTTTGTCAAGCAATCACCTTATACTCGTTTATCACTATCAAGCTATTAGCCTGAAATATAAAAACAATTTGGTGTTTGAATTATGCTTGCATGATTACACTTATATCCCACTATGGCACTGGATTTTTATGCAAGGATTCACAATAGCAGTCATTTGATTTACAATAGATTATTCACTATAATGATTTTTTTAAAAAAATTCCATTTGGGGGTGTGTGTGGCCATTTTGTAAGACTGATGACATCATAAAATAGTTATTAAATCTATGTCATCTAAAAGCAAAATAGTGACATTCATGCTGAAATTGTACAATACAGGGTTTATTCATAATATACAATACAATACACAATATTACAATACGGTGTACCATATTTTGATTATAAACTTAAAATATGATTAATGAATGTACAGTATAGTATTTAATTTAATTTTCATTCAGAATCTTTGCAAAATAATCAGGACGTCATTACTAACATATCCAAAATAAAGATTTTTATTGCTAATGACTACAAAAAAAAAAAAGAAAAGTGTTTCATTCAGTATAATAAATAATCAAAATCATATTTTGATGATATACCACAACCAAATATATTAATACAGTATTAAATTTTAAAATGTGTACATTACTTTAAAAATTGTACACATATTTATTCACTTTTATGGATTACAATTGTCATGAATGGTACTTTGCTTGCAAAATAAATTACCATCACCATATTATAATTTAGTTATTTTAATTGGTTTTTTTTTTTAAATAAAAAAATGATTTCATGGATTACACAATTAATAATCATTATTATAAATCAAAAATTAATAAATATAAATTTAAAATAGTTAATTTACTTGCTCCATTTTAGAACATCTTATAATTTGTTTCAGAATGGCAACATTATCACAAATGTATAAAAATATAGAAATTTAAAGAAAATTAAAATTTCATTAGGCATAAAACTAAAAATAAATTTTAGTTATATACTATTAATATTTAATTTTAAATTGTATACAGTGTAAATATTAGCTAAAACTTTCAGTCAATTAATTTTGGTTTAAAATCTTTATGAATGCTAATTTCAATCAAAATGAATTTATTATCACAAATGTACTTTTGATTTTAAAAAATGTGAGCTTGATTCCATGTATTGTATAGTTAATAACAAATTTTATGTGATGAATATGTAATATAAATAAATTGAAGAAAATTCATATCTTTAATATTTATTTAAATAGTTTGTATCTCTGCTGCCACTATTCAAAAAATTTCTAAGTCATTCCAAAGAAAATGCCACAGTGTATTTGTATATAAAGTACTGATTATTTATATCTGTATTGTAACATATTATATAAGTCAAAATATTAATTACAATATGCCAACACAGAATTTTTTTTTTAATGGGTCTTTTTTTTTCTTTAATTAACTGTATGATTAGGATTCTATATTGTACAGATCTATAATTTGGTTTTTCTTAAACTGTTTATAGTCACAACAGTATTGTTAAGTGAAATATTATTAAACATTTCTTTTTTAATTCTAAATAATTTCATGTAAATAATATAAAACTATAAATTTTTTAAAAAAAGAAACTTCAGTGTGGGCTTTTTTTTTCCAGCATAATAATTAACAATTTTGCAGAAGAATACAAAAAAATTATCAACATTGAAAATACACTTTTTTTTTCTAACAATATTGAAAAAAAATTTTTTTAAGTTTGTAGCTACATATACTTTTAATTGGAATCAAAGCAGCAACTAATATTACTGAGTACTACATCATCTCTTCAAACTATAGATCAAAAAGTCATTGCAACCTTCAAGATGTACTAATTTTAACAAATAATGCAGCATTTTGTTGGCACTTTGGATTTAAGATTGATTATGATAATATTGAATAGCTTTTGTAATCAAACATGGAAGAATTTACTAACTAATACAATTAGATAAAGAAAAGAAAATCAACAAGTCTGTAGAGAAGAATCTGGGCATCAAAAAACTGATTTTTTATCATATAGCCATGAACAGCATTTTTGAAGAATTTCACTCCATCTTAGAATGCTTCATCAAATCTAAAAATGCTTTAAATCAATGAATGAGACCTTATAGTATGTTTATGAAGTGAAAATCAAAAAAAAAGTCAACCATTCATTTTAATCTTTTTTTTTTTAGAGAACCTCAGCCTTCAACACTTGATGTACTTTAAAAAATCATAGCCATCAAAGAATTTAAAAGAAAATAATAGATCCGTAGAATAAGAAGATGATGATTCAGAAAACTAAATGACTATTGAATGGATGAATTATGAGAAAGAACAACATTATACTAAATGGGGGTGTTTTTTTTTTTTTTGTAGATTTAAGTTGTGTTATCTTGCCTATATGCATATTTTAAGTGCATGGTTGCATAATACATATATCACATACATATATTGTACATTAGGTTTTTTTTAATTACTATATATATTAGGTTAAGTTATTTGTTAATACAATGTTAACAATTTATGATATAATTTTTATCCACAGAAATGATCTAATTTTTTTTCCATAGAAAACCATTATAATCCCTTGCTTTACCATGAGTTTTGGGGAACCAGTTGATTCAAGTAGTAGAGGTGTGTTTAGATCTGACATCAATTCAGTAACTAAATATATCCTCAGTTTTATAAGTTATGCACACTTATAATTTTTTAGCTAGGAATATATTTATTCAAAGCTTATAATAGATGACATTAACAGCATTGGAATAGAATAGATGGAGCTTGCTTCTGAAAAGCATTGTGTAAGTTGAGGTCATGTGATAGTTGTTGATTCTTTGACTTACAATTCTTAAAACTGATATAAAGCAACGACAATAAAAAAATTCTAAATTTATATATTAAATGGTGGTGTGATAATGAAGTTATTAGTCTCTAACTGAAAAGCTCTTTATCAATGTTTCATATGATCTTCAAAGATCTTGCATATAAAATAAGTGCCTGCTATCTTTGTGACTTTGGTTCAAATGTAAATGGAGCTTGGAAAGTTTTTTTAAGGTCGTGGGTGAATTTCTAAACAATGTAGATATAGCTGGTTTTTAACCATTATTATATGCAAATAGATAGACTACTCTTTTTGGAGTATCTAGATCGAAGATTGAATTGCTTATTTATGTATCAACTCATTATATAAAACAAAATACCTATAATATGTATGATTCAGCCTTCACTAATTTTTTCAGTTTACCTTTAAATGGTTATCTCCTATATATACTGTATATATATTTTTAGGTTAGCCATTTAAATTTCATTCAATGTCCATATAAATTGTAAAGAACCAAATTTCCACCCACGTTGGATAATAAATTGTACTATTAAAATAATAAAAAAACGTTTTTTTAAAAACTGAAATGGAATTCTATTGATTGAAATCAAAAACATTTGTATATACATTGCCCGCTTCCTCCCTCAAAATGCTGAAGATCTAAATTTGGAAGCACTAAATTATTTTGAAAAAAAGAGGGAGGAAAGCAGTATGTAGTAATGCTATTAAGCAAACCAAATATAAACTTAAAATATAGATTTTTTTTTTTTGTCAATTTTAAATTTCATTTCTTTTGTAAAAGCATTTCTGAAATGATAAAAGAATTCTCGTTTATATATTTGTTCTAATATTTTATGCTTTGGGCAATAATAAGATTTATAATAGTTTTTAAACTTTTTGCCAAAATCAATATTTAATCTAAAAATTTTGATTTAAGATAAAGTATTTTTAAATTTATTTTTCATTAAGTAGTAAACATTGTATTATAAAATTGTTATTTGGGTGTGTTGCAAAGCAATTTAAGCTTTTTTATAGTATAACGTCCAAATTTAGACACAGCTTTCAATTTAAGCAAAAGTGGTTCTGTGTTTCTTTTTTAAAAAATGACTAAGGGCCTGATAGATAAATGTATTTTTGATAATTTTCTGAGAAAAAAATTCCTACTCTCCCCTAATTTAATAATCAAATATCTTTTAAATTCAAGTTAAAATTATATATTAACAATCAAAAGTATTGAAAACCATTACCAGGCTGGAAAATGGGGGGAGGGGCTCTTGGACATTCGAACAAATATTTTCAAGCACTTAAAATTATATATTTTTAATTCTCTCAGCAAATTATCAATCATTTAAAAGCAGTTGAATTTTTTTTGTGAACAATACTATATTAAAAAATTATATTATTATAATAATACTTATCTTGTCTCTTAAAAATTAAGCTTTTAGAAATCATAGGCTTGTTGGAGAACGTTATCATTCTTTTTGCATTTTCTTAACAGATTTTCTAGCAATTTATTTATATATGCATGTAACTGATAGCAGTTAATATTTCATGTCAGATTGACTACATAGTTTCTGGATGATAGTCTCTTTTTTTGCATTTTTTGGGGATTGAATATGTTTTTTAAGACATTCTACTCACATTAGCAAATTTTTGTGCTTAAATTCCCCTCTTTTTTTTTTTGTTATTTTGCAGAAGAGTTTTGCATTGTTAGCCGAGAGGTATCGCAGTCGCCATGCAAGCAAGTAGTTGGTTGCAGATGGTTGTGGGTTCGCGTCCCGGCCGTTGCTATGACACATGGAAAAACTGAGTTTTTTTACTAAAAGATTATAAAATATTCCAACACTTCTGTGATTATGCATTTATTTGATAACAGTTTTATTGCAGAATTGTATAATTAATTGAAGGAATGGGTCTAAACTTGATATTGCCATTTTGACAAACAATATTTTTGGCATAACATTAAAAAATAACTATTTTTTTTTTTTAAAAAAAAAAAATAAGGCCTTCTAAATTTATGATTTCGGAATCACAATTGGCCATACCCCTCCCCCATGCAAATTTTAAACTGTAATATTCCGCACTGCTCCTTTTTTAATCATTAAAATATGTATATGAACAATTATTTACAAATTTTCTATAGTGTAGATTATAAACATTTTATTTTCCAGGATGGATTTCTTTACCTTCTTTCCTTTTGTTTTTCTTCTGAAGTAACACATTTTCCACAAATGCGTATATTTACAATTTATTGTAAAGATTTCCAGTTGAATGGAATAGTTATAACAACAACAACAAAAAAAAATGAAGTATATGAAAAGTTTTTTTTTTTCATTTTCAATCTGTTTATTGTGTCTGGTATTGAAATAAGGATTGTTTGTTTACCAAGCAGATATGTTAAAAGCTCATTCATCAATAGAACTGCTTGCTATAAGTGACTGAATCTAATAATTAATAACTTTGTGAAGTCTCAGAACTGTAAAAGAATCAATAAATGAATTTTTTTAAAATAATTATTCCACTATGATGTTGAAAGCAAAGAGTGATTGCCTCTTTTGATAGTAAATGAATTATTAAAAGTGGCAAACAATCCTAAAACTATCTACAACAATATTTATGTGTTAAAATTTTTAAATCTTATCATTATTTGTCATCAAACGTCCTTTTCATACACTATCTCAGATAGCTTTCTGTAAGTTTTTACTGTTTTTCAAATATTACGCTTTGCTGGATCATTTTACAACTACTATCTTTTTACTGTTCTCAACATATCTTTTATAATTTTTTTCAGTGTCACCCCAGATTTTTTATCCTTTTAATTTTTTTTTTAATTATTTAACATTGTTTTTAAAAACATCAATTAATATATATATTAATAAATAAAGAAAATTAAATTAGGTTTTCCACGGAAGATATTTTTTAAGCAGATGTTGTTGTAGTGTAATATACGTTACATGTTTTTGCATCTTAATGACATGATGGGCTTATTAAAATTTAAAATGTAGCCTTAAATATTATAAATGATGGAATAAATTGGATTAAAGGAATATAAGTAATGGAAAACTATCATGAACATTGGTCAAGTGTTATCTTAAGGACTTTAGTTGCATTATCTGCATACGGGCAGTGAACTAACATATATGTATATAAACTTCTCTTATGCTCCAGTTTGTCTGGCATTGTTTCATATGTAGATCAATCCCACTATCTAATCAGTTTGTGATTTTATTTTAGTCAGCCAAAAAATGACAAAATAATAATTGTAAGGAAAGAAAAGCAAAGAAATGAATAAAACAGGAAAATTTGCAAAATATTTTTTTTATAAATTTATTTAATAATCAAGATAAGATGAAAATATATTATTCATTTTGTTACTAAAGATTTATTCCTTTTTTACATTTTACTTTAGACTTAAAAGATAAATATTTAGATCTGTGTTTAATTTAGATTTTTTAAAAAAGCATATACCAAGTATCACATATGTGTTCATATATTTAAATGTATTTATTATAGTTACCAACATAATTATTAATGAATAAATTGTGTTGTTAGGAATAAAAATAAGCTTCCAAATAGAGGAATTATAAATATTAAATTTCAAATGAAGGGATTAAAAGTTATTAAAATCATAGATAATCATATTTCTCTTCTATGTTCAGAAAGCAGATCAAATGGGTATTAACACCAGTCTTCATATTACCATGACATGCAACCCAGGATAATCCCTATGGTAAAAATGATTCAGAATTATTTTTAATAAGTAATTTAATAATCAAATATTAACTTTTAAATTTGATTTTATTGACAAATTTTTATGCAATCTGTTACAATACACTTAAAGGACTTCTTTTCCATCTAATATTTGCAACAACAACAACAACAACAACAAAATGTTTGAAATAATCCTTTTTTTAATTTCTGAAAAATCACGTGACATTCAGGTGCCAAGTTTTTTAAAATTTTATTTTACATTATTTAACAGAGGATGGATACTGGGATTTTTAACTTTGAGTCTATCATCACCCTTTACTATATTAAATTTATCACATAGGACATTAATATATGTTCATACATATTGAATACTTTTTAGCCATGAAATGAATAAATAAAGAATGATTTAAGTATTAAAAGCATAATAGCAAAGATGATCAATGTAGAGAAATAACATAATTTGTGATTTTTTTTTAAAGACCTTTTGAAGAAACATTTTAAATCAAGACTGTATATATATATATGTTGAAAGATTTAAATGAGCTGTAATTTATGGAATGAATTAGATATTTTAATTTTCTTGTATAAAAAATTAGTACTAATAATCAATCATTAATGCATTTATTTAAAATGGATGTTGACAAATGTGTAAGTACAAGAATTTTGTATACTTTAAATTAAATAATACCAATTTGATATTGATAAATATTGAACGAAAAACAAAACAGAGACTTGTTGATTTAACTTTTTTTAGATATCTATATCCTTATGATTGAAGTGTGTGATGGAATACAAGTTTTAAATATATACAAGATAATTTAACTATTTCATGCACACACACAAATTAAATGTGAAATAAATTTAAAATTTCCATAGTTAATAGCACAATAATTAACAACAACAAAAAAAAAGAAGCCAAAGAGAACAATAAAATTATTAGTGTGGAGGTCAAAACATCAGTGAAGGCAATAAGCATAAATTAATAAAATATCCAAATTTAGATTTTATATCTGTTGACATGAAAATTACTTATCTAAAAAACAACAAAAATATTTAAGTGAAAGACTAAAACCATCATTCTCCAAAAGATTATTCCCAAATGATGCTAAACTATATTTAAAATGATGATTGATGTTTATTGGAGATTTTTAATTCAAAATATCTCCATATACAAACAGTAACAAGATTTGAAATAAAGGCATTCTTCATATACAGGAGTTTTAGTGTAAATATAGGAAATGTTAATACAGATAGTGTGGGTAGTTGAAGGTGCTTGAAAGCCTGTGTTCAAATCCCCTATATAAACAGTAACAAGATAAATTGAACAATGCAGTCTATATGAAGCTAATTTAACTTTGTACTTAAAGAACTAACTAGATGCTCTAAATTACAGTCTGTCTAATACTGTTGTGTTCTTAACACATTTTTTAATTTAATTTCAAAACATGCAAAAAATAGCTCAAAATATAATTAAATCTTCACAAGTTGAGAAACTTTACCATGTGCCTAAGAAAATAAATCTAATATATTATTCATGAATTATTGGTATGTATTCCAATCTAATTAAATAATAATTGTGATATAATCTGAATGATAATCATAGTATAATCTGAATGATTCATTATTTTGATAATCATGTGACATTCGTGCACTAAAAAAACCTGAATTGAATTACCATTTTGGGACTTTTAATTCTTAGATCCAACATTTTAATCTTAACAGAAGTGGCACTGCTTATCATATTTGATTTATAATAGTCTGTTACTTTGCATCAATCACTTATCCAGTATGGATTTGTGTTTTTTTTAATAGTTTATTTTTAAGAGTAATACATCTATAATTTAATTTTCATTTTTGTTCCTAAATGGCAGGTGTTACAAATACAACGCTAATTTTTTCATTTCAAATTTTTTAATAATATTTTTAATAAATATAAAGTAATATTTTATTAGATGTTTTTATATTAACTTGCCCTGTTTGTGTATACTTCTGTCTGTATATCCTATGTCCATATTTAATTTTTAATAATGAAAAAAATCAGTTCCCGTTTAGAATTCAAACTCACATCTTTATGCTTCCCAAGAAAACTCCTTAACAACAGAGCCAATAGAAATATTACATTTGTAGAATTAAAGTTTGTTAATATTGATTTAACTCATACTTAATTAATTAAATAATATATATATATGATGGAAACATTATATTTGTAGAATAAAATTTCGTTAATATTGATTTAACTCATAATTAATTGAAAAGCCAATACATAAATATTTTTATATAATAGATGATCACATGATATTTAAATTAATTTTTTTTTTAGAGGGGGGGTGTATTTTTTATTTTTATGACTCATTATTAAAGTATACATTTTGTCAGATTTTTTTAACTTTTAACCAAAGTAAAAAAAATAATATGCAAAAAAAAATTTTTTAAATAATACTTTTATAAAATCTCTCAATTAATTTGCTATTCTTGGAAAATATCAATGATGTTAAGAATCTAAACTGGTTATTAAACAATTGGAAATTGCAAGAATATTGTCGTTTCATAAAAGCATTTGAAGTCTTGATTTTTGTGATTTATTTGTTCCTCAAATGCTTTTATGCAATGACAATATTCCTGCAATTCCCAATTGTTTTATAACAAGTGTAACTTAAGATTTCTGGCATTTTCCAAGAATAACAAATTAAAATTTTCCTATCATTTCCTCGTATACACTTTAATGCAATCTTTTTTAATATAATTTCTTTTTTATTTTGTTTACAAAATTAACCAAGAGGCAGATTACTTTGTTATTTTTCTACTTTTTAGTTGGCTATTTATATAACAACATTATTTAAAAAATTGTTTTTATATGTTATTTTTATAATCACTTATATTTTTTAAGCATTAAATGCCCATGTGGTAAACTAGAAAAAGTTTTGTTATCTTTATATTAGTAAAGACTACAGATATTTTTGTTCTTCATTGTAATTTTAATACTTTTAAGATTGTTAAAAAAAAAAAAAAACTTTACTTACTTTTATTAGTTTAAAAAAAGTTTTAAATAATAAATATACTAAAAATAATTTAATTTTACTGTAAACTCTATTCAAACCAAAGCTTTTATATATAAAAAGTGAGTTATGTTTAATTAAAATTTCTTCTGTAAAAGGGTTAAATTAAAAAGCAATAGATTTAATTTGCAGAAATTATAAAAATATACCAAGAGTTATACTTAATGTCCCATATTCAATTTTTGAGAATCTTCTTAAAATTGAAAAAAAAGCCAAGTTGATAGAATACATAGCTCACTGATTAATATTAAATAAAATATGTAAGCTATATATTTTAGATTTAAAAGAATAGAGCACATTATATTTAACTACATTACTGATAAATATACTAAATGTATGAGATTTGATGTATTTAGTCACAATTATATTTCTTAAATGATAATGCAAATTATTTTTCATGCTCAAATGTGTATTAACCGGCAAGCAAACCCGGGCCAGCTGCTTGAAAGGCAGCTATGCTAACCACTAGGCCACCAATGCTTGACAGCGCAAATTATTTTATGATGTGGAAGATGCTATTTTACAAGTAGCAAAAAATGGAAGAATGTAAACAAAATGCAATTATTTCTATTGTTAAAGAATGTTAAATAGAAACTTAATTGAGCCAGTCATTAAATAATATTCATTAACTTACTAATTAACATTATAATAAATATAAAGATAAATTTGATTTTATAGATAAAATTTCAAATATTTATTATTATTCATGAAGCAATATTTTATCATCAAATAATACTACTAACAAATGAATATCATATTAGACAGTCAAAAACATTGGAAGTTTTTTTTGTTTGTTAATGCTGAAAAAATTACAAGTCTGTGATGATAGTGTTTATATTGCAATCCGTTCTGTCTCTTATTAAATTATATGTTTCACACTTTTTTTTTTCTGATTTCTTTTGCCTTTTTGTGATATATTCAAAATGCTGAATTATAATAATGAATGCAATATATTTACTCTAATCTTTTTTTTTTATAAATAAGTAATTCCTTAAATGTTCCATGCAATTAAGTATAGTCATAGAGATAGAGATTTGGACTCAAAAGCTAAAGATTCCTCAAGGCTTAATTTCTCTGGTGCTTGAATGCCATATGACTCCCTAAGACACCACTATTTAATTATTTATTTTTGTTTATTTCCTAAATAGATATTGATTATTAATGTTTATTGATTTTTTTTAACTTAAACTAATTGTAAAATTTTTGGATTAAACAATTAGATAAAAATATTTTCCTATGGTAATGAAAATTATAGGAGATAAACCAATAAACATGATGCTATGATCTAAAATACAAGTTTAAAAATAAAATTTATTTTTTAGAAAAAAAGTACAATTTATATTGTGTGATTTTTAGTTGGAGGCTAGACCATCCCTCACTGAATTCCTAATCAAAGACTGCAAATTATGAAGAATACTATTTAGGATTGTAGACCACTTATATTCCTATCATCTGATTCAAAGCTATAGCATGAATAACAAATTTATGAATAGTAGCAAATCACATTAATCTATACATTTTTATGCACACATTTTTATCCATCACTCTGCATTACTTGTAGTTATGCATAAGACATTTATTCAAAATGAAAAAATTTAAATATATGATTTTAGAAATTTTAACTTATCTAATTTAAATTAATAAACTGAATATTTATTTAATCTACTTAAATATATATGAAGTTTAAGTATCTAAAAATAATGTGCATATGAAGTTGAAGGTACTTGAGTACTAAAGCTGCAACATAGAGGAGATAAGAGCCCTTTCACACCCATAATAAATGTGGAATGTCGCGATGACATCAAATTAAAAGAAAATAATCCCTGCGAGTATATGTGAAAATGTGTTTTTTTTAATCAACATTTTTTTTTCAACATGATCTTTTTTTTTTTTTTGTAATACTTTGACATTTTCAGTTATTTGTCATATTTTTCATTATGAAAACATGTTTTTTTTTTAACCAACAAGATTTTTTTTTAATTTTTTTTTTAATGTGATACTTCGACATTTTCAGTTATTTGGCGTATTTTTCATTAATGTCCGAAGTTGCACGGTCTTTTTTTTTTGTAATACTTCCATATTTTCAGTTATTTGTCATAATTTTCATTGTGAAAACATGTTTTTTTTAATCAAAAACATTTTTTTTTAATGCTAGCTTTTTTGTAATACTTCGACATTTTGAGTTATTTGTCGTATTTTTCATTAAGGTCCAAGGTTGCAACACTAAAATCGGCATTACCAAGGCAATGTGGATGTTTGGTGGCTTATGTAGGGAAATAGATGAATGTTTTATATAAAAATGTAATATTAATATGTATTTTTTTGTAGTTTTGTTTTAATTTCTTTATACAAAAAACGATGTTTATTAGCAGTTTTATGAAAATCCCAGCATACTTTGCAATCACATGGTTTTAGGAGCAAAATTTTTACTGCAGATCTCCATTTTCTGTGATAATTGTTTCTACAAAAATGTTGTTTTAATGTGTAAATTCCTGTTATATATTACATGGCAAGTGTCATAGGAATATAGCTAAGGTATTTTTATCCAAATTACTTAAAAAATTAAAATCATTTACTGTTTGTTTGGTGTATATGTAAACTAACTATTTTTTTGATTAATGGCGTCATTATTGTAATATCGCATTTTATTTTTTATTTTAAATCTCATTCTTAAAATTTGTTAGTTTTTTAAAGTCGCATTTTATTCAAGTCACATTTTTATTTTGATTAATATTTAAAGTCATACATATTTGGAAAATTGTATTTTTTTATTTTTTTTGGAAACTTGTTAGTATTGAAATTTTATTTTACATGTCTTTCTTAAAAGTTGTTTGTTAATGTTGAAAGTTGTACCTATTTATGAAATTCACATTTATTTTAAATGTCGTTCTTAAAAGTTTTTTGTTAATGTTGTAAGTTTTACTATTTGTTTACTTTTACTTCTTTTTAGTCCTGCAATACAAAGCATGTATTAGACCTAGTGCACCTGTTGTCATTCGTATCAACCTCCTGATAACTTTAAGATCCAGTTATCATCGGATTAATATGAATGTGAACAGGCACAGTAGATCTAATATATGCTCTGTGTTGCAGCTTTAATACTTAAGTATCAAGTTGAATTATAATGTGCTATATGGCTTACTTAAAAAATGTTGGCTTCTAAATATATCTATAGATGTGGGAGGTTGGTCTGATTTCTGACCTGGTGGAAGGTTGTGATAGGATTGAGCTAAAGATTAATGATGCACTGACAAAACCTAAAACTTATATCTTTGTTATACCATTTCTTCCATAGTAATCAGGCATTCCCCAAAATGCTATTTTAGAACAAATGTATTATATCAAAACTTTTGATAACTTAGAAATAAAATGTTTCACAATTTAATATATATATTAATTTATATTTATTGAATCAAAAAATAATCTTCTAATTAACTGCTCAAAAGAGCATATGGTGTTGAGTTAACAAAGTAACCAAAATGAAATTTTTTTAATATACAAATTATAATCTATTTAAAAGCATGTTAAGTTATAAGTGAAATATAATAAACTAACTTTTTTGTATACGTATAATAAATTAAACTTTGTAACAAAAATACTGTCTTTTAATTTTAATTCAATATTTGCTGGTTTTAAATTTGCACTACTGTTAAACAATGTGTATTAATTTAAGGATATATTTTTAGTTTTGTACATATTTTTAAAAAATAAATTAATTTTTAATAATTAAACCAAAAAAATAAATCAGAATATATATTGCACACTCTATATGTATATATCTATCTCGGTAATATATATAAAATAAGTTATATTTGTGATTAGAAAAAAAGTGTTTATATATACTATCAAAGCTATTATCTAAAATTTAAAATTCATAGAATATTATGTTTCGGGGATATTATATATTATTGTTACATGAGAGCAAGGATATAAAGCCAGATGAGTAAGGATGGCTGTTGTCTGCAATATTCTTCATCCCTGCAGGATTCACCTCTGTTATGTATACATACTATGCTTCATCATCAGAAAAAAATGTTCATACCTTAAAACTATTTATTTATTTATAGAAATATCATTTTTTTGTTTTGTCATTAAGCATATGTTTTTTCAACTTTAATCAGCTTGAGTTTTTCAGTCACACAAAAAAATTTTTTTGCTTCTAAAGTTTTATCTGTTTTATTTTAAACGTCACTCATATTTGTTTATGTTAAAATGTTCCTTGGTATCTTATTTAAAACTTTGAGGTTAGGCAAAAATTGTTTCAACTCAGTTTTAAGATTATAAAAGTATCTAAGAAAACAATTTTTATTTAAGCTGATATAAAACTTCCTAATTTCCTTTCTAGTCCAGCTGTAATAATAAGAGTTTGAAAAGACATAACAAAGCTAAAAAGTTTTTCTTTTCATATAATAAAGAAAATAGGATTTTATTCATATTGTAAAATAGTTGATTGCTATGTTTATAGAAGCAGATATTAAAGAATTTAAAGGAGGTTTTTATTAATATAGACTTCTTTATTTTAGTCTAGATGTACATAAATATAGATTTAAAATTTATACATAATAGATATTAATTTTGTTCTTTATATATATAAAAAGAGGAGAGGGAAAGAATAAATTAATATGAATGATTGCAGGTAAGATATAATTATTCAGTTGTTTTTTTCAAAGCAATAATTGCTTTTTAATAAAATAAACAAGCTTTTTTTTTTATCTTGTTATTAACATTGATTGAATTTTATTCGTAATTTTTTAAGTAGATTTTTATTTGTTAAAAAAAAAAATACTGAAGTTTCATAAGATTTTCATTCAAAAATTAATTAGTAAAAACTTTGATTTTAAAATAAATTTTAAAATCCAGATATTTCCTGAAGTCCAAATATACTTGTATTTCAATTACTTCAAACAATTTGTCTAACGAAAAAAGAAATTAATGAAAGCTTATTATTTTTTTAGCATTTATGTTTTTTATTATTGCAATAAATCTTTTATCTGAGAAATTGGTTGAGAAGTCGTTTCAGTTTTACTTAAATAACCAAACATCTTACAAAGACTTTTGTTGTCAGTCTTTTTCAGGATTCTCTATTGCTATATGTTTTTACTCAGGAATATAAATAATATTATGAACAAATTTATAATGAAATAATTATAAACTATAACTGATAATAATAAAGTATTTATAGCTAATGACCGCTTTTATTGCAAACAGATCTTTTAAAGTCAAAAAAATCTACCATCTCACTTGATCACTTAACATAGACTGGCTAACTTATAGAAATAAGAATTAAATTAATCAAGTTTACTCATTTTTTATCCATGCATAACTATTTCCTAATGTCCATCTATAAATATGTATGCCTACCCTATAATTTATTTTATAAAAACCAATTATTATAAAAATAAGATACATTAGAATAAAGAAATATCTGTGATCATTAGTTAGGAGCTTTTTGTGAAGGTTAGTAAATTTCATCAAGAAGCTAGAGTTAATACATCAATAGGAATAACCAAAGTTACATGCAATAATCCTTGCTCCTTATTATTAGCATGGCTATAATTATCTCCTCAATGAAACTAAGGTCATCCTCTATACAAAATTCAGAGTCTGGTTCTTTAGCTTTATTTAAACATTTTATTTTTTTAAAATCATATCCATTAGCTTAAATTGTTTCTCAATCACTATCTGCAATACTGTGCCTCTAACCATGCTTTTTATAGAGGGGTATCTGAGTTTACACTTGAAAGAGGAAATATTGTTCACCATCATCAGACTTCCAATGAGCATATCCATTATTTCCAGAATATGTATTTCTTAGAGAGTTAGATTGAGTAAATTGATCAGTGCACCTGTCCTTTATCATATAGACTTAAATCACATTACATACATTATTGTACTGAATCAAGTTATATGTGTCTTTATTATCCAGCTTGTTGGTCTGTTCAAAAGAATGCAAGTTAAAACAGGCAAAACTCTCCATATAGTGGTATCATGTGATGTTAAGAATATAAGTTCATGAGTACATGTTGATTCTGAATTTTTTTTCATTTTGGACATTGTAATGTGAGGATAGCTCTCACATTATAGCTCACACAAAATAGTTTTGGGTAGATTCATATTACATGGCCATACTCTTTGCAATGAAAGCACTTAGGCTTTATTCCTTTTATTTTTAAAAATACCAGTGCTGTCTGGTTAGTATTCTGTGAGGGGATGTCATTTAGATTAATAATGCTCTTATGTAATCAAATCTTATATTGATAATTATTCCATAAACTGGAATTGATATATTTGTGAAAAATATCAGTTGAAAATCAATTATCATCTCAAATAGTTCATAATGCCTATAATTAGACTATTTCTGATCAAGTTTATCAAAATAAGAGAAAACACTTTAGTAGTTTAATTCTTCAAAATTTTGACATTTTTTTATTGTTTTACCTTGTGAAAGTTTTTAAATATGCTACAAACTTTCACTTTAGTATAAAATCTTTATTTTATACTAAAAGTCAATAAATTGGACTTGGGTCTCTTTTTAATTTAATTTTATAAATCAGTAATATTTTAAAAAATCATATTTGACCTTTTTAAATATTTAAAAACTAACATGTAACTAAGGACAATGTATCATAAACATCATCACTTAAGTTGTGTTAACACTTTTAGAAAATAAATAATTTTTTTTAATATTAATTTTTGTGAGTAAACAATAATGAATTTATGATAATTCTATCAAATTCTGTTTTATAACTATTAAAATATTTGAAAAAAATTCTAACCCTGTATCAATTTTAACAGTTGATAAGTTAGTGGTGAATTTGACATGAATTGTCTTCAAGAAGGAAATAATGCCTTAAAATAAATCATTCTTTTGTGAACAATACAGTAAAGCTAATTGATATTTGCTGACAATTTATAAGATACTGACTTCTTCAGATTTTTTTTTCAATTAAAAAATCACTAAAAGCAGTGTGGGAGAATCTACATTATTTAAAAAATTCTACGCTAATACAAATTACAATAATGGTAAAACAGCATTCTAAAGTCATTAAATTACTATGCTTTTTCTGACAGAAATACTAATGATTCTAAATGAATGTGAGTGTGATTAATATCCATTTTAAAAATTTTTTTTTTAAACTCAATAGTAAGATATCTCCAGTTTGGGTCATCTGTAACCCATTCTATATCATTCCAGAGATCATTTTTACTAAGCAAATCTAATAATACTTCTTTTGAGAATTTCTATTATGAGCAGTACTTGTCTGTAATCACAAATACTACAGAATAGTCAATTAAAAAATACTTAAAAAAATCTTTATATTGTTGAATTAAAAAATTTTATAACTGATATTTTCATTAGATTTTTCTGTCTAATCTTTTGTATATTCATAGGCATTGGCTCCAATGTGGTTTTAAAGAGAACTATGTTGATTAAGTCTCTCATTATGGATCAATAAAATTTAGAAACTGAGACTGCCCTGGTAATGCTCATAATTTTCTTCATACTTGGATTCTGAGAAATTTTTATATTTTTTGCCATTTGCAAATATGAGATTTTTTATACCTTTCAATGTGCTTTCCATAGAAATATACATATTGATTGTCAAAGATTATAAATAATGCTTTTATGTAAATAGTCAACTAAAAAACAGAAAAATAACAAAGTAATTAGTCTCTCAGTTAATTTGATATTCTTGGAAATTATCAGATATCTTAAGAAACTACACTTGTTATAAAACAATTGGAAATTGCAGGGATATTGTTATTTCATAGAAGCATTTGAGGCTCAAATAAATCATAAAAATGCTTTTATGAAATGACAATATTCCTATAAGTCACAGTTGTTTTATAACAAGTGTAGATTTTTAAGGTCTCTGATATTTTCCAAGAATGGAAAATTAACTGAGAGATGGATTACTTTATTTTTCTATTTTTTTTTTTTTAAAAAAATTACATATTATTTTTTTATTTTTTAGTTATATTTACATATTATTTTAAAAAATGATTAAAAATAAAACAAAATCTGACAAAATGTATACTTTAATAATGAGTCATTAAAATAAAAAATGCACCCTCTAACAAACAAATTCTAAATTTAAATATCATGTGATCATCTATTATATAAAAATATTTATGTACTGGCTTTTTAATTAATTTAATTAATTAATTATGAGTTAAATCAATATTAACAAAATTTTATTCTACAAGTGTAATATTTCTATTGGCTTAGTTGTTAAGGAGTTTTCTTGGAAAGCAGAAGACTGTGAATTCGAGTTCAACAGATTTTTTTTTTCATTTTTAAAAATTCAAAAATGTGAACATATGGACATACAGAGATAAACATACACGGACAAGATAAATTAATATAAAAGCATTTACAAAAATAATCTTTGTTTTATGTCAAATCCAGGAATATTAGCTCTCACTAAATAAAGAAGTTGTTAAGGAGAAATGTTGAAAGTTATATACAGAAGGATCACTTTGAAATATTAAAAATAATGCGTAAAAAAATTCTCACAATATATCTAGATCTCAATATCACTTGTTCTTTAGTGGTAATTATAATAATGATGATGATGATAATAATAATAAAATAATAATAATAAAAATTGATGAATCAGGATTTTTATTTATATATCAAAAATATACAAAATAATACTTCAATTTTGAATGTCATGAAAGAACATCTTATGACCAAAACTATAAAAATGACTAATATTAAGCTTGATAATTTTATGAAACATTTTTCATCTCAAATGTGTCAAACTAATTAAAGTTCACATAATTACTGTTTAGTTGATAATCTTATACAAAACAATAATTCAATAAATATTACTAGTCTAATTATAGATGAAATTATAAATACATCTAGATTTTTGAACAATAAAAATATTGTACTTGACAATATATTTATATATTTTTTGACCTTACTCTTAACATACATATTTAATTTAGTTTTAAAAAATTTTACTTTTCCTAATTGTTGGGAAATTACAAAAATAGTCTCAGATCTATTTAAAAAATCAGATTTATTTAATTTTAAGCCGATTTGCACAAAGCTATTAGCAAAAACAATTATAATAAAATTATACATAAATTAAAAAGAAACAAATTATTCTGACTCATATATATGGTTTTCTGGCAGGACTATCTATTAAAACAAACTTGCCACATATATCAGATATCAATGCACAAGCTATTGTCTTCTAACATCAACTTGTTGCTTTTTGGTAGAATGGTTAATAAAATTTTACTAATGAAACCAGGCACAATTCGTTATCATTTAGTCTTTTAAGATTTCTAATTTTTTCTCCAATTAATAGAAAGAATTAGGTATTTGTTAATAGGCAATCTTCTTTTATGACTACTTATAAATATGGAATTTCCTAAATAATTATTTTAAGTCCTATTCTATTTACAATTATCTCCCCAAAAAAACATGTTATGCAGATGATATTAAAATATTTTTACAGATCCATTTTTTGTAATTTGTGATGCCAACAACAAGCAAATAAATTAAAAAAATATATCATAAGAATTCATAGAAAGTATGATTAGTAATGGGCAATATTATATTAATGGTAACAAAATTACTAGAAGTTTTTAAGCACAGACTTATTTTCACTAGTAAATGTACAATTAAGTTAATAAATCTTTTAAAATTATGCGTATGATTTTAAAATCAAATATTTAATTTATATAAGAAACATATCAGTTATTTTTTGGCCCTTTAATTAGTTACCTGTTCTGCATTATAGATCTGTTATTTGGGCTTCATAAAATCAATCAAATATAAAAAAAAATACAAAAACTTTTAGGGCAAATATTTTAAAAATATTTATAAAGGTAAATCTTATATAAAGAAGATGTGTGAGATGTATAAGAAAAGTTTGGGAATCATTGGAATATGTTATAACAAAAATCTTATTTAAAATCCCATCTTTTAATTCTAGTTGACATGAGTATTGTTTTTTTTTTTACCTATCTTGAAATAACCACTAAACATCACATGATCGCTATTTCATACTAGCACATAATTGTTATTAAACAATTCAAAACAAAGCAAAACTCTCCATACAGTAGTACCATCTTGAGCTAACAAGAGCAATCAATGGATGCTAGGTGCAGTGCTCTCAGATCCAAGGCTTCTCACTGATGAAGGCCACAAGCCAGAAACTAGTCTGGGGATATTGGATGAGTAGGCACTAGATAGGGATTTTATGCACAAGCCTTCTGGCATCCATTGATTGCTCTTGTTAGCACAAGATGGCACTATTGAATGGAGAGTTTTGCTTTGTTTTGAATTGTTTATCTTGAAATACTTTATTAATTCATCTTTGCATCCATTACAACTTGAATATAATAGTTTGTTTGCTGGATTGATATACTTTCTTTAAAGAATATGCAGTTAAAACATAAAATAAAAACAATGCTATTATTTTAATATGATTAATATATTAATGTCTGTATTTAATGTTATTTTATGATATATAACAACTTTGAATTGAATTATTAATATTAATAATAACTTTAATATATATATATAAGTTCTAGCTACGGTTAGCTTATGTTCATGTCAAAATTTATCTATAATTAATATATATTTACATAATTTAATATTGATATACTAAATTTTACGAGATTATATATTGTTGGTTTTTTTATTATTATATATATGTAATGATATCTGGATTCATCAATTTGCAATTAAAAATAATATTGTACTAATATTTTGGTTGGATTACACATGCCTTTGTCTAGTTGAGAAATATTAAAATTTACTGCAAGATGATTTATTCATATCATTTCTTATCAAAATGATAAGGTACCATCCAGCCAAAATCTCTACACAATATTGTTGCATATAGATGAATCTAGATAACACATCTTTTATGTATGTGGCCTATGAAAGACTTTTATTTTAACACATGTATATATATATAAAGTTTTTAGTTAAAGACTATTATATAAAATAAATGAAAAAATATATGTCTATGTATTCATCTTGAAATCTAGATTTATAATAACTATAATTATGCTGTAATGATAACCTATCATCATTAATAAGTAATTATTCCTTTATATTTTTAATAATTAATAAAGCAAGTCATATATAACATGACATTACTTTTATGAGCTTGTAATTACAAAAATGCACATAGAGAGCGTACCGAGCTTGTTAGAGCTATTGGTACGCTCTCTATGTGCATTTGTGCTTTATATTTTTATAGCAGCTATTTGCTACATAAAAGAAATTTTACTATTAGTTTTTTTTTTTTACTGTTAACATTTGAAAAAGAATTTTTCAATACTTAACCCTATGCTAAAAACAATTAAGAATTTATAATTCTTTTTTTCTAGTATTCATAACTTTTTATTTTCTAAAAATTTAATCAGCTGTTGAGTTTATGGTTGAAATCTCTTTAAATTCTTTTGTAAATGGTTGTTAATAGGTGATTTGCAAAAAATTCTTATATTAAATAATATCTAATTTTATTCTTTATCATTTGAAAGTTATTTTATTAAAATAACTATTGACTGATTTTATCAGATAAACAAATTTAGAATGAAAACAATAGTGGTAAATTATGGGAAGATAAAAGTCACCCCGGTGTGTATCTTCTCCAAAAGTAGTAAAGACTGCATCATATAACAATCAACTTTTTTTTATTTTCATAGTCAGCACTCAACACTTGTCTTATGAATCCATATTAATCAGTACCTATATATTTTAGCTAAGAATTTCTAGACACTCATTTACTAAATCAATCGTTATTAGAGTGTCTTAATAATAAGGATGAAAATATATATCAGATGAAGATTGGGAAGAGATTGGAAAATGAGATTTGAAAACTTAAGTTTAGTAAAATTTGAAGTATTGAAAAGAACAAATAGACATGGTAATATTAAAAAACTGAAGCAGATGAGGGATTGAATTAATCATATACTTAAAGAGAGAGAGAGAGTAGGTGTTACAGATATGTCATAGATTCTGTGGAAATAGTATTGATTGATCAACGAAATTTGAAGCAGAATAATTAGGTTGTCATATATTTTAAAATAATTTGAAAATGAAAATATGTTGCATGATTCTATAGAGAAAGAAGGCAGTCCATTAAGGAGAAAGTAATAGCTATGAAGGTTTCAAAAATAAGGCAAAAGAAAGACTTGAAGAATAGTTATTGGGTGTAAAGTCTGCCAACTAATGATTATGATGATGATGTGAAAGTTATCTACAATTTGGAATTTTATGATATGCATCCAATATAATATACTAAAATAAATTATATTATGAAAGAAGCAACTAGATGCATGCTTACCATTGGTGATGATTAAATATTATCACTTGATTACAGAAGCTGTGTTGCCTGGCAATCAAAATCTATCTTTAGATAAAGAACTTAACAGACAATTAAAAAGTATTTATATTAAAAATATACAAATTTATTATTATGAATTATTTTTATTATTTTTATGTCCTTCCTGTATTTTTGACTTAATGTTTTATTTATTACATTGGCTAATCTAAAACTCATAACTATGAAGTTCACTGAGGTGATTTTCATTAATTCTAATGTTTTGACATTTGTGAATTTATTGGACACTAATCTTTTTAACCAGGTTCATTTTCAAATGGACTTTTAAGCCATTTACTCATGTAATCACATTTAATCACTCAAGTCTTTTTCTTTGCATCATCTGTCTGATTAAAGTTTGTAATAAATAAATATAATCTGTAGAATACACACATATGAATAATAATTTATTAAATAGCACAAATATATACACTTATAATAATTATATAAAAATGGACAAAATAACAAGAACTTCTGTAACAACTTTGTTGTGGTGTAGGATCACATTTGCATCAAAACTATCTGACATTCTCTGTTAGATTAAATTACATATCATTTGAATGTTGTTGAGAAAAACTTTAAAAAATATTAAAATTATAGTGTTGTGTGATTAAAAAAATAGGGATTAACATGTACCTGTATAAATAAAAATCTAGATAAATTGAACAGTATTAGAATTAAAAAGTCAATAATTAATATTTAATAAAACATATAAATTTGTATAATGTATATTAATAAATAGAAAACAAAAATGTGTGGTCTTTAGGAAGATCTGCTTATTAAAAATGCATCTTAGGAGCCATTAATTTATGGTTTTGATTAAAAAGATTGCCGTGAAGGTTACACATATCCAAGAGTTACATTCATTATTATTATGTATTAAAATGTGGGGAAAATTTTAACAAAAAACAACACTTTTTTTTATTTATATAATATGTGATTTTTTATTTATTTTCATTTACAATCTATAAATTATTAAATAAAGAAATATCAAAATATAAAGATTGCCTTCAAAAAACTTGCAGAGGATGTCATGTGTATCTGAGAGATACATTCATTATGAATATGTGCACAATTGCCCCCCCCCCCCAATAAGTAAAATCATTGTACATTGGTCTTTACTATATTTACATAATAAAATAGAAGATTTTTTATTTTCAGTTATATTCCTGAAATTATTTTCACAACTACCAACCCTAACTTCAGAAGTTGCAATTTCTCTTACATATTATTTTCTATCAAACATACTCTTACAAAACATGCCTGACACCTTCACAATATGACTTAACATTAATTGCATACAAATGCACAGTTAGTTATGACTCTTGAACCTATGTGCCTGATATATGTAACAATATCTGAGGTAAGAGTTTGCTTGTTTTATCTATTTGATCAGTCATGACGTCTTCAGGATTAAGAAGCTTTTTCCTCATTGTTTGCAACCATATATTTGAAATATTAAAACAGGCAAAACTCTCTATACATATTGCCACAGTGGCAATACGTATAGAGAGTTTTGCCTGTTTTAATAACAGTTATAAGCAAGCATAAGAAAAGGGTGCTCATGTGATGTTTGAAATATAGGACATCAGACTTAACTTTGACAGAATATGTGACTAATAAGTATGGAGAATATTTGTCTGAAAGATGTTGGTAATGTAATCAGTATCTTATTTGTTGTTAATGAATAATTTCCAATAATATTTTTTAAGTTAATGTTTGAATGCTTAAAGTGGAGTCTAACTATCTTAGTAACTGACAGTGTTGTATGAACTCTGATATATATTTTTTCCCCAATAGGTTGATATAGTCGGCACCTATGATACATCCATTACTAAATTATGACAGCTCCATGACAACATTTCACGAGTCGGAAAAGGCAATTGTTTCAAGAAAAGTCATCTATTGATTTGGGTCATCTAGCAAAGAAAATATTGACTTTGAAAACTATTATTATCCGATTTTAAAAAAATACTAAACTATAAAAAAAAAAACCACATTATATTTGTCGTTATTATATGCTGCTGGTTTTCAGAAAGCTATTTCATGATGATTAGTTATTATTGTTGTTATTATAAATACAAAATGGTTATTTCTAAAATCAGGGGATGCATATATCATTTAATTTATCATTTTGTTTTAACTTTATTGTTGATCTGTAATAACTTTGTATATGTATGTTAATCTACCTGAAGAAATGTTTTATTCTTCTTTCATCAGTTTTCTGTTTGACTTAGTGCACTTTTGGGATTGAGCACCATAATAATTACTTACAATATAATTTATAAAAGTTATTCTGGTAATATCTGATGGGATGACATGCCCATAATGTGGTCTTGGAAATATGTATAAAATCTGGACATGATTTCACATTTATTTTACCATGTGTGATAAATGGAAGAAGTAATATCTTACTTAGGAATCTTTTGGGATACTTCTACGAGAACTAAAAATTAGCATTTTCTATAAATAAAAAAAATCAGTATGATTGGCCATTGTACAAAATAGACAGTTGAGGTGATCTTTTATTTGTCTAGTTTTTTTTTTTTTTGAAAAGTATAAATTTTATAATTAGACAATAGTTATTATAAACATAAAACAGAACATCAACGGATGTTATTAATGTTAGAGACCATACCATTTTGAATGCCATTGACCAAGATATATGAAGAAAAGACTCTCCTTGTCTGTTGTTTTTTTTTTAATTATAAACTTGTCCTGAAAAAAATTAGAAATTAATTCCACTACAATCACATATGGCATAAAGGCAAAATAAAAAAGAAGGAGACTTTAAAAACTTGTCTGATGAATTACTATATTTTTTTATTTTGGTTATTATATCCTTCAATATTTGTTATTGGTGGGGTTTTTTTTATCATAGACTTGTCTTACTCATGACTTAGAATTCAATTCTCACTAAATGAACCTCAACATTTTTAAAGGTTGTCAAGCGTTGTTAGCCGAGAGGTCATCGCAGCTGCCTTGCAAGCATTTAGTTGGTTGCAGACGGTTGTGGGTTCGCGTCCCGGCCGATGCTATGACATATGAGAAAAAAAAAACATTTTTAAAAGTTACAAATATGATTAAGATGGGAGGGTGATGTCTGATAACCAGCCCCATAATGTGTCTATAATGGTTTGTAAATAGATATTTGGCTATTATTAACTAGAAGTAGGATAGTTCAAGCACAGAAATTGATAGACAATGATTCAGGGATCTGGAACTTCAGAGTTTGCCACTCCACTACTGTACCACTACTATACTGAGTTGGTCTGATGAAAACTGATGAAGTCACTATGCAGACTTTACACTATTGGTAGAAATTGGCATACTATTGCAGACGCTTAATGATAGTTTATTTTTTGTCTTTTAATATTAATTATGCATTTCAAAAGGGTGCCGATCTCATATGTTATATTTAAGAATATACTTTCCAGACTGGTCGGCTTCTGCAATAATGTCAAAAAATAATTAACCGACTATTTTATAAATTTCACAATAAAACCATTACAATTTATCAATCATATTATTTGCATTTCTATAATGGAATTTTAAAAAAAATTATAGGGAGAAAAAAATAATCTTTTTAGTTTTTATTTAAATTAAAAATTTAAAGTGTTAATCACTTTAATAATCTGTCTGAAATTAAAAGCTTAAATTCGGTCTTTCTTGTAAAATATTTGTAATTATTTTTCCCCCCACTTAATATGCAAATATTATTTTAAACCAGGAAATAACTTGTTTTCTAAAAGAGTTCGGTGATCATGATTAGAAGCCGTATTACATTCAGAACAAAGAAGTCTCTTCAAGAATGACATTCTTATTAGAACTGTCAAAAGTGGTCTTCCATTCTTAGACAATAACATCCTTCAAGCAAGACAACGATCGAAGTAACTGACACAAACACGTCTTTGTGTGGCGCCAATATCATTTCACAATTTTCCCCATATTTAATACTCTTCACTCAGGCTGAACAGTATATTAATATATCACTATTTTTTTCAATCTCTCAACAAAACAAAGACTTAAGACTTAATCCTACATCTATTAAAAAAAGGAGACCTAAAAACATTAGCAAACTTTATTTTGCCAAGATTTTATCGCAAGGTGTTTGTAGTAATCGCAAATAATAAGTTTGATCTGTCTGTCTGTAAAAAAAACACTTTCATTTAACTGCCAATCAAATATTAATAGTACTAATTTTAATATAAATTTTGTATTGACAAAGTATTGGTTTTTGTATAAAATCAAATGCAGAGGAATAAATTAGTCCCTTTTTTTTTTTTTTTTTGTAAAAAAATAAAACAAATATTACATTGGTTGTTTGGTTTGCTGTATTTTAAAGCGGAATATCTTCCGATAAAATATTAATTATAATATATACCTGCAAGTGAATTAATATTATGTTTAAGGATATTGTAATGTTTGACTATTTGACATTTTTTTTGATCGAATTGAATATTAATAGCACACAGGTAAGTAATTTACCCACCCCACTCCATCTATTACATACCGTATAATGATCCAAATATGAATTTATTAATTAATACATCGTCGTAGTCGTTATCTGCTAAAAGGCTGATCTCACTTATAAATTACAACGCTATCCAAAACTTTATCACTGGCGCTATTCTTTAAATACTCATAATTTCTCTTCTCTTTAAGATCGTCAGTCATCTTTTACTACTACCATTTTTTCTCCTTTCTGGTGTAGTGTTTCATAGTCTTTTGTCATGAAGAATATGCCTAATTTAATTTCTCTCTTGGGGAAGGGGGGCATAGGATAACTAGTTCTTTTTAACATTTCAACATTGCTAATCTTAATTCTGTAATTTATCCCTTTCATCTTACCCCAAATCTACTTTCAAAAGTTACTCCCCCCCCCCCCTAATTGTTCGTGTTTCCACTCTGTATAAAGCAACATTTAAAATAAAACATTTATTTAATCATCCTCTTTTTTAAACTAATTTCAAGTAATATATGTAAATGATGTCTACCATTCTGCTGTTTTATATTTGTTTAGCAAATCCATTTGTTGGCCTATTAATCGAATATTTTCAAAAATCTCATATAAAATACTTTATGATTCTATTTGTTATTAGATAAATGCCCTTATGTTGTTTGGTGCAGTGGATGAATGGTGGGCTTTGGAGTTTAAATGGAACTTCCAAGCAAGAACAATCGATTCCATTAGATAAACTCTTGATAGTTTTTGTAAATAACAATCTACACATTATTTGTTTTTTTAAGATCTTGGGGATAGGGATGATTATAATTCTTTAAACTAATTGAATATCATTGTACACACAATATTGCTGTGTTAAAAAAGCATATATAGAAACAAATTACATCTTGAGTTCTGTTTTGATCAATTTAATAAACTAATGATTACATGTGTGTTAACTTATTTTTATCAAGTAAATAAATAAATGTTTCAATGAAAGCTTCCAATTTTTTTTTATGAATATTAGTTTTAAAAAAATCTAAACATTTATTTGTGATAGAAAAACAAAAATAAAATGTTATACTAATGAAAAATATGCAGCTATAAAACAAATTTAAATTTTGCTAAACTGATAATAATATAAGTTGATTATAACTTTAAATACTTTAACCAAACCAATCAATCTGCTCTTTCCACTAAAGATTGGTATTGCAAGCTATGAAACAATTGGTTGTTTAATGTGATATCAAGTTTATTATTGATAAATTGATTGACTATATTGTTCAACATTTGTTAATAAGTAATTAAACTATATATTTATTATATATGTAAAGATTATGCAAAATAATGGAATCACTTATGGTGAAACCATTGAACGAATTTTTATTCTACTTGGAAAAGAATTATATAGTATTGAACAATATTCATTATTAAGCTGTTGCATATGAAGAAAAATCACAATTTTTTTTATTTTTATGAGATGTTAAAATTAATGAAAGAGGATCAGTAATAGTTTAATCAGGTGCTTAGGCAAGCATAATTAGCATTCTTCAAGCTAGTATTTAATTGAAAGAATTGTGTGAATTGGAGCATCATCATTTTGAAAAATGATAGCACTGTGGTATTAATTAATATCTGAAAATATTCATGCAATTTAGAGCTATGCTACTTCATGAATAATAATAAGACCATGATAATATTTTGAGCTGAATATTCAAGTCATTACAGTACCACCACTATATTGGTTAATCGGGTTTTATTGAGGATCACCAGATATAAATCTTTTTAATAATTTATTGATTAATTGGGTTTTGTTGAGAATCATCAGATATAAATCTTTTTTAATAATTAGAAAAAGAATAATTTGATTAATTATAATTATAATTGTTCTCTTTCGCATATGTTAGTGAAGCTGTAGTTATTTAAGATTTTATAAGCTTAGCGCTTTCAGAATATAACTTTGGATTCCATATTCATAGCTTTAAAAATGATAATTCCATTGTAAATTGTTATTCATTTATGCAAATGTGTTTGAATATTTAACTAGTCCATTGTTTGAAGAGAGAGAAAAGCAAGCTTCTCTTCTATTAATGATGTTGAAATCATTTGCAATTCAAAAAGCCTCTTTAATCTTTCTTTTGGCATCGTTCTTCTCTATGCAAATGATTTGGGCAGTAGTAGGTTCAAATGAGTGACCTGTGGTTGTTTGATGCTCCCAGAATATGGATGTGCCTTCACTTTTGTTTTTTGCTCTGTTGTATGTGTATTTATGCTGGTAAACTCTTGTGTTGATGTTAGCACAAGTCTCACCATAGTAGGTGGCATTGCAACCTCTTTGTGGGCATGTCCCTTTCTATTTTGTCTTTGGTGTTATTTATTAGTTGGTTAGTGCTTGAGATGTGTCCTGAAGCTGAATTTGAAGTCATTAGAAAGTTTTTAAACTATTTTTGAGGTTACAATCTGTATGAATGGAATTGTTATATATTTCTTATTTTCTTTGGGCTGTTTGTTGTTGAGCTTTTCATAAAAGGTTTTTATTCACTGATTAATTGTATTGTATTTAAAACCAATGCCAAAAGAAGATTAAAGAAGCTTATTGTATTGCAAATGACCTCAACGCTATTAACAGAAGAAAAACTTGCTTTGCTCTCTCCAAACAATGGACTACTTAAATATTCAAACACATTTGCATAAATGAATAACAACTTACAAGTTATCATTTTTAAAGCTATGAGTATAGGATCCAAAGTTACATCCCAAAAGTGCTAAGCTTATAAAATCTAAAATAACTACAGCTTCACTAATATATGCGGAAGAGAACAATTATAATTTTAATAGTGAAGAAAAAAGACTTACCTATTTGACTCATTATGTGAGATACATTATTTCTTATGTTAATGACACTTATATTGTCATCATAACATCATCTCCAATAAGTGGCTTTGAAATTGTGATTCAGCCTTAAAGTTGTCTTCTAATGAAGCTCACAAAATGCAGTCCATCATAAAACTGGCTTTGTATAACATAATACTTAATTAGATTAAGGACGTTTTTAATGGATCATTTATGTTATTGTGAAAGTTATTATTTCTTTATGTTCTAATGCTTTTTTAATACCCCCCCCCCCCCTTAAAATTATAAAATAGTATTTTGCAGCTATTTTGTATAGGTCACAGTCTAGAAAACATTAATAGTATTTTGCATCTATTTTGTATAGGTCACATTCTAGAAAAACATTTTATCTTATTTTTTTCATCAGATTGTTGCATTTGTTTTGTATAGTTGTGTAACTTTTTTCTGTGCATGTTAAATGCTTATTAGGGACTATTAATCATGGATTTATATATATAAATTATAATTTATGCTAATAATTTATTTCCTATATTTCTATTTATTTGTTATTAGTTTGCTTTACATTATTACATTTACTATTGTAAAATATCAAAAGCTAAACTAATTAGTAAAATAAATAAATTACACCAATTTCAAAATTAAAAAACTAACCAAAAATTTAAAATTCAAAATTTTTTCAACCAATTGGTTTCATTGCTGAGGAAGATTTCTCAAGTGCAAAAAAACCCCAAAACAGCACAAATATATACTAAATAAATATACCAAATTCTCACTTATATTCCAATGACCTTTAATATCAAAATAACTTTTACATAATAAGTTAATAGCTTCAATATAATAAATTTCTAATAACACAGATTCTTTAATTCTTACACATAAGCTTTTGTCTTTCCTCCACATAAGAAGAGGGTTCATAAAGAGCAGACAGCAGAAAATGAGGAGACTAAAATTGAAGATTTTATAGATATAATGGACTGCATTAAAAGTCAAAATCTTTGAGAATAATGAAGTTTCAGACTCCACATCTACCATAGAGGGATAATCCAATGAAGGAGGTAAGGGCATCGCGTTTAAGCACCCTAATTAAATATTTAAATCATAGCATAATGTCTAGTAAATTTATTCAGACTTCAGTAATTATATTTTTAGCCAATTTCTGCATGTATATTTTCCTGTTTCTTGGGGATAAATATAGCATTACCTTTTTAAAAAAAATTATTTCTATTGTTAGTTTTATAATTAATGAAAATCAAAATTGCACCATTTAGCATTAAAGGCCTAAACTCAATTAATAAAATCTTTCATAAATAATGATATAATTTAATAATGGTATAATTTTGTCTAATCACACTTAATTGGCCTTCTGGGAAACAAAATATATAATTGTTCATTTATTGAACCATCTAATTTATTTGTAAATAAAGATTTGCATTCTTTTCCTAATCATCTGATTCACCATCAGTCAGTACGGGGTTCATTAGATAAGTTCACCCTTTAGCTCCTTTAAAATTCTTTACATTGATATGCATTTTCTTACCATATTATACTATACCATAAAGTAGTAGTTTTAAGTGTGATCTTGGTATTCTTTTTCCCAAGCTTACAAATTTTAATAGGTTAGTATTAATATAAACTTCTTGCTTGCTTTCTTCACCTATCCAATATTGTTATGGATTTTTAACTATTGTGCACTGTGCAATAACTATATATAGAAATTTCCAACTAATACACAAATGTACTATAAAATTTTTACAGCTCAGTTTTATATAACCAGCTTTAGATATCTTTTTTTTTGTTTGTTTATATAATCAATGGTATGTAACCAAGTATATGAATTAATTCTATGTAACCTACTATATGTAACAATTTGCATTCTACTCTATGTAACTAATTGAATGTAACTCTTGATTGCTTAATAAAGTCATTTGAAAAGTAATAATATTGATGATGATAGTAATAATAATGTAGTTCTGCAGTTGGTCACCTATCAACAACCCAGATAAAAAGCTCCAATTTTGTTTGCTTAAAATTCATTTAAAGCTTTCATTTGACAAGATAAAAATTCTTATCTCCTATCACAAAGTATTGCCTTCAATTGACTGATAACTCATTTATCAAATTTGATTAAATTTGGCATTCAAAATAATTGATTTGTTGAATGATTATTTGCTGAATAATATGGTGATTGACCTATCACATGACTAGGTGGCTGATGCCAATTTCACTACCGCTGAGTTCCAAAGTTCAAAAATAATACAAACAGATGCTGATAATGTTAAAAATAATATTCACCAGATCAGTGACAAAAGTAATAATCAATAGTTATAAATAACAGAAGTAACAATATTTCAACTACTTCTAATTTCACCAATGCTTAATTCCAAAGTTCAAAGATAACATATGCTAACGTTATTAAAAATAACCCTCATTAGAACAATAGTAGTAATAATGCAATAGATATTTATAACAAAGGTAACAATATTTCAACTATTCCCAAGTCAGCTCCAAGATAGAGAAAAACCACCCCTAGTGACATCTGAGAACTGGATCTCAATATCCAAGAAGCACAATCCCCCCCCTCTACAGTTTGAAACAGAGATGCTCTTATGATAACCAAATATACATTCAATAATTTGATCCCAAGAGGTTTGATTATATGCAACTTTTAAAAGATTTTTTTTCTATTAGATCCATAATTCTAAGTGCTACTGACATTAACATTTCTCTATATAAATTTCTTAGGCAATTAATATTTGATGTAATATCCTTGTATGGGCAGTGGAATACCATTGCACATATTGCTGACTATCCAGATACAAGGTATTTGATAATCAATTTCTTTCAGACCACACAGAGAGATCGATTTTAAGTGTAAATAAAATCACTTGGAAACTTTGCCTTAATTACAGTGGATTCATATCACTACAATTGTATAACTGGTGATCAAAAACACTTACTTTGGATATATCCTTCAAGGTTTCCAGCATTTGATGTAACTATTTGTTAAAGTTACAGCTTTTCACCCCATATATCTAAAGGATACCCCTATACCCATCCCTAGTAATAGCTATGATTTCAAATTACAACTGCACCATTACATTGATTCAAACATAATTCCAAACAAAATCCTTGATCAAGAAGCTAGCCTATGCCTATATATTAGAGGGTTGAAACTCCAGTGCTACTCCTATCTGAGGGTGTCATTTAGCAGTGCAATGTTCTAATTTACAAACTTCACTTTCAGGAAAACCAGCTGATCACATAAACCCCCCAAATCAACAAAGAAGAGCCAACAGCAAATCTTTTCATGATTACATCCTTCAGTAGTCAAGAGTTTATCCATACCCATACTATCTATCCTATATACTCATCCATTCTTAATTTTAATCCACCACCTATTGATTTGACACTCAATGAGGCAGATAATGATAATGATAATCATGCCAGCTCAATTGATACACAAACAACCCCTGACTCAGATAATATTGTTTCCAACACTCCTACAATGCAACAACTGAAACCAGCCCTATCTCAAGATTCAGATCTTATTTATAAGCATACGCGTAACAATAAAACCTTAACATATATCAGCCATCTCTCCCCCTCAACACATCTAATGAAGCAAAAGAATCCTGGATGCCCCTCCCCGAAAAGACTTGGTAACTTAAAAAAATGAAAAACAGTGTTGATGCTAGACATGGACTCCGTAGAAACTAGCAATATCCTCAAGCAAAGTGAAATTTCCCTTAGCTGATTCCATAGATCAATCTATCCCTATCTCTGGCCTAGAAACATTGTTAGCTGCTGGTCAATTTCCCTTAGCTGATTCCATAGATCAATCTATCTCTACCTCTAGGCTAGAAACATTGTTAGCTACTGATCAACCATCATTATAAATTTATAGTTATATAACCAGAACTTCTTGAAAACATTAGAATTTGCACCCATCCTGACTCATGACTATAATTAATTACTCAAAAAAAAAACCTCTGATAAATGCTACTTAATACTCAAGGTATCAACTCAGTGTCTAAACTTTTTCAATTAAAAAATGTATATAAAGCAATGTAGAACCCCAGATGTTTGGATTGCTTGAGTTGAAAATATACAATGGATCCAATATTCACCTTGCTGCTTACCTCAATAGGCATGTTTCATCTTCACCATAGGAACTATCATAGTTATCACTATCAGCTGCCTATTCTTATCATTCAAGTTTATCTACTTGGACTCGAGTCTCCTAATCACCATGTTTTACAGCCATATTACAACACTAAATATTATATTTGTATATATCCCTCTTGTCCTACTATTATTTCAACTATTATTGTGACAATTAACTCTTTGTTTGCCTCTTTTCACATCCAACTGGTTTTTTTGGGGGATTTTAATCTTGATCATCAATCATTCATGACAAAATGGCTTCATCTAATAACTGTTCCACTTATGAGTTTTCAAGACTTTTTGTCTTCCAACTATGTCACATTCCATAATAAGTGGCATGCCTCACTCATCAACATTTGTTTTACTCACCAATTGTATCTCATTTAATTTAACTTAACCTTAATCCACTCTGGACAATTTATCATCCTGAATCTTGATGAACTACATCTCACAGACATTCATTTCCATGAAACCATTTGAATCCTTCTACACTCATATACTACAGTGTTCTTATTCTCTGAAACTTATTGTGTTGTGGAAATTGTCCATGATCCAGTCCAAAGGTACCTTACTAATATGTCCATGATCCAGTCCAAAGGTACCTTACTAATATCCAATATCTCACATGGAGTTTATCTCTATCTTCCCAACTTCTGGCATTGGTCGATGAGGTGCATACATGGATTACACTAATGAAGCCTGCACATCAAAACCACCAACCAACTTAAAAGAAAATCTTGACCTTAAGAAAAGAATTTGTCTTACTCATCTGCACACGTGGGCCTGGGGATATATTCTTTGGCCACCCCATCCACATTAAAAGTCCCTAAGCCTATATAGCAATATTCCAAGCAGAGATTACAAATCCACAGTGCAATCAAACTCCCTTCAGGCTTATTTGGATGACCTAATACTAATATTCCATTCCAAACTATACAAATTTTCTGACAAGTTTGCCACCACAAATAACTCATGTCACCCAGGTTTTAATTGAATCCCTGCTTTTGGTTTTGTTCATCTTAGGCACTTTACTGCATTATACCTCTGTGACCTGGAAAATTACCTGTCCCAAAGGATATATGAAATCAAAGGTCTATAGCAATCTCAATTGTGCCATTTACCAAAAAACCAAGCTTAACTTTTACCAACCATTATCCAATTTCCATGGAACCACAGAGAATTAAGATACTGATAAAAGTTGTAATGAATCATATTGAGCTCCACATGTTTCCTCTAAAGGCTTTTTTGCCATACAGACTGCTCTGATGTTTAAAGTGGTCTTGAACTTGGTTTCAAGACTGAAAAAATATGCTCCAATTTCAGTTCAACTAGATATAGAGTCTGCATTTGACTCTGTCTCTATCCCACTCTTATTGATGTGCTAGTTAACACTACTATTCCAAGCACTCTGCTTTACTTAATTACCATCTTACTTTAGAGTTGAGTGATACATATCACTCTCAATGGGAAAAGTTTGCCATCATTCACCCCTATGCAGTCCATCTCCCAAGGCTCACCTCTTAGTGCACTATTTTTTCTTTTCTACATAAACCCTCTATTAGAGCATATACAACAAACATTTTCAGGCATCTAAATTATACATAAACCAATACATCCCATGCATATAATGTCACCATCTTCCTGCCTTCTCATAAGCATCTCCATATTGCAAAGCATCCTCAATCAATATACTGCCACATATAAACTTAAGATTTAACATGAGTAAAACAATAGCATGGTTTACGTAAGCCAACAAATCATACACTCAAATATACCAGAGAAAGGCAACTCCTTTCTTAGGTTCCCCATTTTACATGGGCTCACTTATGATGAAGAACACCTTATTAAACAAGCTTAAAGAAAATGCCACATAGATGACTAACTCCCTCTCCAAAATGTATCTCTCCCTTTATGCTAAAATTCTTGTACTTAATATACTCATAATGACTAAGTGACCAACTTTCTCTCCAAAACATATCTCTCCCTTTATGCTAAAATATGCATATTTAATATACTCATAATGACTAAGATTGCATATTATTTGCCTATTGTTAAATTTTCAAAATCATTTAATTCTGCTATCTCCATCCTCTGCAGCAAGCTACTCTGAGGCAGGAAGACAGCTTCAATCTCAGCTAAGGGACTTAGTTTTTCACCCTTTGGCCCTCTACAGTATCTAAATGTTCTAGATCCACAAACCATAAATTCAATTGCATCATTTGTTCAAAAGTTCCCAGTACTACAGTCACTGTTATAATTAATATCTAGTGATAGACCTCCTCCTCTATTACCTTCATTTCTCATCATCCTTTACCATCAAACGTATCAGCATCCAACTGATCAACACTTACTGACAAACATATGCTACGCTATATCCAGAAGCCAACAAAGATTATCCTCCTAGGCTTGGTATCAATAACCACCCGCTACTTCATTCCTTCAAAAGATGGTCCCTGGAACCTAAATTTTTTTGATTTCCTGCACCTTATGTCATGTGGCAGAGGAAACTCAACAACTCCTCTTTCAGCCATGTCAAGCCCTCAACACAATCAGGGTTTTGATGCTAAATACTTACAAATGATTAGTTGCATCTCTACAACAGCTAATTCATTCAGATGATAACCCTCTCCACACAGCACTCAGCAACAACTTTCACACATTGGCAATGATACCAGAAGATACCCAGCTATATTCATCAATAAATTCCAAGAAATCAATGTCTGGAACAACAATACTGCACCCCCAAATATTTTAGCTGCCACTTGATCACTACTAAAACAGCCATCAATTTATAAAAGATCGTAGTCCAGCAATAATTGCATTGAATAGCTTTTGTTGTTAATATCCATTATTCTCAACATAGCTCACCTTCACTAACTGTCTTCAATGCCATCCACCACCAGATTACATAATTTTTACCCCATCTATCACAATCCAACTGTCATCTTATGTAATTCTACTCCGAAGTGACTTTGTTCTTTGAACAGCATAAGTAACTTCCCTATTGTACTCCCAAGATTAACAATTAAAAGAAAAATAATCAAGATTAATTTGGTAACTGAAAATAATGTCCAATATGATGTTTTACAATCTTAGGCCATATCTATCTATTTATGAAGTTGCTTTTTTATATTGAACTGTTTTTAAGACAAACTTGATATCCTTCTCTATCAAACTAGTAGCAGCCTTTGAAAAAAATATGTTTTGAAACCTGATTAATATGATTCTTAAAATTAATCCATATTAATACCTTTACAATATGATTGCACCTGCTACCCTTACAATCAATGTTATTTAAAGCTATATAACCCAAAGAATTAATAAAGATCATTGTTGAAACATAATGATGATGATGATAGTAATAATAATAATGATTATGATGATGATGATAATAATAATCATCATCATCTGTGAAAGTGAATCACAAATGCATTTATGTATAAGACATTCATAATCCATTTTGATAAATTTGCAATGCTGTGCTTTAACTTTTTTTGCAACAAACCTTTCTGAAATTCTTCACCAGTTTACTTAGTTATAGTTCTCCATTGTATTCTTTAAAAGCACTCAATATTGCACTTCTATGCAATGAATTTGAGATAGTCTTTAATAACATAAATGGGATTTGACTATTCCATGATATCCGTGCTCAAATTCACCGTAAATTTCATTTGTTTCATATATCCAATCCAACAAAGTTGTCATTTTACAATAATAAATGCCTGTTAAGCTAAATTGTGCAGACACTGTGAGAATGTTGTTAATAAATGAATACCTTCGAACAACCACATGATATAGTATTTATATAAGAGTAAAAGGAATCCCTCTCACTCCTACAACTCAAATGTTTATATATGAGCAAATCTAAAGTAGTTGTAACGAAGGCATGACTACATAATAGTCACTTTAAATTACTATATTACAGACATTATATATAGTAATTTAAAGTGACTATTATGTAGTCACGCCTTTGTTATAACTACTTTAGATTTGCTCATATATAAACATTTGAGTTGTAGGAGTGAGAGGGATTCCTTTTACTCTTATATAAATACTATATCATGTGGTTGTTCGAAGGTATTCATTTATTAACAACATTCTCACAGTGTCTGCGCAATTTAGCTTAACAGGCTGTCATTCTATCATAATTATAATCGTACGCAAGACGTTATAAAATAAATGCTTATTCGTATATGATTTAGTTTCGTTTGGAGTGACGTTCAGTAAATTCTAGAAAATTTTATTCGCGCCATTCATACAGACATTATATATAGTAATTTAAAGTGACTATTATGTAGTCACGCCTTCGTTACAACTACTTTAGATTTGCTCATATATAAACATTTGAGTTGTAGGAGTGAGAGGGATTCCTTTTACTCTTATATAAATACTATATCATGTGGTTGTTCGAAGGTATTCATTTATTAACAACATTCTCACAGCGTCTGCGCAATTTAGCTTAACAGGCTGTCATTCTATCGTAATTATAATCGCACGCAAGACATTATAAAATAAATGCTTATTCATATATGATTTAGTTTCGTTTGGAGTGGTGTTCAGTAAATTCTAGAAAATTTCATTCACGCCATTCATACAGACATTATATATAGTAATTTAAAGTGACTATTATGTAGTCACGCCTTCATTACAACTACTTTAGATTTGCTCATATATAAACATTTGAGTTGTAGGAGTGAGAGGGATTCCTTTTACTCTTATATAAATACTATATCATGTGGTTGTTCGAAGGTATTCATTTATTAACAACATTCTCACAGCGTCTGCGCAATTTAGCTTAACAGGCTGTCATTCTATCGTAATTATAATCGTACGCAAGACGTTATAAAATAAATGCTTATTCGTAAATAATAAATTCAATGCTATCACATACAAAAAAAGGATAAAGAACTGAATGACATATTGATTGATATTATGATTTTACTATTATATTTTTAAAATTTTTATGGTGTATTCTTAATTGAAGGTTTTTTACTATCCCTATGCTACATCAATAAGGAGTGCCCAGTAAAATAGCCAATTTAGTTTGCATTCTGTGTTTTATCTCAATATCTATGTCGACTTTTCTACTTAATAAGCTACCAAGATAATTAATTTGATATTTATTCTCAAGTTGTTAACTATACAAATGTTTCTGAAATTTTTTTTACATCACTGACTTATAACAATTTGAGGTTTTTTTAAAACACTAATTACAAAACCAAAATCTATGTTACATTCAAAACAGTTAAATACATTCTATAGGCCATCTTTTGAACTGGTAAGGACAATACAATCATAAATGTACTATAAATCCAAAAGTTATAAAGTTGAAATTTTTGTTTTTCCTTTTAATTGATTCATATTTAAAATTTCACCATCAATCCTGTAACACATCTTGAGCTCTGAATTATTAAACTACCTATAAATAGATTCAAAGATCATTGTCTTAAAAAAATCAAAACTAAATTTGGAGAGAGTACACATTTTTAGTTAGCACTGATTTTTATTTCAAATACTTCTCATTTTCTCTACATGGTAATACTACTTTTTATCATTCTATCTTGTAAAGTTATATAATGCAAATAAGCTTTAGTGGACCACCAATTAATTTGAAACATACTACAGACTTACCTATTTTTATTAATTAGTCAAATGCCTTAATCAATAAAAACAATATATAAATCACTTTTTCTTGTATTTATCTGACTATAAACTATATCTATAATGTAACTTGATTTTGTAAAACCATAGTGTTTGAAATGGCCATTCATTTATGACTATAATCAGTTTATTTAATGAAATTCTTGCAAATATTTTCGTTGTAATGGATAATAGTAATATTCTGTGAAATTACTGCAATCTTGTCTTTCTTTTTATCTTTAAAAACTAGAATAATAGAAGATCAACTGATACAACTTTATGAGTTCATATATTCGTAATAAGTTTCAATATTTTGAAACTGACATATCACAATATTTTAGAACTTCTCTAGATATTTTATCAGGATCTGCATCCTTTCCATTTTTATGATGTCCAAGAGTTATTTTAACTTTACAAAACTAGTTATTTTTACCCAAATCTAAATAGATAGATCGATCAGATATATTATTAAAAGTCTCCACTCAATTCCTATAATTTTATTCCAAAGGTGATCAAAATACTCCCTCAATCTGTTTGAAATATTAATGTCATCATATTAGAGAGTTCCTGAAGAGATTTAATAAAGTGTGTATTTACTAGTATTATTTGTATACTTTCTTTTAATTTTAACAAACCTGCAGATATTAATGGTATTAAGATTTACATTTTTTATCAGTTTATAAATTATATCACTACAAGAGAGCATTATTTTACAAGATTATAAAAATAGCTCAAGAAAATGTGACTTTTTAAAGATTCTGTAGTATGTGTATTAGATATTATGAAACAAACATAAAATAGTTTCTGTTATCTTGGTTATTTCTTTTAGTTATGAAGATCAATAGTATTTCTTATTTATATTAACTGTTTTTTTTTTGCTGAAAATTTGATTACTTTTAACCTGTAAATAATTTACAATTTTTCAAATATATATAGCTAATAATATAAATTTGTTGATGGAACAAGTCTGAAAATGTTTCTATGATAATTTTCAAGCCAGATTCCTAAAGAATTATTTAAATGAATTTGCAAATAATACCTTTTTCTTATAACACTTCCAATATATTTGTCAGATAAACAAATTACTTTCAAATATTAATTTAGATTAATAAGCCTGAAAATAAATTACACCTTTTGAAATATACAACAATGGTAGTTGTTAAATCCAAAAACTTTAATTGATAATTCTCAAGCCAGATTTATTTTTTTATCTGAAAAATAGGTTGGCATTGATGAAAGAAAAGGTGCATTTATTTGTAAGTTTATTTAAATGAATCTTTGGAAATCTGAATTATCATAATAATGTTTTTAAATTTGGTATGCCATGAATAAGTTTAACCCTCCTGTATTTTGACAGATTTCTTTGTTCTCACTAGATTTAAGCTTTCAGCTTTTATTTTGATATTAAACCATTTTTATTTATCAGAATATAATAATAAATTTAATCTCATTTGATAAATATTTTTGTTTAGAAATAAAATAAATTTTAAAAAATTACATTTGATTACCAGAATTATTATGAAAATTGTATTTATTCAAAACAAAACTCTGTCATATCAAATTTCAGGTTGAGCTGATTCAATTTATAAAATGAAAAAAATATCCTTTGTTTCATGTTTGATTTTAAAATATGAACAAATTTTTTTAATAACTACAAAATCTATCAATTTATGCTCTAAAAGTTAGAATTTTTTGTATTTTTTATGATATTGCTGAATATTATAATCAATTTGTAGACAATTGTATTTTCCATAACCAAAATCTCTATAGTATTAATATTAAAAAAAAAAAATATTATTTTATATTTAAAAATAAAACATTTCTGTAAAAAATAAATATGTCATAATATTTATTTTTGATTTTTAATAATTATGATTCAAATATAATCATAAACTTAACAAAAATAGATCATTGTAATATTTTCTTGATGATCATAATATTTCCATGAAATATACTCGGCAAAGTTCATGATTGTCAAATAAACAATATCTACTTATCAAACCAGAGTTTCAGTTTCTTTGGGATAATGATCATTCAGTTTTTCCTGCCATCTTTTGATTTTTTTTTTTGTAATTAAAATATTAGAATACTTGAATTTAAAGCCATACAAAAAAAAATTTCACAAAATTTTCACCGGAGAGGGGGAGGGGGACAAAGGTTCTGTCATCTTGAAATATGACTGGGGTTAAGATCAAATGTAAATGTGTAAAAAGCAAATATATATATCCAATTTTCAGCACATTCAAAAGCAATGACTGAAATATTAAAAATTGAATAATGATTATAAATTTTATTATAATCAAATCCAAGTTGGTTAAAACTTCCAACAGGATTAACATTTTCAATAAATGAACCAATTAACTGTTTACAAATGATCCAATTTTTCTATTCTTAGCTAGATGATAGACAATTATGAAAACTAATTAAAACCTTGAGAATCTTGCATTTGGAAATCCAGTTGAGAAATGCTCTTTCTTTTTTGGAAAGCTGTTAAGAAGATCTTTGCTAAAATGTTGTTCATCATTTTTTATACCAAATGTATAATTTTATTTTTTTAATCTTCTGTTATCTTCATTACGTTTTGTTGTATTTATATGTTAATGTGCATACATAACTGTTGAAAATAATTTGAATATTAAAAAAAGAAATAAGTACAAGTTTTTTTCCTATAAACTTAATTATTTTTAGTGTTAATTAGGAAGAATAATTTACTCTATTCTAGAACCATCCATTTTAAAAAATGGCAGTAGGATGTAAATACTCTATTGATTAATAAATAATTTAAGTTTTTATATTCAACTAACATGCTTATATACTTTTGCTGGTCTGATACTAGACTATTAATTATACTTTATGCTTAGTAAAGACATCTTTGACCTTTTTACAAGGATAGTATATATCAAATAAACCAGTCGTATGAATGTCTCTGCTTACTTTCAATGACTATGTAGGAGAATCAAATAACACCTTGTTTGGTATGCTTTTTTTTAATGTTTTCTTTTTAATTTTCGTTAAAAATAATAAGTGAAAAATGTTAATACATTATTATTGTAGTAGTAATAATATTATTATTACATGTAGTATATGCAGTATAGCACATTAATCTAAATTGTGTGTATTATATATCTAAAAGTGTGTCTCAATCTAACTGTAAGCAGGGCCTTTCTGAATACTCTTGAATTTTTCTATCCCATTATTTTTAATTACAACTAATATTACAAATTTAAAATTTTCTATAAACTATTCTATTTATATTGTTGAATATTTCATTTTAAATTTTTTAGACATAATTATTATTATTAAATATTATTTGTTTAATTAATATTTGATTATAAATATCTCATTCTTTTTTTTAAGTATGTAATATGAATTATTTCAGTCTCTCTCTCTCTCTCTTTTTTAAGTATGTCGTATGAATAAAAGGATTCTTTAATGTTTCATCACTTTTTTTTATTGATGTATGTCTTGAAATCTTATTAAATCTTAAACCTTTGATTAGAGACTGTCATTAGATATAATCTTAGTATGACAGTGAAGTTCATTTTAAGATCTTGTTGTTATTGGAGAAGAGGAGCTGTGTCATCTTCTGAAATGAATGTCCAGAACTAATTCCGTTAGTTAATTATTTGACCTTATATATGGTTGTGCAGATGTGTTTTATGAAAGTTTATGTCTTGACACTTTTATTAAAACTGCAGCAATAAAAGAAAGAAGTGCCTGAGAAAATCTTATTACTTTCTTGAAAACAGATTGGGCAGATAGAAAAAAAGGTTTAAAGATTTATTCAAGTTCTTTCTAATCAATAATAGTTTGCATTTTAATTTAAATGTTACTTTCTAAGTTAGATTTGAAAGTTATTATATTATTCTCTCTCTCTATATATATATGTATAATGTCTCTTTGAAAGGCGTAAATAAGACAGCTACCTTCTGCTGAGAAGAAAAAAAATAGTTTTTTAAAAATCAAATTAAGGGAATTATTTATTAATAATTATTTAATTTTTAAGCTTGACAAATATATAATGATTATTTCATTAATAGTCTTAATTTTTTTTTTTTAAGAATATTAGAGATTTCTTTTGAGATTTATTATACCTTATATTGTTTAATGCAGGGACAACTTAAAAGGTAAAAATTCCTAGATGGTAGCTCGTTCTGTCTCTCTTTGTACTGAAATGTCACATGATTCCCATTTTTAAGCAATTAGTCATTTGATTATTTTATTAGTCGACTTTTTTAAGAAGCAAAAATTCATAATGGATTTTGTTATTGCATTATTGTTTCAGAAATGTTTAATATTTTATTTTCCATTGCATATAATTATAAACAATTGGATTTTTATTGCATATTTTGCTATTGAATATTAAGGAAATGATAACAGGACGGTAAAGGGAGGATGACAATACTCATCCATTCATTCTTTACATAGTTATAAAAAATGAGACAAACTTACCATGGTGATGGTTAAGTGGTGACCTGGTGGTGCAATAGCGATGATGATTGTTATTCAAAATACTAATAACAATATTGATTTAAATTATTAAATGAAAAAGATTAATTAGCTTTATAGCTTGATACCTATAAATGAATGACAAATATGTTTGCATATAATATCTATGACCTTATTAGGCAGGTAATAATTTAAACTAGGGTTCTAACTATTACATAAGTTCTCATAAGAATACCCATTTCCCTTGATTAAATTAAACTGCAGTTGCTACACCTCAGTATAGAAACATACAACTACTAATAGTATTTCATACTTCTAATAAGAAGGTACTTGTGTCATCTGCTTTTGGGTCTCTATTCTGAATATTTCTGTGGTTGACACGGAAATCAGCGCCTCTGGTGGCCACATGGGGATAAAGTTCCAAGTACCCTTTCTTATAATCAGTTATTATAGTAAAATAATTGTTGTTTTTTTATTATTGTATGTATTAGTTACAATACATTTTAATATTTGTGTTAAAAAGTAGAAAAATATAGCTACAACTGGTATGAGATACTACTAAACTTGAAAAGGAAGAGGAAGAAAATTTATACTATGTGAGCTAAATTCAAACTAATTATTTTTTTGTAAAATAGAGACATAGTTAGAAAGATACTGAGTCAGACACCCATTTAATTAAAAAACTAATATGAAATTAATGTATTTGAAAATTTATACTGGTATTTGATATTACTGAGTTAAAGAGGATGCATGCATGCCACACACCCTAACTAATAATATGTTTAGAATTAACTTGAATAGAACAAAAGATTTAAATAAAATGAATGCAATATATGGCATTTAATTAATTAACAATTAATAGATATCCTTAGAAAATAATTAATAAGTATATACAAAAAGTATATATAACTCATAAAATGTAATTATTTAAATAAGGGTAGAAGCAATTATATTTTAGATTAAATATATCTTTCTAATGAAATTTTTAAGCAAGTTCAAATGTATATGGGCTTTCTTTGCTTTATAATATCTCCTGTTTTTACATTTTTTCTCTATTTAATTAAAAAAAGCAAAATGATTTTATTTAAATACTTAGTATGAATTCTTTCGTCTAAGTATATATTAGACTTTTAAAAAAAGGTCTTAAAGTAACAGTTACTAAAGTCTTTTAAAAAAAAACTTATTACTGATTTCATTTATGTGTATACACATGTTAATTGCATAAATATACTCAACATACAAGTATATATAATAGAAAATTTTTTAATTACTTTTTTATTTAGATATTAGAATGGCAAATTTAAATGAAGGTATAGCTATACATATTGTGATGATTGACTTATCTAAATAAATTGAATACTGACATTTTTACAAAATCCCTAGAGATATGGATTTATTTTTGAACTTGACTTAATTATTTTTTTTGCATGAATTCAATAATTTTCAAATAATAGTAATTGATAATTCATAGTTTTGGTTAATGAAGCTTCAATGAACCTTTATCTAATGCAGGCATATTAATTTTTAATGAAAGCATGCAGATGCTTTTTAGGTATTAACAGCTAGTCCAAATCTTTAAACTCTTTTAGTATTAAATTAGTTTGATTTAATAACATATTCATAGTATAGGACAGCATAGTTTAGCCACTCTTTTACTCTAACTTAGCATTAACCTGAAAATATTAACAATAATTGAAAACATCTGATATAATTTTATTCTACCTTTTTTATAGGTTTTCTTTAATCTGCCAAACAAAATATATTTTTCTCCCAATATTTTTTTATGTATTTATTTTATTTTCCAAACTCACTAATTATTTCATTTGATAAATTGCAATGTCTGTCAATACAAAGCTGTTATATATTCTTTAATCTTAATGAAACAGAAAGTTTATTCAAAAAATAATTTTATAAACTATTTAAAGGGTTTTTTTTTCAAATTATAATTATTTAAGTACATTACTTAAAGAAAATGTTTAATATAAAATTTAAATATAAACATAATTTTATTTCTTAATCTTGTCAAAACTTTAATCATAAATTCTTCTAACCTATTTTTTGCCATTTTTAATCTACCTATTATTATTTAAATTTCATAATAACTTTCTCATAAAAATTAAGAAGTTTACATAGAAACAAAATTTTAAATCCAGAAGAAAGTTTTTTTCTTTCTCTTAATATAAGTGCTTAACAAAGTTTTTATTTATGGCAAATTTAAATGATTTTTACATTTAAAAAAAAGATAAATTCTTAAAATATCAATACAAAGACTATTTTATGGCAGTTAATTTATATATATATTGTATTGTATTTTTTAATCAATATCTTAGCTAAGTATATTTATATTTTTCCACCGTTATTGCGCTTCACAAGTATTCATGAATTTGCTATACATATATGTGTATTTTTATCAAAGAATCTTTACTACTATTATTACGATTAGATGTTGATCATAGAATTAAATTTAAAAAGTGCTTTTGGTAGAAATAACTTAATATTAAAAGGAAATATGTTTTACCGATGTCTATGTACTGATCTGAGACTTTTACATTTAATGGAATAGCAGTAGAGAGATATTAGGTCTTTTAATCTATGCTATGAATAATAAGAAGAAATGAAAAATGAAATACATTAGATGAAGTAACAATAAGTATTTTGACATCAAAAAAATTCACAGATTAAAATGCAGCTGGGATGAACATACTGCTAAAAGAGGTAAAACTTCATTTTAAGAGATTGTAAAGAATTTAGAAAGAGTCTGCTTGTGCAATGGTTAAATAGGATAAAAAAATTCTGAAGTAATATTGAGAAACTGGATAATATTCTGGATTAAATTTTGAGGTTCTTCATTTTGCATCAAGTTGATAATGCTTGAAAATTATGATGATAAATAGGATAGGATTTCTTTTTCAATATGCCAATTATAGTAACATTGAATATATTTTTCACTAATATATGTTAATATTGCTAATTGTGCATGCAAAATAATGCTAATAATGATACAATTATATCGACATCAGAAAACCTATTGTGAATGCAAATGATGAAATTTATCTCAGAAGAATAGCAATCTGTAATTAATCAAAAATATGATAAAGCTAGCCATAGTATCTTTTTTTAAAAAAAAACTTTTGTATTAATATTTTTTTTTCTAGTCTATTTATTTTATATTATTTGCAAAAAATGTTCTAAGGATTGCAAAAGTAAAGGGCTTCTTTATATAATGGTAAACTATCTTCTTTTTATACCTGTGATCCAGATTCATATCTTGACTAGATACAATTTTGAATTTTTTTTTCAGTTTTACTTCAGGTGTAGGATTAATTAATTAGTAAATGAATATTTAGTTAGACAATAAACAACTTTCACATTCTGGCATTTAGAGCTAGCTGAATAATAGCTCCCCTCATCATTGTTACTCTACGAAAACTGTTGGAGATGCTTTTGTCCTAGAATAAACTATTTAAGACAGTTTTAACTCTATGTACAAAAGTAAGGCAAACAGACTAAGATAAGACCATTCATGTTTTTCAATGAAAATCTTTTATAAGCTCTAGATTTTGCAATCAAATCTGAAATGAAAAAATAATGGAACCTAAATAAAATACATAAAGAGTGCTTAATTTCAAAAATATATTTCACCATTTACTTGTTTTAGTAATTATATATTATATAAAGTAAAAATAATTTATAAACTAATATTTATTGTCTAAAATTGTAATCAATATTATTGTATTTTTGATTGTGTATTTATGCCCTCCCTTCATTATATATATAATTATTAAAATCAGTCAACACTTAACACAATCCCAATATAAATAACAATCAACAATCTCAATCCGTTGTCAAGGTAACTTCCTTTTAACAATAAAGGTCTAATAATTAACAACCTAAGATTTTGAATCAAGCCATTAAATAAAATCTAATATTGATTAATTTATATGAACTACAATTTATATGCAATAAATACTTTTTATAATATTCAATTTTCATTAAAATAATAAAAATTATATTTTATAAGCAAAAATAATTAAATATGTCATCATAATTAGAAAATCAATATTATTGTATTCTTGATTGTGTATTTATGCCCTCCCTTCATTATATATATATAATTATTAAAATCAGTCAACACTTAAACAATCCTAATATAAATAACAATCAACAATCTCAATCCGTTGTCAAGGTAACTTCCTTTTAACAATAAAGGTCTAATAATTAACAACCTAAGATTTTGAATCATGCCATTAAACAAAATCTAATATTGATTAATTTATATGAACTACAATTTATATGCAATAAATACTTTTTATAATATTCAATTTTCATTAAAATAATAAAAATTATATTTTATAAGCAAAAATAATTAAATATGTCATCATAATTAGAAAATTTTCTGGTTATTAGTGAAATCAGTAACCTAAATAGTTAGTAGAATACAGTAATTTATTTATTTATCACTATATATTTGCAATGTTAGTATAATATATTACAAGACACAAACTACAACTTGTTAGCCACATGCAGCTCCCAAAATTACTCTATGTACCTCCTGAGATAATATGAATATTGGTTTTCATTATCATCTTTCTAAATTTTTTATATTAATAATATATATTATGTACTAATATTTGAATATTTTTTAAAGATCAATAAAATATATTTTGAAACTTTAAATTTTTATCTCTTAGATGATACTAGTTTTTAATGTGTATTTTATTATGTATTAGTTTGGTAAAACTATTTTGGCATTTGATAAAACTATTTTGGCATTTGATAACCAATATTACTCCAGAAAAATTAGCTCCAAAATTGACTATTGCAGCTCTTTAATATTCAAAAATATATCAATACTATATGTGGCTTTTATTACTGAACAATTTTCTCAACCTTCTGTACAAATTGTAGTATGTTAAAGCAGATTCATGCTTAATAAAAAAACAACTAATGAATGCTATTCTTACCGTACCAGGTCTAACTTTTGTTGCAAGCAATAACCAACAATTTAGTTTATTAGAAAAGTGTGCAATGCTCATCAAAATTATTGGTAAAAAAAGAAAAGATTGACTCACAATGAGATGGATGAACTCCATCATCTCAGCAATGAATATTTGAGTGATAGGTCATTTTGAAAATTGCATTTATATCATTGCCAGAGTTGACTTATTGATAGTATCTGATAATAATAATAATAATTTCATGATTATATATGATTGTACATACTTATAATTTAATATTAAAGAAATAAAATACTTCATATTTCATAATAAGTGCAGTAGAGAATAGAGTTATTAAAATAAATAATTTTATGATCATTTGCTTTGGTATTCAAACGACATTTGAGTGCTAAAGTAAATAGCTGAGATCAACAATTTAAATTTGTTTTTTAAAGTTGGGGCGCGATCTGAAAACTTTGTTTTTGAATTTGAAACTCTTACCTCTGCTTTTTTGCTGTTGTTAAGTATAAACGAACAAGTTATAATTTGATATTAATTTACACGTATATAAACATTAATATGGGAACTAAATTTCTTTTATATAAATGTATCACCTGTCCAAATGAATGTATGCGTTTGTGTGTGTGTGTTTAATACTGTATTAGCATTTTCTATTTTTTTTTTAGTTTAACTATGTAAATAGTAATTGCTTTACTAAGTTAGCTGTTTTTATATGGATTTCTGTTTTCCTTGCCAAGTTTTAATTAAATCTTTAATAATATAAAAGTTGGAGATTTGGGGATTTGTAATAATGGCTTAAACTAACATGGATCTAATTACCTTTTTCCTGAAAATTTATCTTGCTCATTTATTTTCTTCTATATATTTATAGGTATTAGCCTTCTAATTCCAGAGGGAGCCATTAAAAAAGGAACAACGGAAGAAATTTATGTAGCAGTTTGTAGGGAAGACAAAGATAGACCAAAATTAACTGGTATGTATTGATTGTAATTATTAATGTTAAATATCATGCATGTTTTATTTGCGGATGAATGATTATATATATATAGTAAATATAATTATTTTAAAATATATACTTTGATTGCGGAAGAATGATTATATATATAGTAAATATAATTATTTTAAAATGTATACTTTGACTTTTTTGTGTTAGTGTATGGATTAAAAGATATAAAACAATTACTTTTTTTTTTAGTTTGTTTGTTTATATTGGCCTTTAAAGAATGAAGTATATTTAGTATATTTACGCTATTTACTTTTATGTAATTCTATCATTGTGTTATGTATTATGATTGAAATTAATTGATATGTATATTTTGCAAATCCGTTTGGGTGTGAATAAAGTCAAATTTTGAAAGTAAAATAAAATTCTATCCTTCTATAATTGCAATAACATGGACATCTTCATCAAAGGCAATCTCATAATTCTTATATTTTTAAATTGAGAGAAAAAAATCTCTGCGAATTTTTTTCTTTCAATTTTATAAATTCATTATATTTTGTTATTTTCAGAACTTCTATCGGAATAATTATAGGAATTAACTTGATCAAGATTGGCATTACTGTTAAGATACGAAATTGTTAGAGCCAGATTAATGCTATAGATTCTTCTATTAATCAACCTACATTTAAAGTCAGTCATTTCAAAGTTATACCCTTGTTTGATATAGTCAAACTGATTCTAGTAAATTTGGTACTTCGTGAAAATTATATATTAATATATATACATAGTGAAACACTGATATTTTAAGTCTTTGACAACATATTCATCAATTAAAGTAGCATATTGATAGCCAATCAAAACTATGAAACACTAGGCCTCTGCTTTTTTTGCCTTCATGTTTGCTCTCTTTTATCTTTTTTTCTATATTATGCTGAACTTAATATAAACTTATGTATTTGATGCCTCTTGTTGATTATAAATGTGCAAAAGGCTCAAATACAGTGCAAATACCATATTAGAGATTAACCAAAACTCTAAAATTGACATTTTCTGTCATCTCACTTTCTTAAGTATTGGACTCTTTTCTTATATATATACACTATCATTTAAAATATAATGTGGCAACAAAACTTATAAGCTTTATTTTTTTTATTAGTAATATGAAATGATAATATTTTTTTAAGATTGTCATGTTAGCCAATAGATAGGCACAAACTTCAAAAAGCAAAGATATAAATACTTTTTTTTAGACTCTTGTGTAAAGGATATATTGTTAATAATAACATCCTTTACTGTTTCTTGCTAAGCTTAAGACTGCAAAAGAATTTCTCCATCCATCTTTATTTTATGCCATATGTTTGATTTCTTTCAGTGTTTTCCAAGTTTATGGAATTTTTCAACTTTAGTTTTTCTTCATTCTAAGTTAATAATCCAGTTTCATCTTATTGCAGTTTTCTTATTATGTCTGGATTTATGAATGATTTCTTTCTTTCTCTCTCTCAGTTTGTAAAGATTTTTTTAGCTTGCAAGATAGCGATGTCAATTGAAGACACACCTTGTCATATGATTGCTATATATCTCATGATGATTTTAATCAAAGGTTATATTGAAATAACTTAATCTTTACTACTGCTTATTCAGATTGATCTTTATTTACAGCTAATCCAGATAATCAGGATTGCTTAGTAGCTGAGGTTTGTTTATATATCTTTGCTTTTAATTCCTTAAATTTTCATTTTGTTAAAACAGAAATTTTGCTTACTTTATTATATGTCAAATTATAACTGTTGCTATTTTAGTAAAAACTTAAAAAAAAAAACTTGACAAAATTTAATTTCTTCAAAATATAATTTATTATAGAGAATTGTTTGCACATATGTATTATCTTTTTAATCTTATGAATGTTTAGAAATATTTTAAAATTGATTTTTTTAAGCTGTTTCAATAATTTGCACTTTTAAAAAAGTAACAGTTGTAGTTAGTGGCCATCCATATTTTTAGGTTTGTTTTTATTATTAAAAAAAAAAAAGCTTTTTCTCTGGAAATATATTAAATATCTTTTCTGTTTGTAATTATATGTTGGACTATTTCCATAATCGAGTTAAATTATTAAATATTTTATAAAAAATTCAAACTTTATTTAATATTTTTCAACATTCAACTATTAATAATAATATTTAGGTTCATATAAAGCATGACATTTCAACCTGATCAGTGGCAATTTTAGTACAGGAGTTGATCTGGTGATCTTTACATTTGTGAATATTAAATTTAAAGTGGCATTCTAACCAACTAGGATATTTTACCAAAAACAAGATAATCTGGTATTAAATTTAATATCTACAAATCAAAGGTTATTTGTTTAATTCTCTTACTAGATTGGTATCAATCAGGTTAGTTTCCTCGATGAAGAGAGGATGATAATATCTCTTTAAATATATATTTACTAGACAATTACTAAAAATCGAATATTTTTGAAAAGGTTTAAATAAAGTGTGTATTTGTCAAGCGTTGGCTAGCGGTTAGCATAGCTGCCTTTCAAGCAGCTGGCCCTGGTTCGCTTCCCGGTCAACGCTTTGACATATATATAAAAAAGTGTGTATTTTTCTAAAAACATTTAACAATTCAATTAGGTGATGGAAATAGTCTTCATTAACACAAACTTTTATATGTTCATCTCAATATTGTAAAGGATTTAATTATTTTATTGTGTAATCTAAAAATTAGAACTAATTAAACTTTTAATGCTGCTGTAAAAAAAACAAAAACAAGTGCTTAGATTTATTGTGTTAAAGAGATGATAGACAATCACAAACTAGCCTATATTAATCAATAAATGATGCTTGATCATAATACCAAATATTGCCTAATTCCTAAATCTGTCATTCATACATGTGTATCATATTCCTGACCAATAAAAAAAAAAAGCCAGCAATATAATTTCATTTGTCTGCTAAACTCTTGATTTGATTGATCATTATTTACTAGTACAAGATTTCATTTCCAAATAATTCATTATTTATTTTCACACAGTAATAATTTTGCATAAATTTGAATATTATTATTTAATTAAGTAAAAGTATAATTTATATATTTATATAGGGATTTGAACATAGACTTTCAAGCTTCCTTTAGTTATACACTCTATCTCATACAACTGGTACACACGACCACATACAATATCCATATTTCGTATGTGATCAAGTGTATCGATTGTATGAGACAGAGGAGGGGATAGCTTGAAGAGAGCTTGAAAGTCTGTGCTCAAGTTCTTTGAATAAATATATTTTACGATGGAGCTCTACTTTTTCAAACTTAAAAATAATTGTATTAAACCATTGAAGATTCTTTTTATTTACAGACTAAACTAATCTATAAAAAATCAACTTCTTTGCATTTTTTACAGTGCTTTTATTCAATTCAATTATTATCTGACAGTTTTGACTAACTAACAATCTACTTCTGCTCAACTGTCAAAACTGTTAGATAATTTTAATTGAGTAAAAACAAAAAACAAAGGTGGAGTTATTTTTTAAAGTGATTTATTTAATATAAACAAAGGAAAAGAAAAAAGTAATTGTATGATTGTTTTGTATATATATATTTTTAAAAGGAGAAAAAATTAGTTAATGATTAAAAATATTTACTCAGGAGGTCAAGCAATGTTTAAGCACCAAAATGACAGATTGAACAAAACTCTTCCATTAAATCTATCAAACTAAGAATTTTTCTTAGATCGAACTTGATATAATTTTTTTTATATATATGACAAAGCGTTGACCGGGAAGTGAACCCGGGACCAGCTGCTTGGAAGGCAGCTATGCTAACCGCTAGGCCACCAACGCTGTTTGAATTTGCCATTTTTATCACTGTGCTAAACTATAGTGAATCATAACTTTATTGACAATTTTAATGTTGTAAGAGAATATTTGACCCAATTAGAGATCATAAACAAATGGAATAATTTACTTTCTATATATAAAAGGTTCAAACTTAACAATTTTTAAGTGAACTGCTATGATCTACATTTGGTCATTTCAATTTTAAGTCTTTAACAATTATGAACTTTGTAGTGGTTCAGAAGTTTAATGGCTAAATTATTTTGGTATGATGATATATAATCTTTTGTGTTCTTACTTTTATATTATGCTCTGTAAAGAAGTTTCCACAAGCTAATTCATAAGAATCTGATGGAAAGGTGTAGAAAGTTTCTCTTTCTATAATTTACAAGTTATAAAAAATAAAGATGATTTGAAAAATGCTTACATTTCAAAAATTTTAGTTTTGGACTGCCATCTATATTTAGCATGTTCATTTATATTGCTAATATGATTGTATGATAAATATAAAAATTTTGTTTACTGCTTTATGGAACTACTATGTATGTCATAGCTGAGAATTGTGCTTAAATACACCTAAGACATTTCATGTTTTCATTTAAATATTATATTTTATTAATTATGTGTTAGATACTTTAATTTTTCCTAATTATGTATTTTAAGTGTAATATTTATCTATAATTGTTATAGTGAAGATTTTTTAAAACAAAACAAACAAACAAAAAAATAACTTTCTAAATGATGTAAGGGGTTACATTATTTTACGATATGTTTATATATATATTTTCATTCACTAAAATATAATATAGCTTATATTATTATGAATATTAGCAGTCAAGTCGTTGAAGTCTGTTGTCTTTGATAATCAATTGTATCACTGGTCGTCATAGCAGCTAATGATTGGATTAGTAGTATATCGCTCTTTAATAAAAACTTAACATATATAAATATACTTTTGAATTAACAAACAATATTTTATAAACTTTTACTACTAAAGATAATTGAAATAATAATAAAAAAAAATATTTAAAATGTTTTATTACATTATCCCCCCCCCCCGCTTTTAAAATTTTCAATGTTCTACTGAAGTAAAATTAAAAGACTATTGTTTTATAATTTTTTTAATTAATTAATTAATTTAAGTCTTCTGGTTAATATCGAACTAACTTTATTAAAATTCATTTTATAAAAATTCAATTTGTCTATTGTTAATAGAAAATAAAAAAAAACATTGATTTTATTGATGAAAAAACTTGGAACAAAAAAATTCTTTAGAATAGAAAAGTTGTTACACCAGCCATGCATATAATTTGATTTTCCATAGAGTTTACTAAATACAAAAACTTTCAGGTAAGATACGAGTTAAGTCATTTAATGGCATCAATTTTTCACTTTGAATTTTAATTACATTACAAAATGTAATTTTAACTTATCTAATTATCTTACTTTGATATATAAAAACAGGCATACAAAGAAAATATTAAATAAATAAAAAATGAGCTAAATACAGAAGTGTGTTTCAATTAATAGAAAGCCAATCTGTTAAAACAAAAAAAGAACTGAAAGAAATTTGTAGTCATAAGTATTAAAGTATTTTTTAACCATACATTCAATTACAAGATCAAGAGGTCAAGTTAACATTTTTGTTTACAGTGGTCACATCTAAATGTCAAATCCTATTAATCATTTAAAAATTGGCTAACTAATCAGTAAATATGACAAGTAAACAACCATAGTGTATATAAGAAAGTAAATGATTGATCTAGACTATTATAACATAATAGATAAATCAGCCTTTAAAGATCTCTCCAATGATGCCTCCTAAAGAAACTGTTAAGTGGATTGTATTATTCATCAGCCCAATCTATTACCAGATTACAAAAGGTAGAGCATTTTTTTATTCTCATATTCTCCTCCAGATAATAATATCTACATATTAAATTACTGATTAATATCAGATGGTTATTTTAGTTGTTTATTGCACTGATTATGTGGGGGGGAGGGATTGATTAGAACTTTGAAAAATCCAAATTGTATTTAGAACAAATTTGAACCCAATTCAAAGACATAGAAAGCAGATGTTGTACAACTGCACCTAAGAACTTATAAATAATTAATTATATGGTAAATATTTTCAAGCAATATAAATCCTTTTTAAAAATTCAGTAGCTAATAACTGGCTAGAATTTTTGAATACTGATAATAAATTCATTTTTTATAAGATTATTAAAAATTTAAGTTTGTAGCTGAGTTTTGAATTAACAACATTAATTTTATTTTGTTTTTGTTTCTGTTTTCTCTTTATAAAAATTATAGGTTAACCAATGTCTTGTTGTAATGTAATAATATTTTAATATTACAATGCATTTAAATAAAATAAAACTTTTAATAGCGAACATAATAGATAGCTAGATAACCAAAAATGTAGAAACAGCTCTATTTAATTAAACTTCACTCTATTTTAGAGTCTTTAAAGCTTGAGTAGTCAATAAACACCTGATAGTATTTTACAAATCCTATCTACAGATCAGTTTCTGATTTTTTAATTTTTCAGTAAAGACTAGGATTGATTACTAGAATCAATGCATTTACATATCTAGTAACCATATTTTATTCCTTTATACAATTGAAGCTAATATTCTGAAATTTTAATAAAGCCTAATATTTCAAACTCAAGCTAACTTGTTTGCATAATTATATAGATCTAACATCAGGTCAGTTTATGCAAATTTATAATATATAACTCTAGATTAAGAAGAAGATAAGTGATCTTGGAAGTATCTGAATTACTATATGAGAAAGTCATATGATATTGTTGTTGGTTACCTTTAATTACTCCAGAAATGTGAAGACTATTATTTGAATGATTAAAAATGAAGATATTTCAAATGAATTCAAACTTTAAAACAAAAGCTGTTCTATTTTATTATAGCTTGCATATTAACAACAGCTTATATATGCAATAATCAAATATCCAACATAAAAAACTATTTGTCCACAATGCTGTTATATATTGTTCTGGGCGCACCTCTATCTCCTTCTAACTTTTAGGTGTACATATCAAGCATGAAGTGACTGTACCATCTCAGGGTGAGATCTCAATAATAATTTTAATAGAAATATGCATTTTATAAATTAATTTATATTAATACGTTATAAATCAAGCAGTATATTGAACCATGGTTGATTATTTCATTATCATGCCAATGGACGTCAAAAGGTTAATCGCTGTATACCTTTGAAAGACCATAATTCACGTCTTTACATGCCACTTCCAGACAGAGAAAATCCCTGACTGGAATACCAACTTTCTCAGGCCCGATAAAGTCATATCCCATTATGCTATGCTCAGCCCTCTTATCTCAGGTTATATAAAAAGAAATTTTAAAGCTGTTCTCGGAAATATATTTACTTTATTATATTTTTAGGAAATGAAAGAAAATAAATATAACACTCAACAATAAAATAAGTTATAAAACATGTATTACACATATCAATTAACATTTCTGAAACCCCATTATCCCACCACCAGTTGCACAAATAAAATAAAAAAGATATTATTTAATCCGTTTCCCTTAATTTATAAAAATGTCTGGATGAAGTAGTCTGGATTCTATAACCACATGTATATATTAGGCAATATAAAAAAATAATATGAGATCATTAAATATTCGGTCATACATATATGCTCATTTCTGCATTCATTCCACAATTTAATGGTATTTTAAAATTATGCATTTTTAAACTAAATGTGGAAGAATGACTAACTTAAAGAATCCTGCATGTAGTGGATAAATGATTTACCATACACGCACTATCGAAATATAAATTAGATCTTTGGCATAATTAGGTTTTAAACATCTTATGGCTATATAATATAAACATATAAGTAATATTTAAGAAAATAATATTAAGAGATTAAAACAAATTTTACCCTCTGGTATTGTGAGACCATCCGGACTTGGGCACTCTGAACGTGCTATACACATCTGTTTACTAGGATGGCAAGGACTTCTTTGTTTCACTCGGTTGGTTTGGTGATCTTCATCATCGAGATCTGCTGGATCTGGGTGGCTACATTTCAATGGCTTGGACAGATACACTGAAGCAGGTTTCTACCCCAAAATCATCTTTCTGGTTGATGTAGAAATGGTCTTCATCTTGAGTTTGTTAATGCTGTGGCAATCAGATGAACACTGCTGTTTATTTTATTAGAAATTAATTAAGTAGAGATTCAGCTCTATGCTCTTTCTTAACAGTTCATATTTTCTAAATTGTGGCCTGGATATGAGGCAAGTGCAGCATATAACTGTAAGCAACAGGAGCTCTTTAGCACTGCAAGATTTCAGCAATCCCAATCTCCTCCATATTGATTGTATCTATCATCATTCAATTATTAGGTCAGTACTCCATAGCAGTGGTTTTCTGCGTAAGTAACCTCTGCATTAATTTGGAGTCATGAAACATTTTCAGGGATTAACATATAAGGCTAGATGGCCTGCAACGATCATGCAATATATACCAAAGAGCTTAGATCACTCTGAGAATCTCTCTGGTTATACCTCGGAAGACTAGAGAAAATACATCTAGGAGAACTTGGAATAATATGACTGCAATAACTTTTAATATAACTACTGTTGTTGTCCTGCACCTGGTTAACAATATATATAGCACCTCCACTCCGTAGTCAATTTGGTTACCCCCCTTCAAATCATTGCCCCCAATTTTTATCTTGGTGGCTAATTGATCCACAAATAATTCATATAGTTTTTTTAAAGAATGTTATCTTTTTTTGATTTTATATATTACTTATAATTTAATTTTATCTGGGCGACTCAGATCACTATACTGATAACATCAGTTTCAAGTTTAAATACAAAGAAAAATCATTTTGCTACGGATTAAAATTAAACATAGCTATAGAACAAGTAAATAAGATTTTTCTATCTCTGCCTTGGCATCCAAATTCTTCAAACTCTTTTGTTTGTAAAAATAAGAGTACAAGCAGGATGGCCATTAATACATTGATGTATTTTTATATTTGGTAAAACAATAGACACCTGACTTCTCTTAATGCATTAATATAGAAAAGCTTATGATTTAAAAATAAAGTACAGACTGTTGGAACATTTATAATTACTTTTTAATTATTTATATTTTTTTATTTCCTTTATAATATGTTCCGACAGCAAACAAATTTTTACAGAAAAAATGATGTAAAATTATAAATGTAGGACATTTATTAAAATAACAAACAAAAAAAATGAAACAAAAATATTGTATGTATATTGTACCGGGTTCGAATATGCATGGTTCGAAACACCGGTCTCTTAGGCAGAGAAGAACATACTCGGAGAGTATGTATGTCCAAACGATAGCTCTAAATTATATAACTAGCATTACATTTCCAGGATATAACTTCTTCTTGACTGTTGAATTCAACACCAAGTTCAAAGCACTTTTTTCTTTTGTATAAACACGGGTGCCAGCTATTCATCCATAAGATAAATAATGCACTTTCAACAATGGCCACTAATTCAATGCCTATTCCCATGACTAGCTCAGCTACTTGTAATCAATAACAAATTATTGTTTCATAATAATGGTGAAAAGAATTGACCGACAAATAAATCTTAAGTTTAAAGACAATTTATTTTAATTAACATTTATACTCTAACTTTAAATATTTTTATAAATCTTATTTACTAACATAATATTGGTATTTTAAATATAATGATCACACACATATTAGATCACACACATATTAATTCACACACTGACATATATAATAAAGCATTAAAGAATATAAAACACATATATTTAGAGCACACAAATTAATAGTTCGATTTTATGTGCTATAGAGTTCATATAATTCGAATCTTGAGTTTTTATGAATGCGATGGCTACTATATAAATGAGAATAAGAAAATGTTTTTACCTAGGATTTTAGAACGTGGACTTCTTGCTGTTTGCTGCTTCTAATAAAATATTCTAACTGGTTAGATTTGAAGTTTTCCTGCGAAGATTTGATGATTATTAGTTGGTATTATTCCTGGAGACAATTAGATATTGAGTGGCTTCAGGTTGTTATGCAGGCATCACTTAAGATCGGGTATATTGGCTGTTTTCATCGGACTTCAGGCTGGAGAAAGACGTATGTTTTCCGGGTTTTTAACACTGCATTCTTGATTCTGATATAACTCACTGATAGATTGTACTGAACTGTTATCTCAAATGCAACTCTAATGCAATTCTGATGCAATTAACTCGACTGTTTGTCTGATAAAAAATTGGCTATTTATACATGACGCGTGTTTTCATTTTGTTATCCTCTGGCAATATCTGTTGTCGAAATTCTTTTGATAATCTTTTGATTAAGTGTTTTTGAAAATCATTTAACTAGTAGCCATGCAAATGTATTGTTTTTTTATATTTTTTATTAGTAGCCACCACTGAGTGTTTTTTTTAATTTTCTAACTTTCATTTATTTTTTCAATATAATTTTAACACACACATATACACGCATTTATCATTTCTTTGTTTACTCTCTCACACATATATAATTTAAGATCAATTCATTATTTAGTTTTTTAAGATTACTTTTTTTTCTTTAACTCGATTGAAAGAGATTTATATTTTTAAACTTTTTAAATTATATTTCAACTAATAATAATAAACTCTTGACTTCTTTTTGTAAAATTTTTAGTTTGACTTTTTCTAACGAAAACCCCCCTCCCCTCCTTTAATTAATTAATTGTAACTTTTATTTCAAAACTAATAATAGAAAACTATTTGACTTTTAATCTTACGTTTTGACAGCAAACTGCATTTTGTTTAATAAAGAAACTCTTTAGATTTTTATAACTTATTTATTGATTTGTTGATTTATTATTTTAATAAATTTTTCAGATAAAATTATTATGTACCAACTATGATCTTGGTACATTATACCACCCTCCGCTTGAGAGTAAAATGCGTCACTTTTGACCATTTTATCTCTGATAACTTTAATTCTAAATATTTATTATTTTTCTAAGTTTGCTTTTTAATATCTTTCACTTTACATACTAAGGGCAATCCTCAATTGTACTTTACTTCTTTCGATGCTGGCAACATTGCTTACAATGATTTGAGTCCTGGATATTGACCATGAGGACAAACTAAATTTGTGGCACAGGGATCTTTTGGAAACGAAGTGGAGGCAGATTCGCTGACTTATACTGTCTTACACATATGAAAATTGAAGCTTCATTTTCCGGGTTTCTACCAGACTCGGAAAAAAAGAAAGGGTCGCTGTGAATGACAGGAATTATCAACTGTCCATTTTCAACTTATGCTTTGGAAACGAGGTATGAGATATGTGAAATGCGGGGACTATCACCCGAAGAAGTAATACACAGCTTACACTGGTTATTCCCAGTGCACATTTTAAAAGAGGAATGATCCTTGACAGTCCGTTATGGGTGCTAAATTTTATCCAGTCGACAGCTTTAAACTTATCCTTATCTAAAACTTATTTCTATACTACCCTCATTCCCTTTAATTTCGATCCTTTATACATTCCTAATATAACTTAGATTGACTTTATATTTTATCTATTTTAACCTTACAATATTATTTTTAAGTTAACATGAACATTATCTTAAACATTTATTTATCTTAATCTTTATTCTAAACCCTTACGAATATTATTTTAACATATTTATTTATATTACAGTATTATTTTTAAACCATTTATTTAACTTCTTTATTAAAGTGCGTGTATTCAAAACTATTTTATTTTATTGCTCTTCATTATTATACAAATACTTTTATTTATTTTATTTGACTTGATTACTTTAAATCATTTATTTACTTCCTTTTATTAACTTGCGTGTATCCCCCCAAAAAAATCTATTAGTTTATTATGAGTCATTCTTTATTATTTTACTAGAGATATATTTTTTTTAATCTTGATTATTTTAAACAATTTATTTACATACTTTTATTAACTTATGGTATTCAAAACAAAGTTTAATTTTATTACGCTACTTTCTTTCTTTATTATTTTATTCATCTATTTAATTCTACAAACATTACTTTTAAATCATTAATTTGACCTATTTATTTAACTTGATTTTATCGATTTTTTTTTTTTGAACTGTTTATTTACGAGCATTTCTTCTTAATTAATATGTGCATGGAGAAAAAAAAATCTTTTATTTTGTGAAGCCTCCATTATTATTATTACTTTCAAACATTTCATTTATCATTATTCATTTATTTTTTAATTTATTATTTTAGTTTTAACTAGAAGTTTCAGGTTTAAACATCTCAGATTTATTTACATTAGAATAATTATTTTACTCATAGTCCATTTCCGCTCCTTATTGTTTCCGTCTACTTTAATATTCTGATCCTTAACTAACTTTTAAACTTTGTCAGGTAGTTCTTTCTTTCTACATACTAACTCTATAATATAAACTAACTTTCCTCTCTTGTCTATCTCTCTCTTATAATTTATTACTTTATCTCTTTCATGCTCCATTCTATTTTCAACTTTGTAAATCAGAAAACCTTGATACCTAGCACAACACTGTATTACTTCAATATTAGAATATTTTTTTTACGCTGTCTTTTTGTTTTAATCCTATGTTTAAAACGAACACGAACATTTACTTTAACCTTTTTATTTTTTATCTTGATTAATTTTATTTCCAAACTACTATACTTAATGCTATCTTCTACCTTGAACTTATGTCTCTCTTCTGTTTCTTGATCTATATTTGTTTCTACTTTATCTGTTTCAGCGCTATCTGATTCTAATTTAATTTCTATCTCTTTTATGACCTCAACTTCCTTTACTTTCTTTGACAAAATCTATTTCTACGATCTCTTGATTTTTCTCTACTGCTCTGAGTTCTCTAATTTCTCCTTTGAGTTCTATCTGACCTTGTTTAAATTTCCGACACAATTCTTCTTTGAGGTCTTGCTGACTTTGCTTGATTTCTCGGCACATTTCTTCTATCAATTCTGCTTTGAACTCTTGCTGACTTTGCTTGATTTCTCAGCACATTTCTTCTATCAATTCTGCTTTGAACTCTTGCATCATATTCATCATCATTTTCATCATCATCTGCATCTCAGATAGTTCTTCTTTCTCTTTTTCCATTAACTGGAGATTTTTTAAATATATCGGGCTTTCTTTTGGATCCATTTTCGAAAATTTCAATTTCTTTTTTTATTATTATTATTATTATTAAACTAGCACTTATGTTAAAAAACTAAATTTAAATACTATTGTTTATTAATTTCTTTTTTAAAAAAAAAAATGGTGCATATGGCTAACTCCAATCCCTTTGTCCTTTTCTCTACCCGTTCTTAATGCTTTACCTCCACCCAAACATCTAACTGTCTCTGATTTAACAGAATGATTTATTTTAACCAATGTAAATAGCATAAATGTCAAAATCTCTTTTCATTTAAAGAAAAAAATATTTCCGGTCAATTCTTTTTTTAAAATTAAACCAGTTTAAATACATAATTTAGCTTTTCTTTAAGATTTTTATTTTTAAATAAGAAACAGAGTATTTAATTACTATTGTTTCTTAGGTTTGAAGTGACCACGTTGGGAGACATTTGTACCGGGTTCGAATATGCGTGGTTCGAAACATCATCTCTTAGACAGAGAAGAACATACTCGGAGAGTATGTATGTCCAAATGATAGCTGTAAAATATATAACTAGCATTACATTTCCAGGACATAACTTCTTCTTGACTGTTGAATTCAACACCAAGTTCAAAGCACTTTTTTGTTTTGTATAAACACGAGTGCCAGTTATTCATCTATAAGATAAATAATGCACTTTGAACAATGGCCACTAATTCAATGCCTATACCCATGGATAGCTCAGCTACTTGTAATCAATAACAAATTATGTTTCATAATAGTGGTGAAAAGAATTGACCGACAAATAAAGCTTAAGTTTAAAGACAATTTATTTTAATTAACATTTATACTCTAACTTTAAATATTTTTATAAATCTTATTTACTAACATAATATTGGTATTTTAAATATAATGATCACGCACATATTAATTCACACACTGACATATATAATAAAGCATTAAAGAATATAAAGCACATATATTTAGAACACACAAATTAATAGTTCATTTTTATGTGCTATAGAGTTCATATAATTCAAATCTTGAGTTTTTACAAATGCAAGGGCTACTATATAAATGAGAATAAGAAAATGTTTTTACCTAGGATTTTAGAACGTGGACTTCTTGCTGTTTGCTGCTTCTAATAAAATATTCTAACCAGTTAGATTTGAAGTTTTCCTGTGGAGATTTGATGATTATTAGTTGGTATTATTCCTGGAGACAATTAGATATTGAGCGGCTTCAGGTTGTTATGCAGGCATCACTTAAGATCGGGTATATTGGCTGTTTTCATCGGACTTCAGGCTGGAGAAAGACGTATGTTTTCTGGGGTTTTAACACTGCATTCTTGATTCTGATATAACTCAGATAGATTGTACTGAACTGTTATTTCAAATGCAACTCTAATGCAACTCTGATGTAATTAACTCGACTGTTTGTCCGATAAAAAAATTGGCTATTTATACATGACGCGTGTTTTCATTTTGATATCCTCTGGTAATATCTGTTGTCGAAATTCTTTTGATAATCTTTTGATTACGTGTTTTTGAAGATCGTTTAATTAGTAGTCATGCAAATGTATTGTTTTTTTATATTTTTTATTAGTAGCCACCACTGAGTGTTTTTTTTTAATTTTCTAACTTTCATTTATTTTTTCAATATAATTTTAACACGCACATATACACGCATTTATCATTTCTTTGTTTACTCTCTCGCACATATATAATTTAAGATCAATTCATTATTTAGTTTTTTAAGATTACTTTTTTTTCCTTTAACTCAACTGAAAAGAGATTTATATTTTTAAACTTTTTAAATTATATTTCAACTAATAATAATAAACTCTTGACTTCTTTTTGTAAAACTTTTAGTTTGACTTTTTTTAACGAAAAACCCCCCTCCCCTCCTTTAATTAATTAATTGTAATTTTTATTGCAAAACTAATAATAGAAAACTATTTGACTTTTAATCTTACGTTTTGACAGCAAACTGCATTTTGTTTAATAAAGAAACTCTTTAGATTTTTATAACTTATTTATTGATTTATTATTTTGATAAATTTTTTAGATAAAATTATTATGTACCAACTATGATCTTGGTACAATATATACTACAATTTTATGCATCAATTTACAATTTAGGAGTTAATATTCTTAAGTGTGTGTAGGTAAGAAATATCCATTTTATACTGTTTATACCATAGCCAAGTAAATTAATAATTGTACATATATCTATAACTGAGCTGTAGCTTCCATTACAGCCACCTTGTGTGTGGTCACTGATAGAGTGACCGGCACCATATATATATACTTAATATAACAATCAATCTAAAATAAAATTGAAACAAGCAAACAATTATATTTACAATTATTTAATTATCTACCTGGCTTTCATCTCTTACTGAGATCTTTTCAAGATATAAAGTTTTATATACCACAAAGATCATGTCATTTATAAAACTATATCTTGAAAAAGTCTCAATAAGAGATGAAAGCCAGTTTGATAATTAAACAAATGTAAATATAAGTGGTTGTTTTAATTTTATTTAGGTTGAATATTATATTAAGAATAGCTTGTTTGAGAGTTAAATATTTTTAAAATGTTTCCTAATAAGGAAAAGTAAAAAAATTTTTTTTTGCTTAGCTAAGTGAACAAAACAATATTTTTTGATTGTTTTGTTACATTGAGCACTTGACCTTTAAATCACATATTTGTGCTAAATATGAAAATAACTTTTAAAATGTAAAAATGCCTGTACTATCATCTTTACTCCCCCACCCCCATAATTTTTGTCTATTCTAAATAAATGATTACAAAATAAGTTTTTTTAAAAAGAAAATAGTTAATTAATTGAACTGTCTGAAGACAATTTGAGGAATTAAAGAATATTTTGGTAGTAAGATACAATAATCAAAGTACCTTGTTAAATATCATCACTTCAAGACATCTTTTTCAAAGTCTTTTTACCTTTTGGTATATTATTTTCTATCTGATTTTTTAATTTTTCCTCTCTTTTTTACATTTTATAGATCTTTTGGACATACTTCTCTATGTCTGCAACTAAATCCAATCTTGTTTCTGGTTCTAATTTCTTTTTAAAAATGTTCATATTACAACTATTTTAATATTAGTTTTTCAAAATAGTTTTTTTTTTTTTTTAAATTTACATTTTAAAAACTTCTGGTCAAATTTATTTATTGCTCATAAAACTCTATACAAAACTTTTAAAATAATGAGATTTATTTGCTTTTTAAATACCTGTTTTAATTTGAAATCTCTTTTATTATGATTTAAAGTTAATTCCTAATATTAATTGGTTATCTTTATTACATCATCTTCTAATCAGATTTGTTTTTATTTAATTTGATATGTTTTTTATTCTTTTCAGCTATTTGTTTACTTAATTTGTTTTATAAATACTGCTATATTATACACAAATTTCTTCAATGATAATTATTTTTTAAATAGTATTTTCTCAAATAATATTAAACAAAATAAGTAATAAGTAGCATCTACGTTTCACATCTTTATTTCTAAATCCATTATACAAATAATTTAATATTTAAAATGTCTTATACACAGATTTCAGAAGCCGGTGGTGGTTCTAACCTGAACTTTTGCATTTCAAAATATCTAAGAAATTGTCTTAGTTGATCTTACTGAATGACATTTAGAGATTGAGATAAATAAAACAAAAATTAAATCTTTTCTAAATATTTTTTACAAATATTTATTATAATGTCGTTTGCTATCTTATCTCTATCAAAATGTAATTAGCATTTTATCTTGATTGAAGAAAATATAAAAGAAAGGGAGAAAAAATTATGTAGCCACTTGAGATAAAACTGCTGTTTCATAGTATTGACTAAACTGGTCAGAGTATAATGTGCAACTCGTAAAAGAAAAATTTCCAAAACTATGAGCTTAATTTTATAGCTAATACATGAATATTTTACCTTACTATCTCAGATTAATCCAAAAATTTTAACCTTCAATGGGTAGTTAACCGTGTTGGCTACCTAGTAAAAGTCATTATTCTGCTTCAGTTTCTAAAAAAAATAAATTCAAATTCTACTTAAATTCCAAAATATGGATTTAGCAGGCAGATCTATTGGCTATTATGAATCATTTATATTAGTGGAGTAAACTTATCATAATGACTTTGGTAAGAATTGATACATTAAAAGGATGAGCAGAGTTGGAATATTTATGATCATTTTATTGAATTTATATAGCTGAGAAAAAGCTAATGCATTGCATACCAAAACATATATCTCCTACAACACCAGAAGGATCATTATGTTCTTTCTAATAAGGGATTTTTACATTATTAAAAGTTTAATTTTGAAAAAAAAAATCCTTAGGCAGATAAAATAAAAGATACAAAAAGGAGAAAGTTAAAATATATATTTAAAGAATATATAATTATAAGAAGTCATGATTAAAAACTATAGCATATATCCTTGATGTAGCAGAAGTATTGAAGTGATTCATTTATAAATCAGTCAAAAAAAAAAGTTTGTTTTTTTAATTTATTCATGTTATGGAAATTATAAAATTCAAATAAGAGTTAAGTTTTTAATACATCTTTTTTACTGTTCATCTTCTTCTTTATTTAATAAGAATTATTTAAATAAATATTGATTTAATCAAAGAGCATGTTGAGATTTCAAAATTTAATATTGATTTTTTTTAGCTGGTAAATTGTCGCAACCTTCTTAAATAATCATGAAATTTTATTTTATATATTGACTTATTTTGTAAACGTTTTCAAAATTAAAAGAAACAGAGGACTACTTTTCCACTGTTTTAGAAAGAATTAGTAAAATAAATAATAAATTGTATTAAAATTAATTTTTTCCCCATTTTTTAAATATACGTTAGTGTTTTCTACAAGAATAATGATTTAATATATATGTAAAGAGAAAAAATCTAAAGAGTAAAAAAGAAAACTTATATTAGGTAAAGTCATAACCAGATGTGTTGTTCGCCATTTTCAGATTGTTTATTTTTTTTAAGATTGAATGTAAAATATTAGATTATAAGTAAAAAAAAAAAAAAAGTAGAGGACTATACTGATAAATCTATTTTTAAAAAATATTAGATTTATCTTGATAATGATGATATTTTTGGCATATATTGCATATCAAATGGCTTTCATTAAGAATGCTAATAATTCTAGCTCTGTCTGATTTAGAGCAGTGGAAGAATGGTGAGCATTAGAGATCCAAGTCACAGATCACTTCTGGTGCTGGCATTTTATTTGAATCTTCATATTTTCAAACAACAAACCATTCAATTATCTTTCTTTACTTTGGGGACTGCAGGAGTAATGAAAGCCTTATATGAGAAAATGTTAAAAAAAGTGGGGAAAAAATCTCAGTTGGGTCTATTGAGTGTAACACTTAAGCTCAATCCATCACTTTAATGCTCAAGCATCATGTGATCTTCCAAGAAACAGATTATATGACTTTTTTAATCTTTAGTTTATTGTGTAATGTCTAAGACTGAAATAAATCTTTACCAAACAGCTTAATCTTTTATCGTGTGTTTAATATTGTCTCATGGTTTCATATTTGGAATTTTTCATCTACAGATTTTCTCCAAGTTTTGTAACACCTTTATTTCAAAGAAATATTAGAATTTTCGTAGAATAAATATAAATCAAATATTTGGATAAATAAACTATTTTTATTTATGCAATTTTTAAATATAATAATTTTTGTTATTTCCTCAGACTACATCTTTTTTCATTTTTTAGTTTAGAAAGCGAATAATAAACAAAAATTTATATGTGTGTACTTTAATAATTTCAGCAAATCAGTAATATTAAAGTACAAAAAAAAAAAAAAAGTAAATATAAATTTAGTAACGTTGGTAAATCATTTTATATACTGTATTTTACATAATCATTCCATTTTCAAAGATTTTCTTTTAATATCTTTTAAGGTAGTAAATCTGATTTGGAAGATATAGCTGTTTTACATTTTTTTTAAAACTGTTAAGGTTTTTTTTTAATAAGCAAATGTAAATATTAAAAATTAGCAAATTATAATTGTATTTTACTTTTGTTATACTACTTTTTCTATTTTTTTTTGTTGTTGCGTAATAGTCATGCAGGATATAATTACAATTACTCTTTGTTAAAATAAATAGTAAGTGAGATAAAAAAAGAGATTTGAATGTAATTAACAATAACTCTTTAATAAAATAAATCAAATAGGTGGTGGAAACAAATAGAAAGGTGCTTCAGCATAATTACAATCCCATGATTGAACCCATCAGTGGTCTACTCAAAATCATTTTAAAATATGTTTTAATGTAGAAAGTTTAACTTTAAGTTAGGGAAATGGTAAATTTATTCAAAGGAACGTAAAAAAAAAAAGGCTAGTTATCATTGAAATCTATGATATAAGATTTGTGTATTCTAAAAATAGAATTAACATAACAATTAAGATATATTTAGACCCAAGAATAAAAAAACAAATGATATATTGCCCTATCTAAAAGACTAATGATGAAGATGAAGTAAAAATAGTCTAGATACATTTTTATCTGAAGAATTGTTTCGATTTAGAAAAGGTAGAGGATCAAAAGGATAAAATTGCAGAGAGGATAGGAAAAAGATATTAATATTTATTATATCATTCTTGATACCGTGATTGAGGTTGCTTTATTAAATGTATTAAAATAAAATGCATAAAATGAGAAGTAAATACATTTATTGAGAAATATATGAATTGAAAGGTATTTCTAAGATTAAGTGATCTTATTGAAGAGATAAAAGTAGGAAGAAGTTTAAAGCAGGGATAATTATCACCGTATTTATCGACATATAGGATGCAGTGGCGTATAATACGCACCCTTCGTTTTTATTCATATTTTTAAGATAAAAAAATCTCATTTTTTTATGAATTTTTATAATAATTTACTACACTAATTTTATAATTATTTATGTCTTTTAATATAACACAACCTGCATATGTAATATTAGAAAGAATGAACAATCCCTCTAGTCATGTGCTTTATGAATCTCCTTGCATTTGCCTGTGAGCATCAACTTGAAAAGCATAAGTATAGCTTATTGTTAGAGCTTATTTATATATAAACCAGTCTTTTTTTTACAAAAAATGTAACTAGGGAACACTGTAGTTAGGTATCTTTTAATCTTCATCCTCAAAGCCCATAAATTCATCTTCAGAACTAAATGAATTATTTGAAGCCTCTTCTTCCAGAAACTCAGTCTTCATATAGTAAATTATTTTCTGTGCCATCAAGTAGGTTACTAATTTCACATTTCTCAAATGGCTTTACAAATGTCTCATGTTTCACAGCATCTCATGAAGTTTTGATCCATTCAGAAATCTGCGAAATGCTAGGCCTCTTACTTTTTCCTGATAGTATCATTGCAAAATCTGTAAACTGTATTCAACTATTCTACTTCTCCTTCATGAATCTTTTTAAATGATCTATTAATGTCAACATATAAAGATTGAAGCTGGTTCATTTGCCACCTGAAATTAAATCTAATTGAGTTTTCAGTTGATTGATTTTATTTTTCACAGATGTTCTGTGATTCTGAAACTGATCTCATAATAGCAAGATGGATTTCTGTTTTCAGTTCACCAGGACACCTAGACTTTGCATGGTCCACAACTTCCATCCAGGCCTTAGGATGTACATGCACAAACACATCTTTATATATGTGTGTATATTAATATTAGATAAACTATTTTAGTCACTCACACATTCATTTTGCCTTCAAGAAAATTCACCTGATTTCAATTAAGAGCTATTGGGCAACTGAGAAGAAAGACCATAGGTGTTTTTTGATTTTAAACTCAAGAGGTAAAAAGTGAACAAATTCACAATACTGGCTAATGCATGTCAGTGAGCAGTCCAATCATTTTCATATACTATATGAATAATGACATAGTAATAACAGCTGCAATGACAAGAATGTATGGAATGGACAATTACTTTAAGGCCTCCAAGAGGAATCAAAGGGTCTTCTTTCAGTTAAAAAACAGGTGTTACTAATATCATTGAAAGAATTAAAGAACTGAAGTGGGGTTGGGTTGACATATTGCTAGAAGAGATGATAATAGATGGACAGTTGAAATCTTATACTGGATTCCAAGAGATTCTAAAAGACTTATAAAGAGAACACATGTGAGATGGATAGATGAAATAAGGAAGGGTGCTAGGGTGATGTGAAGAAGAGAGACTAGAGATTAGAGAAGATGTATTGAACTTGGAGAAACCTCCATTCTACAATGTATTGATAATGGTGGAAAATGATGATACTAATATAAACCAGAAGTTTTAGACTGACTGAAAATTTCAATTCATAATTTTAATTAGTGCCACATAAGACACTTATATTTTAGATATATGCAAATATGGTATTTGATGGGGTGATAGAGATATCACATAATTACAAGCATTAGGTCTATGATTCTTTACTTTTTTCAGAATAGCTAGATATTGCAGAATCATTAATGATAGATACATTTGATCATAATTAACCATTCAAAAAAATATAAACTTTTTTGAATCATTATCAGCAGTGATAGTAAATGGGTTAAGATTATCAGTGAAATTTAATATTGATTCTCAGAGGAGAAAAAAAGATCCTGGACTTAGTATATTTAGTGATACATATACTATATGTCACAGTAAGAAATGGTGAAAAACCATTTGTTTAATTTGGTTTTTAATATTGCTCAAAGATCATTATTGTTATGATAAACAGAAGCAACATCATTTGACTTTCTCAGATTTCTCATATGCTTCCAAGAATAGAATTAGAGTTAAATCTTAATAACCAGATAGTATTTATCTTTGATGAAAACAAAAATAGAAACTGTTCTAGGAAAGTGGCTACTGTGTAGCACTTGTAATGGCTAGTATCTAGTGATTTTTTCAGGCTCACAGTAGCAATATGGTAAAGAAAATGCTCATTATTGGAATGATGTAGGCTATCTTTTACTTTACTCATCATCTTTTTTTTTTAGCATCGACTTTTTACAAATGTACATTTTTCTCATGATATCAAAGTAAAACAGTTTCATCTAGATTATTTAGACTTCAAATGAAAATTTGTATCTGATAACAATATTACATATTGAGAATACCCAGTTATATACAAGTTTTAATTATAAATTTATTTAAATGCACATTGATTATGTAAGCAATATTTACTAAGGCTGTAAACCTTAAGAATATGTGTGTGAAAATGCAAAGGTAGGGACCTCTACAGGTCTTAACCACAAGCTTGTGGTTAAGACCTGTAGAGGTCCCTACCTTCGCTTCATACGCATATTCTTAAGGTTTACAGCCTTTGTAAATATTACAACAGTTTTGTGAATATCCTCAGTGCTAATTAAAAAAAAAAAAGTTATTCAAAACTTTTCGAATTTAACAGTGATGGTAATAGTTTTTAGCTCTGATCTCTGCTAGTATGTGTATAAATGTAATCTGTAGGGGTGGTTAGGTGAATAGGTAAATGAGCTCATAAAACAGATTGCTATACTTATAAAACTTCTTAAGATGACAATATTTCATTTCTACATTATTCCAGTAAATCATTTATATGGAATAGAAATGCTTTTAAATACTTTTCTGATTACTTTTTACAAAAAGGATTTACTTGTATCCTGTGATTGTTACAATCGTAATAGAATTGAAACTTTATTCAGGTTTGTAGAATATAAATTGTTTGGTATTGGAAACAGAAAATAAATCATCTTAAATATATTGATCTTTTACTTATATTTCAAGAGCTCCATAAGACAAAATTGTTAAAACTGCAGACTTTAAAATCAATACAAAAAAAAAGTCTTTTTTTTTTTTTAATTTTAAATATGACCACGGTTTTTTTTTTAATAACGTGTAAAAAAAAAAAATATTAATGAAAATTCAAGAAAATTTAAAATTTATTTTGATTCAAATTTTTCTAAAAGACAAAGTTATATGAATATTAATAATTTGAATGCTAATTATAGTGCAAAGTTTTCTTTTTTGCATTTTTAAAACTCTGTGTGTGTGCTGTTTCTGTGCATTTCTTTTTCTCTGAATGTATATATACGACATTTAAATTTTTATGTTTAAAATATTTTTGTGGTCATAGACAAGAATCTCGAAGGATGACAATCTGTTTCAAGGTTAAATGGTCTCTCATCATATTTAATATATATAAAAAAAACTACAACTAATTATTGGTAGTTCTCGACTTACTTGGGTAACTTGTTCAGCTATAAAAGTTAAAACAGTCATATATCATATCATAATGTTACATTTACAAATGAACATTGAGTACAACCATATAACATCCAATAAACTCTCTATATATCTATAGAAGTCAAATGTTTTAATTATTATTTTCATCACTTTATTGAATAATAATAAATGTTTTACCATTTCTGCTATAAGGTTATTATGCTTAATAATGGTTTTAAATGTTAATAATTATGATACTTTCAATTTATTTTATTATTTATTGATTTCTTTTGGTAAATTAACCCTATTAGTTCTAGACATTCCTTGCTAACTAAATTTAAACATTTGTAAATTAAAATGAAGAGTTTGTTCTAATCAAGAGACGCTGCTCTGATAACATTTCCCTATAAATTTATCATCTTTATTAAAAAATAACACATTAAATTACATCTACTAATCATATAATGCAGGGATGGAAGGGCTTGTGAATGGTCTTTTAAGCACCCATGACACAATCATCTAAAAAGTAAAGTTTATTCATCATTTTTTACCTTATTAAAAATTTTCAGTGTCAAACCCAACCCTCAAATTTTGAATAGACTCTAGTGATGAAAATTTTTACTATTAATTGCACAAAAATAAAACCAAACATGGTGTCATGGTAAAAATTTTCATGAGAAATTCATATTTTAAAATTGTGAAAATAAGTATCTAACTAAAGGTCTTACTAATAACAAAAGCAAACATCATTATTGGCTTCATAGTATCTATTCAAAAAAGTTAAAAGAATGAAATGTTAAATATTACAATTTTATGTTATTAAAAATGATATATTTAGAGTTAGTTATCATCAAATAAACAAACAAAAAAAATTCTAAAAGTTAAAAATATTAATTATTATTAAAATAATTCACTTATAGTTTTTACAAAAATGATTTTCTTTTTAGCCTCTAAAGGCTTTTCTGTGGTAATTTCTGTTTTTCTCTCTTTCAAGATAATTTCTGTTTTTTATAATGTATGATCATATGCTTTCTAAGAGTTGTCTTTTTAAAAATAAAATGTTTTCAAAGACAAACCCTGCTAGTGATGTTTTTAATTTGATAATAAGTCTTGTGACAAAAATATTGTGTCATAATCATTAACAATTACTGAAAATCACATTAGGCATGGTATTTAGCCATAGGGGAAATGAATCTAAGGCAATAGCCAATCACAAATTGCCACCTCTTTCATAGTTTTTCCAGAACAGTAGGATGTGTGGTTGATCACAGACAAAGATCTGTATACTGCTGACATCTCTTGCAATTTTTTTAAAATTAATACACTAAAAATGCATGTTTCATAGAAAGAATCACTGCTGTCTGTGATACATTGTAATTTAACATATACAATGCTTTAAAACAACATAGAAAAGTAGCAATTGCATCACCATCACACCACCTAAAATGTCAAATAGAGTAGCACTAGCACAGCTTACTATCTGTTGAATAGTTGTTTCTAATATTTTGTAAATTTATGATAATTATTTTTTAATAAAAATTACTTGTTTTTAACATTTAAAAAAAAAGAACCCCATTAACATGTCTGAAACAAGATCAAGTAAACAACCTTGTTTTTACAACTTTCAAGAAGGGTGGGAAGAAGAATATATCTTTTGTGAAGAGAGTAGTTTAGATTTAGTACATCGTGATTAAAGAATGACTGGCTAAAAAGATCGACCATTGCTTTCCGGAGCTCTATCTCACCAGACAATCAATGCCTTTCCAGTGCTTTCAACATCAAGCCAAAGACTGTCTGTGTCGAGGAAGCCTGAAATGATCTGACTGTATTAACTGCCTATTTCAAGCCATGGAATGCCTACCGATTGATTCTGAGGTAACGTCCAATTCGCCGCAAGCCATTGATTCTATTTTACTTGTTTTCCAAATCAATACTAATTTATATATCTGTGTGATGTTTATACGGCTTGGTTTAAAATGCTCTTTTAATTTTTCTCTTAAATTTAAAAATCTCATATTATTTTGATGTGGCACAATTAAATTAATTTTTGGTGTATTTAGAATATTTGACTTGCTGAAATTTCCAAGTAGTAACTTTAAATTCTCTCCCTCTTATTTTTCCAGTCAAAATCATTACAGGAGACTTAAAATATCTTACTATTACCTCCAATTTAAAATAGCCCTGTAATTATTTCTGAAAGAATAAAGAATTTTAGTGAATCAATTAAGTAAAATCTATTACAGCGTTTTATCAGTATATGTTTCACATATATATTTTTATTTGTCAAAAAAAATAGTAAAATTCGATGTATAATTTATTAGGCTGCATATTGTCAAACTTACCAGAAGTGAGTTTGATATTTAATGCCCGTCTATGTTAATTAAAAGACAGTCTTATTTTGTAATCTTTCATAAACTATTTAATAACTTATTAATAAATGAAATATTTGTAAAGTGTGGAAAACAACTTATATTTTAAATTTTAATTCTTGCCTTCCTTTTTTATATTATGTTTTATGATCCATTCAGTAATTGCCTAAGGTCTCTGGGACTTTCTATCATGTCAGGGGGCTGATTATTTTAATCAGGAATTAAGTTATTAATTTTGTTAGTGATACACTACCTATATATATATGTCTAAGGCATTATGTATTTATAGCTACAACCATTCATTTATTATTATTATTTTGCTTTGCTAATTGCCTCTTAGGACCTTCAGAACTTCAAATATGACCAGTCCAATCTTTCACTTTCCCTCAAAGTAGACATAAGAACTTTGATCAAAAATATGTGCTCCAAAGTGATATTAAAAAAGAGAAAAGAAATAGTTTGAAGTAAAAATTATCACACTAGCAATCACTGTTTAAAAATATACAGGATAAATTTTAAAATGTTACTTTAACATTTAAATTACACATTATCTTGCAAAAAAGAAGAAATCATATTAGATGAGGAATTATTTAAAGATGCTTTGCTATCTAGTGCCAATTCTCTCTTATACTCACAACAAATGATTTACAGATCATCATGGACTACAATGAAAAGAACTGCAGGAATATCTGCTAATATCAAAGGTCAACTTGAAGCTGATATAGATAGGTGCTCTTGGTATTCACCTCAAATAGATGAATCTTTCAATGTAATGAGGACATTTCAATTAATAAGAAGAAGAATGGTTTTCAAAGATTACTGTGTGAAAGAAGAAATGTTATGTCTTTTGCTAATGAAAAGGAAAGAATGAGAGATTGATATTCATCATATTTTTTAAAATTTTTGTTTTGGAATGAAAACCTCCATTTTTAATTGCACTGATGGAGTTCCAGTGATGATTGGTAAAAATCAAGAATTTGTAACTTTATGTAGAAAAGATTAATCATTTCTAAAATGTTCTGCTTACCATTGCCTATTGCATCAGCAAATTATGTTCACTAAAGTTTTTTCATTTAACCATGTTTTGTATCCCATAATTAAACTCGTAAATTCTATAAGAGTTCTGCCATAAGATGCTGCTGCTCAAATAAGATGACTTAGCACAGTCAGTGTACTACATCTTCTTTTTTTTATTTGATTGCTGAAATAAAGCAATTTTTTGAACAAAAGGAGGAGGTCTATAATGTTCTTAAAGCTCTTTCTTGGTTAGGTGACAGCTTTTTTAATTGATATTTGTCAGAAATTAAACCAGTTAAATTTTGAACTACAATATGAAAATAAAGATTCTGTAGATATGGTAAGTATTAAAGCATTTAAAGGTAAATTCCTTGACACATTTTCCACATATATCGAAAATATTTCCAAAAAAACAACAATTAGATTTTCAAGAATATACCTGGGTCTCGTTTTATGCGGATTTATTTAATGCGATTTTGAAGTTATGTGATTCATGTTTCTTCTTAATATCTTTGTATGCGGTTTTCTTTTATGTGATAAAAATTATTAGATCAGAAGTCGAGCTCTGATAATGCACTATTACTTTAAATATTATAAATTTTGCGCACTCACATCATATTTAAAGTAATAGCGCATTATTGGAGTTAGACTTCCATATAATAATTTCAATATTTTTAGCGCTTTATAATAGTAATGTAATAGATTTTATGCAATAAAAAAGTTCATAACTCACTTAAAATCAGGATTCTCCCATTTTATAGATACACATTAAATTTTACAAGATTATAATATAAATCTGTTCAAACGTTATAGATGTCTATACTACGCATGTTGTTGTTTTTGCATTTTAAATCACATTCTATTTTTGCTTTTTTAAAAAAAAATACATAATCATTTAGTGTCCACAAATAATAAATTTTACAAGATTATAATGTGACTCTATATAGATGCCTATACATATGTTGTTGTTTTTGCATTTTAAATCATGTTCTATTTTTGCTTTTTAAAAAAAGAGTATGTAATCAATTAATCATTTAGTGTCTGCAAGTTTATTTTTAAAAAGTGAGTAACAGCGGCACAATTAAATTTGACAATTAAAATCTGATTTTTAATTGTAATTAACAATTTAAAAATTATGTAACGTGATCTGAAATTAATGTGATGTGAAACAATGAAATTTGATTTTTAAATGGAATTGAAAAATAAAAATAAGAATTTAATTTTTAATTGTTAGTTTTAATTAAATTTTGCCCAATAGTGGTGAGTTGGTGTCTTTTTATTATCGTAAGTCTAAGTTCTTATTTTTATTTTAAACTTTTAGTTTACCCTAATAGAGAGGAAAAAACACCCAAGAAAATGAATTTCTTTGGAAACAAAAATTTCAATTTTACATCGCTTAGCGAAATGGGAAGGATCAACAGCGATTGGAAAACATTTTAGTTTGGGCGAATCCACTATAAGACCAATTTAAAAAAATGAAGTTGTCACTAGTTATATTTCCTCTTGTTTAAGGAGAAGCTACAGTACATCACATCAGATTGACAAATCTGATGTCTCAAATAGTGATAATGATTAAAATATCATACATGTAGGAAAAAAATGTAAATTACGCATAAAAATATATTGTTTTGAATAAAATTAAATACTGTAGTTAATAAAAAAAGTAAAAAAAGTTTGTCTTGTATCAATTTTTTTCAAATTTGAAATTTTTTATTAGTCATATTTTATTTATTTATTTTTTTTTTATGTGAATTTTAAAGTAATTTTACGTTCTTCTTGCTCTGCTTTTATGTGATTTTTTGAAAATTACAGTATGTATCCCCCATTTTTCAAGGTAAGTTAAGTCTATTTTTGTGTGATTTTTTTTGTGTGCATTTTCTGAAGAACCTATCTACCACATAAAACAAGATCCAGGTATATATCAATTATCTAACAAAGTTAACTGATGAATTAATGAAAGACTTCATTACAACTCCGAATTGATTTTTTTTTTTTTTTTGAAAATTCAATAAATAATGTTGACATTACTACTGTGAGTGCAAAATTAAATAAATTTAACACAATAAATGTAGAAAGAGTTAGAAATTATAGAACTACAAAATAACAACACTTTGAAAACTCTGAACATGAACAAAAAATTTTGGAAATTAGTTATCCCATAAAACTATCCAATATTAAAAAATTGTGCATTGATGCGTGTCTTTTTTGGGATTTACTTACCTAAGTGAAAGCATATTTTCTACAATGCAATTTATTAAAAATAAGTTAAGATCATGACTAGTGAATGATTGTTTGAGGATATCAAGATCAAATTACTCTCCTGATTTTGAGAAGTTATGTAAAGAAATACAGTCTTAACCTTCTCAATAAGATGTACCTATTAAAAAATAGCCAATTATTTATGTAATTATAATACAATTTTATAAATAAATTATTATATTATTTTAATAAAGTAATTATTATTAAATAAATAAATTATTATGTTATAATAGTTCACTTTAATTGTGTTTATGTTATTTTATCCTAATCTCTCCAGTTGGAATCTGGTATTGGTCTCCTGGTTCAAATCTCATAGAATCTTTTTATTTATTTATTAGTTTGAAAAATAAGTGGATAGATTTTTAATTTTATTAAAATTATCTACTTTCAACCAATATATTAATTATCAAGAAATAGTAAAAGTAACATTAAGTGAAACACACACAAAACTGTCTTAAGAGATTAATTATATTCATGATTGTAGTGAGTCCAAGAACTGAAGGTATTCATTTTAATATATTAATAACTTGAAATAATTTATTAATTGATATTTTTTATAAAAAAATAAATTTTTAGCAAAAATGCTTAAGTAATATTATGCTGAAAAAGAAATAAGAGCAACATGTTTTTTTTATTTTATAAAAGTAAAATAGTTTAATAAAGGGAGATCCAATAGGAGATGTAAAAGAGTAATCAAGAATTATACTCTAAAAAATTAATACAAAAAAAAAAAGAATTTGATTGTCATTTACTTAAAAAATAATTGTATTCCTTTGGGTTCCTACAATAAAAAAGGCAATGGTTTATTGTTCAGAAGTTTGTAAGAAGTTCAAGCGTAAGAATTAATTCTGCGACCTCCATATTCCATCTCAGACACTGTACTAACTGCACCAAACTGTGCAGGAGTGAAATAAAGCATATGGCTTTATTGCTCAGAAGTTTATAAATTTGTGAGTGCCAGAGTCAATCCTGGGATCTAATGATCCTAAGTTGAACTCTCTAACAACTATACTAAATTGTACAGGGTACTCCTACAATGATGTTTTATTTAGTATGTGAAAAAATATGATAACAATAAAATGGTAATATTAATGTGAGTTAAATCTTAATCTTAGTATATTTCTTTTTCATGTTTATGTTTATAACACAGGAAAATACACTAAAGCTGATCGAATACGGATGCTGGGATCCAGAACCTGACCAACATTCAATCCTTTCACCTCTGCTCAATGATCTAATACCCTATGGATGACACTTCTCAACTTGCACAGACATTTAACCATGGTCTGGCAGTCACTCAGCGTAAAACAAAAGTCTCATAAATTAACTAATTTAACACTGATTTGGTCAGATATACACACATATGACTAAGTGATTAATTAATATAACAATGATTGACCTACATATAGATAAAATGATGTATGTGCAATTAAACCTAGAGTTGGATAAAATGAACTCACAGACAATAAAGATATGGAAACGAGTTATATTTTAAATATTATTAATTTAATAAAACAATAACAAATAGTAAATCAAAATATACACAGCTATATAATGAGGACATGAGAGTTTACGCTCACAGGCGTTGCATAACTAATGAGATCAATGTTACATATTATCTCATTATAAGTGTTTAATAAAGTGTAGTGTGGTATGGGAGTTTATGCCTATATTAATATGCCAAATTTATAGCTCTTTTGTAGTCTGCTAAATCATACGGAACTTTATAGCCAAAGTTATATAACTAACTTAATAGCGCTCTTGTGGTGTCTATCTATACAAAGTTAAGTCGATCACATAATTAGGCTCAGAGATACACAGGTTAGCATGTTAACCTAGATTAGGATATACACTGATGCTAGATAAGCATTTAATATAAAAGGAGAGAAAACTGGTTTATAATAGGTTTACCTATATACTCTATGGCACATATTAAAATATTAATAAAGCTAAAAGGTCCGAATGGGTCATTATTCACAGGCTTCAGTCTCAAAGACTCGGTTGCCTTACAACCGATCAACTTGCCATGAATAAGAACATTAGTAGTTCATGGAGTCAGATAAGCATTAATTATGAATAATCTAGGTCCTTGTGCCCTAGTTCTAAAAGTGTGTGCTTTACCCAGACTAAGTGAATAAGTGTGACCTCCACCAGCCACTCATCAAGAATCATGCAGCAAGCAGATAATTGTACATTGCATACTTACACATCCGCAACTTATACATATATAACGCAAATACATAAAATTATATTATCGTGCCTTAAAAATAGATAGGCATCTATTTGCATATCTATACGATCCAGTTCTCAAATGTAGTATTTCAAATATACCATTTGGGGACTAAATTAATTAGTAACCTAGTTTAATATTATCACATGCATCTCAACATATATAAATCTAAGGAGGATAAAGCATATTTGCGGGGTAATTACGAATAAAACATTAAAATATGCTTTGAGAATATCTCTGTGGCTAGTTCCTATGATGTACGAGTTACATATATAATTAGTTATAATTTATAACTAGAGTTAAGCAAACTACAATTTTAACTAGAGAACGACTGATTATTGTAATATTAATACCCAAAAATTAATCAGTAAAATAATAATATGATCTCGAAACAGCGAGTGAGAAAGAAAATCATAATTCAATTATTTAATATTTATTATAGCAAAGATTTGAAATTATCTTCGCAGATTGATAAGCTAAAATTATATTTATAAATACTCACGGTTTTGAGTTATTTTGGCATACTAAACACATATAATATTAAAATGATAAAATCATAAAATAAATTGAATAAATTATGAATAGGCATAAAAGACTGCAGAAAATTATACATTTAATTTAAAATAGATTATTAGAGTTTTACATTTTAAAAGAGAATTCAAGTTTTACAAATCAGACAAGATTTAAACATTAGCATTTAACGGTTTTCTTTGCAGATTTTAGGAAAGGTGTTTATAGAGGCAGATTTAATAAATAGCTAGCTTTTAAAAGAAAGAATTGAAAGTCACAGTTTATGAACAGAGAGCTCTGAGAGAAAATTTATCAATTTATCAGTCCATTGTTTTTATTGCAGTTAGTTCTGGACACTTGGGAGGATAATAATTTGACACTTTTGGCGATGATTTAAAGTTAATGGAGGTTTTTCCACGTGCTGCTTTGCTGGTGTATGGCATGATATTTTATCGGACCAAAGTTCCTTCCATTTTTCAGCTAAGGCCAAGAGGTGAGCAATTGCCAGACTATTCCACCATTTTGAAGATAAAACAAGCGTGGGTTCTGCTTACAATTTACTTATCATATATATAATCGATCCTTGGCAACAAAACTTTAAGTATTTATACTTTTCAAACTCTGGCCACCTGTTTAATTTTACAAGCTTGTCTGCATTTATTTATTTTAGAAAAATATCTTTAATTGCTAAAACTAGTAGAAAAACCCATTTATTTATTTTAGAAAAACATTTTTAATTATGACAACTAATTTAGATTTTGTTTTTCTGCGAATTTTGTTATTAACATTTTATATTTACAAAATCAAGTTCACGCTATTTTAGGACTTTTGCGTGACCTACTTTAAAATTTGTTTACTAGTAACAATTAAAAGTTGCTTGATAATTAATAGAAAACTAATTTTATTACCATACCTGTAGAATGACAACAGAAATGGATTATATACATATGCGATTTTCAATAACATAGCAATAAAATTGGCTAAATAATTTAAACTAATATAAAATATTTCTTAAATTAGAAATATTTATAAAATTGATATATATCTGTAATATATACCAATAACATAATAAAATTGGCTAAATAATTTAAACTAAAATATTTCTTAAATTAGAAATATTTATAAAATGGATACATATCTGTAATATATACATATACTATTAAATTACAGACTTACTGTTCACATATATATACATGATTCCACATATAATTTAATGTTGTTTAAATGGGTACTCTTAGAGGTTTAAACCTGGCATATGGATAGGTGTAGGGATCAAATACGTGGAACAGACGGATGGATAAATCTGACTGTTTCAACAATTAATATTAAACAAGACAAAACTCTCCATACAGTAGTGCCATCCTGTGCCAACCAGAGTAATTAATGAAATGCCAGAAGGCTTGTGCATAAAATCCCTATCTAATGCCTACTCATCCAATATCCCCAGACTAGTTAGTTTCTGGCTTGTGGCCTTCGTCAGAAACTAGTCCGGGGATATTGGATGAGTAGGCATTAAATAGGGACTTTATGCACAAGCCTTCTGGAATTCATTGATTACCGTGGTTGGCACAGGGTGGCACTACTGTATGGAGAGTTTTGCCTTGTTTAATAACAATTGTGCTAGTATAAGGGATGGTGATCATGTGATGCACAATTAATATTGTTCTTTCAAGCACCCATTTGTGAATTATATATATAAAAAATCAGATTTCTGCCATTAGAAATGTGGAGTTTGAAGCCTCTAAGGTATGAAGTACAATAGCATCTTGAAATAATGATACAATGATATTGGCTTTCAGATTGTGCTTTACTATAATGATATTGTTTTTAGATTGTGATCACTTGGGTTTTTCAGTAATATGCTTTTTTGTTATTAAAAGCAATCTGTTTTACAGCATTTGTACATATCTCTCTAGTGATTCTGGTTAAAAACTTTTTAATATTTAATGTTTTTGTGTTAATTCCGCATTTAGTGCTTGTAATAAAGTGAAAAATCATAAACAGGGCTGATGTTAGATTGTTCACTATTTATTGATGTATTTATAAATCATTGAAATGCTTTTAGAGATATTGTAATAACTGAATGTATTAACAGATAAATGTAATGTGTCAAAATGTATCTGTAATACTTAAATAAGTTAAAGAATTATAAATGCAATAGAAAAAGATTCATTAAATGTTTATAATCTGTATGAAACAGAAATGTAGATTATTAAGCAGAGGATTAAAAATATAATAGGAAAAATACAATTGTTTCTGTTAAGAAATTGCAAAGCTCTTCACTAATAAGTGAAAAAAATATTTAAAAAAATAATCAGTAGAAGAAAATTGATTGGACATTTTATTAAATGAAGACCTTTGAAAAAAGATGAACATGAAAGAAAAGAAGAAAAAAAAATTGATAGATCTACTAAGAAAAATATGTGGAATATAAAAGAAATGCAGGTTTATAGAGGGTTATATGAAGGAAATGAAACTTGTCTTAGAGCACTTGATGAAATGATATAAAATCAATTAATGCTTATGTAAAATTTCTATTAACTGCAAATTTAAAAATAGCCGTTAATATTTTCTATATATAGTGAATGAATTAACAAAGTAGCTGCTTTTTATTTACTGAATTAATCCAATATTCATTATTTAATTTATTTTGAATGATTTTTCGAGTGTATTTGACAGTTTGAGTTAGTTTTTAAAACATAAAAGTAATCTTATTCTTTACTTGAAATCATTTTCTATTATTTACTAAGTGGAACTTCTGAAAGAAACAGCAGAATTTTCAGTATTGTTTTCTTTTCTTAAATATGCTAATTGAGTATTGCATCTTTATAAGGTTTAAGAAAGAAGAAAAAGACTGTTGACTAATAATTAAGCTTATTACAATAATCGTTTACTGTGAATATTTCACAATGACAGTAGAAAGCATAGACTTTTTTTTATTATATATAAATAAAAACAACAAATGTGGTAAGATTAAACAGGACTATTGAGAGAAGGGAGAGGGAAGGTTTTCTCTAGATTAGTGTTGCCCATGCACCATATAATACTATATGTTAGTAATAATCCTAGTGATATTAATTTCTTAGACCAGTATAAAATTTATCACATATAATATAAATATATATTTACTAAATATTGCTGTATTTGATGTATATTTAGTATGTATTTATTTCATTGTATATATTAATATGAATATTATTGACATTGTTGTTATTATTTATTGAAATAAGAACATTCAATTTTGAAATATATATATATAAAATGTCCGTTAATTAAAAGCAAAATTGTAATTATAATTAAAATAATAAATTTAACGGTTTACAAACTATTACAAACAATCCTTAAATCCACAGAAGTACTTTCAGTTAATTTCTTAAACCTGCCTCAACTGCCATTAAATTCAAAAAACAAAAGTGGAAGCAAACGTCATCAATTCAAATTCCACTAATCTCGTATTTTAATGTTAGCAGCTTGTCGATTTATTAAATGCATTTTATTCCTGTTTATAAAAATTGCCTCTTTAATTTTTTTTTTTACTATGGTTTCTCTCTTCATGAAGAATTTTCACATTTTCAAAATCAAATTTAAATTTACATTTACACGTTTTTTCGTGATCAAAGAAAACTGAAGGAGATATTAAATCACCATTATTTTTACAAGCTTGTATAACAATTCATGCTCCTTCAATCTCTTCTCAATACTGCACCTAGATTTACCTATATATGACAGCATACAATCACAAAAAATTTGATATATGACATTACTTTTCTGCTTGACAGGTATGACATCCTTAGAATTATTAACTAATTTATTAATATTGTTTGGAACATAGAATGAAACATTAAACACATTCTTATATAAATCCTTAAAAAAAATTCACTTGTGGATTTGAAATAAATGGAATAGATATCCATTGTTTACTATTAATCTTCATTTCCTTTAAATTATTATAACTTTTTTTAAATTGACATAAAGTATTGTTTATTTGTTCCATTTTATAACCAAGATCAAGCAATTCCTTAGCAAATATTTCAATATTTTTCAGTTTATCACTTTGGTAATGACATACCTGTCAAGCAGAAAAGTAATGTCATATATCAAATTTTTTGTGATTGTATGCTGTCATATATAGGTAAATCTAGGTGCAGTATTGAGAAGAGATTGAAGGAGCATGAATTGTTATACAAACTTGTAAAAATAATGGTGATTTAATATCTCCTTCAGTTTTCTTTGATCACGAAAAAACGTGTAAATGTAAATTTAAATTTGATTTTGAAAATGTGAAAATTCTTCATGAAGAGAGAAACCATAGTAAAAGAAAAATTAAAGAGGCAATTTTTATAAACAGGAATAAAATGCATTTAATAAATCGAGAAGCTGCTAACATTAAAATACGAGATTCGTGGAATTTGAATTGATGATGTTTGCTTCCGCTTTTGTTTTTTGAATTTAATGGCAGTTGAGGCAGGTTTAAGAAATTAACCGAAAGTACTTCTGCAGATTTAAAGATTGTTTGTAATAGTTTGTAAACCGTTAAATTTATTATTTTAATTATAATATATATATATTTGAATATAAAAAAGATTGTTACTAATATTTACAATAAAATTAATCTTTTATTCATTCTCTCATTCTATGGGCTGTGGTGATAACATTGTGGGATTATGGAATCATATTTTCATTCTTTAATTTACTCCACACAGCAATTTTGAATCTAATCTTTTTTTTCTTCTTTTGTTTTCTAACTTTTTTTTATTTATTTATTTCTGGTATAAGAATGGTTATATTCGTTTATGAGTGGTTTCTAATGATGAAATGCTCAATAGATCAGTGTACTCTAAATCCATTGTCAAATTATAATGTAAATTTAATGTTATATTAATGCCTACTATATATATAATAATAAATGAATTTTGTTTCTTACCACCAGTATATGATAATTATTCATTAGTGCATGTAATTAGCTAATTATTTCCTTTATTCAAACATCGTTATTTTCAAAGTTTAATCATGTTTAATCATGTATCTCTAACCCGCTAACTCTCTTCTCTACATTACATCAATAAATTTCTTTTATTTCATTTATTCATTTTACATGTGGTCGTTTTCTGGGTTTTTTACATTTTCTTTGGATTTAATTTATAACTTCAACTGTCTATCCATTACCATATCTTCTAGAAACAAGTCTAGCTCAGCTCTATTTCAGTTTCTTAATTTTGTCCATAATGTCAGTGATATCTCTTTGTCCTCTTCTGTTAAGTGGACAAACTCAGATATAAGTAGAACTGGTAAATCATATAAATTGACTATCCTTTTAATACTAAGTTATTTCATCCAAGTTTTGTTCTATGATTAATTTCATCTATTATGCTTTCATCTGTATTAAAAATCTGATCAAGATTATCAGTCGTTATTGTTTTCTTCTGAGAGAATTCATCGAATATTAATTTAGTATTTTTAGTATTTTATTTATCTCTAGATTCATTTCCATTTGATAACTATTGTAATACTGCAATATTTTCTAAAGCTCTGAAACATTCTTTGCAGAAACAATCACATCATTTGCAAAATCTAGATGATTTAAATAATCTCTTCTCATTTTAATCCATAAAATACTTCCAAAAAGTTTTGGAAATATGAAATTGCTCTATCATACATTCTTTTTAACATTAATCCTTTGTAGTATTATCATGTAATCAAGGCACTACTGTTGCATTTTGATAAATATTCTTCAGGATATGACAATATACCAAATATATATGTTGATGATCCAAAGTTTTAATCACTATGGAAATTCTTAAAGAATACAAATGATTTTTCATAATCTACAAATCCAAAGCATAATAACAGCTCATATTCATTTGTCCTTTCTTATAACTTCTCTCAACATTTTTAAGTGGACCATTGTACTATAATTGCTTTTAAATCTAGCTTCTTTTTTAGGGAGAATGGGTTAAACCCCAACGTTCACTGCAGACAAATTATGATTATCTTGTTTAAAAAAAATATATAGAACTGATTGAAGACTGATAAGTCTATAATTTCTAATATGTTCTTTATTACCTTTCTTAATTTCAATATTACTGCTGCGTGCTTTCATTCATCTGGTACATTTTTATCATTTAGACACATGCCTCTTTATCAACAATTTTTCTTCTTTTAAAATATCAATAATAATACCATCATTTCTCATTGCATGTTTCATCTCTTCACTAAAGTACTTGACAATTCAGTAAATAAAGTAATTTTAAAGGGTAATTTGTTTTCTTATTCTTTGTCATTATATATTCTGTATAGAACTCTTCCACATATTTTGTATCATTATCCTGATTAATAATAATTCAATCTTTTTTTCTAATTGCTGAAAGAACTTTGCCCTGTCAAAATATTGTTTTATAATTTTGACACCTTTGTTCTCTTCTATAGTTTTTTTGCCATTTCACAATTTTATTTTCATATATCATTATTATTTTTATTTTATTTTTTGTATCATTTTACGAAACTCTCGTTTTTCAATTCTTCTCAATGGATGATTTTTAAAATGTAAAAAAAAAAAAATTCTTTATATATAGTCTTGTTTCAGTAGAAAATTTCCTGATGATATTGTTGCTTTTTTATATCAGCTATCTCTTTTGCAATTGTTAATAGAGTATCAGTTATTTTCCTATTGATTTCAATCAAGTCAGAACCATTTTTAAATTTTGTTAATATTTTAAAATAATTTGCATATTCTAATTGAAATTATTGAAATTTCTTGAAAATTAGGATTATCTACTGTTGATTCTCTCTTTTTTAAAATAATTTGTCTCTTTAGTTTTATCTTAATATGATAACCAAGTTCTATATTGAATCTATTAAAAACATTATAATCTTGATATATATATATATTGTAAGTCAAAGTATAATTCAATATTGCTGCATCTTCATTTGGATGCTCCCACATTCATTACCATTTAACTTTTTTTCTCTATGAATCCACAAATGTGTCTCTTGTTTCTGTCATTGTCAGTACTTTCATCTTTCAATTATTTATTAAGGTCTTCCATAATAATTTTAAAACGTTGTTTGGTTTGGTTAAAATCATTTTATACATCCATATAAAAATACTCTGCTTCTTCATCACAATAAAAATTTGTTGGGGCATAAATCTAAATTATCTGCATTTGGTCTCTATCATCAAGTTGAATAACTAGTCTTGCCACTCTTGTTGATATACTATTAATTTCCACAATAATGTTATTCTACTTTTTTAAATGAATCTCACTCTGCTTATCCTTCTAATATTTGTATCTTTGTAATAAAGTCCATGTCCATTTTTTAAATCATCTCTTCATGTTTTCTTCTAACTTCACATAGTTCAACAATATCTCAATTAATAGTAGACAGTTCTTTTTTGAGTTCATGCAATCATTTTTTGCCTGAAACTTATCTGCACTGTAAGTACCTCACTAAAAGGTTATCATTGAATGACAAACGTAATCCACAATTAATGGGATTATTAGCATTAATTGCCTTTGGTTGTCAATCCTTGCCTTGACTAATGATTTACAAACTTCTGAGAATAAAGGGCATAATATAATTTGTCTGCCAGGATTGTATCTATTTAAAAAAAAGAAAATGCCTTTAAGAAATCTCAGCTATTAAATGAATAATCACATAGTAATTACAGCTATAATAAGAAGTATGCATGAAATAGGCATTAGAAAATGCCCTGGTCAATCTTGTAAGGAATCACAGAGAACACACACATTATTATTAATTTTGTATTAGTCAAACTTAGATCTTGGACCAATTGCAAATGCTAATGCAATAACTTTATGTATTATTATCATTGTCATTATATGAACATATGTTAATGAAAAGTTGGATTATAAACATATTAATTTTTGTTTGGTCATGAAGTAACATTTTTTTGATGTTTATGCCTGACCTTACTGCTAGATGGAATTAAATGTGGAATGTACAGTCTTGATATTTTATTGCCCTAAATGGCACACTTTTGCAACATCATATGAGTTATACAATTAAAATTTTTGTGTTTATTGTTGGCTATTGTATTTTTATATTGATAATAGAAAGTTGTGGATTGTTATTTCCAAATTAGTCTTAGATAACTTGCAGTAGAAAGTTAAGAAGTAATCCAATTTTTTTTATATATAGTTATGTTCTAAATGGTTAAATAAAATGCTGAAAGCAAAATGATATTGCCATATTAATAACGGTGGATATTGGAAAATCCATCAGTAGAAAAATAATCTAAGTATCACTAAATAAATAAATAATCAAATGGAATATGGCTGAGGAGTTCATAACAATAGTATCAGAGATGCCCTAAATTATGCAAAATGGAATTATCACTTATTTTAAATATAAATCAAACTTTTATAATTGTTAAAAAAAAAAAATTAAAAATTATGTTAATGCAATTTTTTTTATGTACAATTCATATTAAAAATATTTTATTATTATTTAGTATTAATTCTCCTAAGTTCTTTATGCTTAGGCAATTGCACTGAATATACATTAAGTATAGGAAATTCTAATTTCAAATTACTATTATAATTGATGTTTCAAATAAATGTAAAGTTCCATAAAAATATATAAGGCCATATCATATTAGATTTTTTTGTTTTTAATCAGTATTTAAACACTCATATATACTAGCATAGATTAAGTTGGAACTTTTCTCCTTCATTAGTAATAATTTGGTAGCTATTTATTGACCATTACTGAAATGACTAGTTGAGTTGGCTATGAACCAACTCCTTGATAAAAAAATTTGCAGTTTTCTTATGGCATTAAAAATTTTTAATATTTACAAAATTGCATGAATGGCAGATGAATGTCTTAACCATTTTGTTGTGAAATTTTTTATAAAATTAATGTAATCTTTTATTTCACTTCAAGGTTTTCAGGTATTATGTTTGTTTATATCTAAAGTGAGAAGACATTTTGTTATGTTTATTTACAATGCTCTTGCTTGCTTTCTCTCTAGAATTGTAATATAAGTATTTAGTGTGTAATGGAGGTTTTTTTTTTTAATAATAAAGCAATATCTGTGGAGAAAAATGTGAAATTCAAACCTCCTTTTTTAAAAAATAATCAAATTCCTATTACAATTAATCATTGAAAAGTTAAAATGAGAATATACATAGGACTAATAGTTTCTAAAATCTTTTTTTTCCTTATCAACCTTAGACTATGATGGATGATATTGACCTTTAGCAGTAACTTTCAAAACTTCTGACTATGTGGTTGCTCTCATTTTAACTTTTTCAACTATAATATGAACTTGATAATTTTAAATATATATAAAGTTGCTTTACACATGGCTTAAGAATTAACAAATAAATATCTCAACTTCTTAATGAAGTGAATGTTTTACCTATTATGATTTTTTTTTTTCATAATTTTGATTAATGGTCATTCAAATATTTATTGAAAGAGTGTGCTGGGAATAAGAACATATGAAAAAATATGCACTTGTAAGGTACATTTTTGTATAACAGAGATCATTCACATATATCTGTATATCTGCTATTCACTGATAGGTTTATATAGTTGGCAATGATTTATGTCCATGGACAAAGATTCTCTATTCTGTTTAATTTTTTTCAATGTAATATAATTATTGTATCACACTCTATTATTAAACATCACATGATCACCATCTTTATGCTTGCTCATAACTGTTATTAAAACAGACAAAACTCTCCATACATTAGTGCCACTCAGGCAAGCCAGAGTAATCAATGGATGCCAGAAGGCTTGTATGAGATAGGGATTTTGTGCACAAACCTTCTGGTATCCATTGATTTATCTGGCTTGCACTGAGTGGTACTACTATATGGAAAAATTTTCCTGTTTTAATAACTTATTCTATACATCTGTTTTATGTATAATAATCATTCTGAGTATTTTACTATATTAATAATTGACAGACTCAAAAACTAATGAGTTCTATATTAATTTCCAGCAAGAAAAAAAATTGAAAAAAAAATTGTTTAGTTAATTGAATGAAATTGTATTTAACCGGACATTATGGTGTTTGAACATTACATAACTTTTCAAACATCTAATATAGAATCTTGTTATACTTTTTCAAAAACAAAAAAACAACAGCAGTTCTTATAACATTTTCAAAAGTAATTTCTGTAATTGTATTTTGGCTTCTAGTAGACATTGAGAATGATTTTATTTTAAAATTGATTTTTACTTCTCAGAAAAATTTAATTTAATCTCTGCCAATATCATAGTTTAAATGTCTTCTTTCTTCATTTTTATAAAGTCTAACTTTCATAACCATATGTCATAAGTATAATCAGCATTATCCGTTGCAAGATGAAGATCTCTCCAAGTTTATCAATATATTTTTTTTGCTTTAGTATTTCATCAAACTTCCTTATCCTTATTTACCATCTCATTTGAGGTCTCTTTTTAGACATATTGCAATCTCTTGGGATCCAGTTAAAAACTGCAACTGCTGTATATTATTGTTTCTTTTAGAAATGTATTTATCTCCATCTCCATTTAGCCTTCTTAGTTTTTAATGATGAAAGTAATACCTGATTGTTCTCTCACTCATGTATTTTGTTTTTGATTGCTTATTTTTATTCACAACATATATCTTTCCAATCCTTTGTTGTATGGTCTGAAAGCTTTGTATTATTCTTTTGCTAATGTTCAAAATTCAGATTGATCTATAATAACTGACAAACATATCTGTTAAAAATAGGCATATATATTTTTTATCATTAGATTATTTCTAACAAAAGCATTCCACTCAAGTTTAATTCTATGATTAATTTTATCCCTTACATTTCCATTACAATTGTACATGGCTAGTCAGATGGTCATGTAGCATTTGAGCACTTGAGTGCCAGATTGAGCACAATAATTTCACTAAGTTAATTGAATTGAGAATTTTTTTGAATTTGCATTATTCATCTGAGAATCGATCCTGCAATCTTTAACTTTGAATCTGTTACTCTGTCATTGAACTTGCAGCATAAGGCAGAGCATGGACAATAATTATTATTATTATTATTATTATTATTATTGTTGTTGTTGTTGTTGTTGTTGTTGTGATGATGATGATGATGATGCTAATTTTATGGGGACATTGAGGTTTTGTAATAAATAGTTGGATGCATTTTATTTAAAAAATTGTTCTATCATAATCTTATTGCATAGTTTTTAATTCTTTTTTTTTTTCAATTGCTATTATATCAACTTCTAGCTTTAAGCTGACGGAGTGTGATCTCATTGTCTGTCTAATCCATTTGAATATAGAGTTATCCTTAGGCTCATCTATTCAAATAAGACCCATATTAAAAGATAAAATGAGAAATCGGGAACTTCTTAATGAAATCATTTTGACTAGAAGTATACATGTTTTGAATATATTTACAATTTAAATGTATATTGATTTAAAATATTAAATCTGATATGATTTTCTGCAAAGTCATGCTCACAGTTATTCTATAAACAGACATTATAAAACAACTAGATTAAGTAATTGTTAATTTTTAAATGCTAGTTACTAAAGGCAACCTAAGCTAGATTATTACGTTATTCCTTAAAGGTTTAAATAATTTGCATTAGGAAATGTTTTATTAATATTACTATTATATTAAATATTGTGCTAATTTTGTCATTATTTTGAAATTAGTTTTTTCCCCTCTCATTAAAATCTGCTGTTTTATTTACTCACATACATATTAAATATTTCATTTTTATTAATTCATCTTATGATAATGTTGATTGAACTTATTTCTCTGTCTCTTGATTCACTCTGTGAATATACAGGTATATATGCGTCGCCTGAAAAAAATGTAATTATAATTAATTCTATATTCATGCAGTTTAGAACAGTGGCAACATCGAAAGCTAAATGTTCCTGGATTGAAGCTCAACCTGTTATTTTTCATGTACTAACACCACGTGATCTCATGTTCAGCCAAGCATTTGATTATTTTTAAAAATCCTATTTATAAATGTGTTAATCAATATATATATATTCTAAATTTTTTTGTGAAATTCTCTTGTCAGTAACATTGAATATACAAAAAAATATTATTATTTTTTTTTTGCGGGGGGGAAGGGGACTCCACAGCATAGCCTTTCATTCTTTTTTTACCCATGTTTTTTTATACATTGGAAAAAAAATTTACAATTCCTAATATATAATACATGGTTCAAAACTGCTTTTTTCCTTAATAATTATATTTGTTCTTTCATCTGCAAATAAAGGCACAAAACTGTAATATCATATTTTTCCATCCGCATTTTACTTGTAGCTTTAAAAATGTTAAAGTATTTACATCATCTAGTTAAATTGTTAACTGGAAAATTCAAATTTTATTTACTACTTTTCCAAATATATGTAACTGTTAGTAATAATATGCATACTTGTGTAGAATACAATGCAAAGAGTGATATTTTTTTCTCTGTTTTTGAGGTATTGCTGGCTTGAGATGATAACTCCTAGATTAATGGATATTGTATTTAAAATAATACTCAAACCAACTATATAATTTTTACAAAGGCAGTAACTAGTAAAAATTGGGCAGAGAAGGAAAAAGTAAAAAGAAATGAAGAAACTGTTTATATGTCAATGGCAAAAATCAAGAGTCCCATCATAGATAAGTATGTCCATTTCTGCTGGACATTGTCTTTGACAAAATAATCTAATTGGCTAGAGTGTCACCTTAAATTCAATATTTATGAATGTAAATGTTACTGATTCAAACTTCATGCTCAGTTGTTATTTGATTAGGCCATTAATATTTGAAGGACAAGAAAATTACCACTCAAAATATTGTGTCTATATGAATCTGTGTGTTATTTGAAAAATAAAAAAGTTTGATTCTAAGACAAATAATCAATTCAACTAGATGATGAAAATAATCTATCACATAACTTCATGTAATTGCTACTTTATTTTTTTAAAAAAAGTGTGATTAGCAGTTCTATTAGACTTACTAAAGTTTTTTTATTTTTCCAAATTTTCTAACATTTCTCCTCTCCCCATCCTCCTCCTGATTCGGGGTAAAGGCAACTCTTGTTTTAAGAAGCATTTTTCAGTCATCTTAACCCTCTATAAATGTCATGTTCTTTTCATGGCCATTTAATTTTGATCAATAAAAAAATTAATTAAATGAATAAATTTTTATTGCATAAATGTTTTAATCACAATAATATAATGTAAGATAATGATAATAATGGTGATGATGATGATATTAATAACAATATATAGAGTGCACATGCACCAACTAAGTAAGCAAGCCATACTTTACAGTGGATTTCATTTAGTCAATTTTCCTAATTTAGCCATGGATTATTCAAGAAATCAAACTGATTTGTTTATAATGGATAAAAGAGATGAAAAAAAAATCAATTTTTTATATATTTATCTCTTCTACAAAAGATTTTATTTTTCTAAATATGACTAGGTCAATTATGTCAGCCACTATAAGCACCGTATTTGAAAAAGATTAAACTATTGTGCAGAAGCAATTAAAACACCAGAATCACTCTTGCAAGTGTAAGAAAACAAATACAGTGAATATATAAATAATCTAGAAAACAATAAAGTTAAAATTTCATTTCATAATGCAAGAGTTAACTTGATTAAACTGAATATGCTATAGAGACAACACAAATACAAATTGACATAAGGTGGAGAACTGGAGAGAAGAAAGCATAAACAAAACAATGGAAGTTTAAATTCAACAATACCAAAAGATTTATTATTATTATTTAAATAGTGTTTTACCAACTGATTTATAATTTTAGTGATCAAAAATATAAACTGTCCACTTTATATGTGATAATATGTTGGATTATTTCCATCAGTTAGCATTAAATTTTGAATGTCTAGAAAATTTTAAATTTTATTTAAACTTTTCCAAATACAAACAACTGTTAGTAATAACACACAAATTAGTAGATTGTGTGTTATTATTATTATTTGTTTGTATTTGGAAAAGTTTAAATGAAGTTTAAAATTTTCTATACATTCAAATAGATGATGGAAATCAATCCAACATATTAGCACATCTATGGACATCACAAACTTCAAGAAAATGCACACTTTACAAATTTCCAAAAGATTTACTTTACGAAGCAATAAAAAAAAACAATCTGCAAGATTCCATATTTTGTAATGCTGATTATGCAAATTCTAGTTATATTGTAGTAGAATTTTTCCAATGAAGAATAAAAAGAGAGATTGAAAAAAAATTAAAACATTGTCTTAATTAAAATAAACCTTATCATAGAAAATTTTATTTATGGAATAATTAAAAACACTTATTTAAATTGCCACATTAATAATTTTAAAAAACTAATGGTGCTTTTCAGAGAAGTTGTCATATTTCAATCCACTTACTTAAAAAATACTCCAGTATTAGTATTAAGCAATAGTTATAATTTAAAATCTTGTTTAAATAAAACTATAAATCCAAACAATATTCCAGTGCTTATAACAGATCATAAAATCATGCTTCCATGAATAATTCATGGGAGTAAACTACAATGCTTTTAATTGCAAAGAATAGTGGCACATGATAAGTGAGTGTACAAAACTCAAATGTCTGTGTAATTTATTAAGATGAGAGTTACATCTACTCATCAATCTAGAAAAAACAATGTGGACACATTAAATGCTTCTTAACAATGTGTGAGAGATGTGTCAATCAATGATAATGTCAAAATTCAAATAACTGAGCACACACATAGATCACAGCACACACTCAATGAGCATATAGAAACTTCTCTGCAGCAAATAGATATAAGGAAAATCAGTGTACAAATTCAAAATTACACTCCTGCTTTAATCATAAGCAATATCTATTTTGGATTTACTAATATCTAGTTCTCCCCAAACTCCAAAATAAATACAATTATAATTAAATGAAAATCAGGATGATCTCCACTTAAGAAATATGGTAAGAAAACTGCATTGCAAACCTTGAACTAAATGAAGATGACATATCAAGATTCTCAATTGAAAAAGTAAAAAAAAAACAACTTCCAGACATTTCACAGACACAGATATGGGAGTTACAACAGATGACAAGCCTGTCACCATAGAAAGATATGTCATATTCAGACTTATTTACTAGTAATGAGTCTTGAGAATTGTCACATGAGGATTATTTATCATCAGATAATACAATTCACATAGACACCAAATTTTATAGTTTATTAAGAAACCAAAATTAGTGAGTGTTTGCCTCATTCGTTGATTCAAACATAATTATGAAAATAAAAATAGGAGCACTTTAGAATCAAAATATACAATGGACTACAAACAGATCTATCTCTTATCTCAATCAAGAATTCTCAGCATTTTCCAGAGAGCATTCATATCTTCATCAGGGATGATAATTGTGATAAATAAAACTTGTCTATTGAGATCATTTACAATAGTGTATATAAATGCATATGTGTTAATTAATACTTAATACTGCATTTGCCTATATTCTTCCACGTCATAAAATAATGCATTCATTAATTCATACATTAAATTCCAAATTTGCATCCTCTGGCCATTCTACAATCTTTATTGATGATTTCAATATGTATAATAAATTTGTGATAAAATAGTTACTGGTTACACTTACTTACATTTACCTCCATAGAACTACATCTGATTTAATAATGGTAGATACTCATCACTTATGATATTATATTTTATTCTTCAGCAATGTGTCATATAATGAGTCTTTCCCTTAAAAACAAATCATTTTCAAACCATTGTGAATCATAGTTTTTCTAAATTTATGTGCTGATCTCTTATAACAACATGAAAAATCATTTAAATTCTTCTCCCAGTTAGCACAACAGAGTATCTTTTTTCATATATTTTTATATATTGGAACAGAATAAAAATAATGACAATGGGAAATGATATGTATTCTGAATGAAAATAAAGCTACCATTTGTAACAGAGTAAAAATATGAACCAAGGAAGAACAATTCTAATTTAATAATGCTCATGAATTGCAGTGTCATTTATAATAGAATGAAAACAATAAACTAAACTAAAGTGAATATTAATCAGTAAATAACAATCTAACACTTAATTTACTAAAACAATAATATTCGAATATCAGCCTTTCAAGCTAATTGTGCAAACGCTTTGTGAGTGTTAATAATAAATGAATACTTTCTGACCAATACAAGATATAGTATTTATACAGGAATAAAGCGTTTGCACAATTAGCTTGAAAGGCTGATATTCGAATGTAATTACAATTGTATACAGATGCTATAAAAATAAATGCTTATTTAAAACAATAATAATAATGTTTGTAGTAACTTCATAAACTGACTTTTTATTTATAATGAATCTTATTCCACTTGTACTTCCAATATTTGTCTTTTGTAGTAGAGTACATGTCCACTTTTTAAATCAATTGTCTCTTTACCTTTTCTTCTAACTTCACTGTCCAATCCTATCCTATTTAATATAATTCTTCTTTCAATTGAAAATGATCTGCAGTTGTAAGTACCTAAATAAAAGTCATCTTCAAATGGCCGCCTGGGTCTGCAATTGGGGGATTCTTAGCACCCTCTGTCTTCAGTCACCAACTGATGCATTGGCTGGTAACTTTACATCCTCCTGGGAATAAGGGCCATGATTTATTTTTGTTTTGTCATGATTGTATATATCTATTTAAAAAAAATTTCAACCACATTATCAGGCAACTGAGAAGAAAGACCATTGTGTTACTTGATCTTAAACTCACCATGTTGGCTAATGCATGTTGGTGAACAGCCCATCAATGTTCATATACTATAAGAATAATCACAATAATAACAACTGCAACAACCAGAATGTATGGAGTGGACATTAGGAATTTGCCCTGCTTGGTTCTTTTAAGGCCTCCAAGAGGAATCAAAGGTATTCTTTTAGTTAACATCAAACTCCTTTCTGCAGCCTTTATTATATATATATTGTGTGTATGCATATATAATGCCCTTTTTACATATATACATGTATTCGAAGTAAAAATCTTTGTTGACAAATGAAAAAAATATATACAAATATTTTTGAATACATATCGTTTGTTAAATTGGTTATTCCAATTCTTCCCATGTGAATTTTGTAAACTTAATTTATAAGTAGCATATTTTTCAACTTGTACTTATTTCAAACAACATTCTTTTAATATACAATAATCATTTTACATTAGATTAGAAATTATTACATATTTTTAACATCAGGTATCGACTTTAATTTTACAGTGGATTCATATTTTTCACATTGGCTATAATCATATGTTTGAAGTGCAGTGTAATAATAAAAATAATTTATAGAGATGTAAGTCTGGATGTATGAATAGTGTAAGATGATTAACTAAAATCATTGTAATTCTCAAGCAGATTTATAAAAGGTTATAGACATTTGATTTTTAATAGGGTTTAAAATCTCTATCTGAGATTAAAGGGTATGTAATAATTTTTAATACAAGGAAAATGATTTAAAATCATGTGTATATTTATTAAAAAATTGTTGTTGAAATAAGTGCTAGTTGAAAATTGTTTATAAATTAAATTTATTTAATCAAATTACATTTATATAATAATTTACCACTTATCTCTAAGACTTCTATAAAACGAAAGACTTTACTTCTGTACTTTTGCATTTATGTTTAGTTAATAGAAAATAAATTAATGATTTGATTCATGTATGTGTGTATATATATATAAATATGTTTAATATTCTCAGATCTTTAATAAAACATACTTATTTCTAAGTTAATTTAAATTATTTTAGACTATTAAATATAATGCCTATAAAAAGATCGCCCTTACTAAAATATATCAAATCCATATTGCCTGCAATATTATCACCAATTAATGACTTACATAATACTGCCAGTAATTTTTTTCCAATCAAATCAGAAAAAAGCGCACTGCTATATATAAGTTATCAGCAAATTATTTATAAATTTATTCAGCATCACAGCTATTGTGATTATTTCTCATGTATATCTCATCCAATATATTATTAGTTTTATATAATGAAATAAAATTGAAAAATGCCATAATTATAATTAATGTAAATGTACTTTTCTAAATTTTAGTTTTTATAATATAAATATTAAGATGACAATCCAGATAATCAAGAATCTTTTCTGCTGGTGCTAATTGTAATTGCTATATTAGTGAAAGTTTGTTATGTATATATTATAGGGCTTTTGATGCTGTGAATTTCTTTCAAATTCTTATTCAATGAATGTATTCTAGAAATTATAAAATAATAAATGAATATATTTTCATCCTTATTTGATCATTGAAAGATTCTAGCTTGTAATTCTATGTGCCATAAGTATCATTTGAAATAATCCATATTTGGGGTTTAATTACCTGCATCAAATTCATTGTCACAATGCTTTAAGAGAATTATAGTCACTGTGATCTTTAACAAGTGCTATTGAGATTTCATCAGTATTGATTATTTCCATATTTTCATTTTTAAAACTTGATTTTTCTAATTCGCATAATTCTTGGAACTTTTACAATTTCTATTGTTGAAATCCAACTTATTTTTTCATATGTAGTCATGCAATAATTATCCTATCTATGTCATTTTTGGCACTTGACATATTTTTTGGTATACAAATAAATGCAGTATTTTCATTCTTTTTATATTTGGAAAGAACTGATGGAAAATCAAGCAAAATTGTAATAACTTTATTGTCTTTTAATATAAATAGGAAATTACTATATGGTTCACTAAAAGAGGAACATTGTTAAAAAAATTGTTTGGCTTTATTTATGAAGAATATGTTGGAAAAGATTTTGAAAATGAAAGAAAGAGTTTTAGAAAAAGAAGAACTGGTAGTTTACAGGATAGGAGGCTTTCAGAAAGTAGTTAGGACTGATAAATGAGACTTGTGTTTTGGCAGATGATAAATGGTGGCTAAACTGTACACAATTTAGCACTAATACAATTATAGATTAGAAAGCTAAATATTCTTGAATTCAAACTCAATTTTATCACTTCTAATTGTCAAATATCACATGGTTTCCTAAGCAACAAATCATTAACCTATTTTTATTGATGATTAAACAATTGCTGGTGATTTTTTAAAACATTGTTTTGTATTTCCTTGCTATTGCTTTAATTAGTGATCTACGTAGTTCAGCACAATGGCAGAGTGTTGGATTTAAGAATTTATATTTTCTGCATTGCTAACTAAAAAAAAAATTTAAAACCTTAGTTTAACCAAAGATATGGAACTGTTGTGATCAACTTGAGTGCTTGAATGTCAAATGATCTTTTGAGCAGATAATTATATTTTTATAACTATTTTTAACTGTTTAAGCTTTCATTGTGTAATTATTGAAAACAAAATATTTAAATATATATATATTGTAACCAGTTGGCTTACATAGCATACACTAATATAGTGCGTGTGCATAAATATATACATAAAATAAAGGAAAAGTAGAAATAAAAACAGAATAAATTTTTGTAGATATTTTTTTATATTTCCTAAAATAAAATAATAATAAGTAAAGAGTTAAATAACTCTGGGCTTAAAGTAAAATTTCATTATGAAATTAATATTTTAAAAGGTCTGAATAAATATAAATATTGTATTATTATCATTATTCTGATTTTGAAATTTAAAAACACCCTATTGTATTTTTGAAATTTTAATTAATTAAACAAAATTTTTATCTGTTAGAAATCCCCTAAGTAAAAACATGTATATGTTTTCAAAGAGATTAGTGAGATAAAAATAGAAACTCTGTTTTTAATCAAGCTGCTGTTATCACCTTAGATGATTCTATAAAAGGGCTGATAACAAATTAGCTCCAGTCTGGATAGTGATTTTTGAAGAGAACAGTTTGGCTTGCAGTTATATAAGAGTTAGCAGAAGAGCTAGCTGTAAAGTTGGCTCAAGTAGTTTGTGAAGAGTTGGTAACTGTAGCAGAAAATGGCCATAGTAAAACTAGCTGCAAAGATGGCTAGAATAATTATCAAGAGAACTGCCACGAGGATGTAAGAAGGCAAGATATTAGACTGTTTTCCTTAGCAAGAGTTTGAATTTACATGGAGAAAACAGGTCAATATTCTTTGTAATTCATAGCCTTAAAAGTGTTCTGGAAAACAGCTTGCTGACCTGAAGCTTACAAAATCCAAGTATAAGTGGAACTGACTACAGAAGGAAAAAGGCCAACCATACTTGAATTATATACTTTTGCCTGATGATGACATTTGCCTGAATTGACAAAAAAACAGCTTGCCCAAGATGAATACCGGCTGAATAAAGAAGTAATTATACGTATGCTGCTGTTTATCTATATGTGCAGGGAATCACAAATAAATATGTTGTGTGTATATACAGTGAGTTATTTTATCTTAATATTTCTTAAAATGACTTTTAAAATTATAAATTAATAACTTAAAGTTAACACAAACAAGTAACTTTTGCTTGAGCTGAAATCTAACAGCAATTATATATAATAATGAAATTCTAAATAAGTTCTTTGGTCTGAAGTGACAGATATATAAAACGATTTTATTTTTCGTTTATTAAGAAGAAGAAAAAAAAGAGACATTTTATATTTAGAGACCTTGATAATTAATCAACAAGTACCTATCAAACAAAAGTTGACTTTATTTAGTTTGATAAAAAAAAGAACAAAAAAGAACTTATAAACAGAAACTAAATTGTAAATTATATCTATGTTTTGTTTATACACACATATATGTGTGACATTTATGTGTTTTTCAAATGAATTATGAAAAAAAAAATATTATTGTAACAAGTTTAAATAGGTAAAAGTCAGTATGCATATATATATGCACACTCATATATGTAAAATTATAATCATATTTTTTGTTAGTGAATATTAATTGTATATTATAAATTGCGCGTCTGTTTGCACATATATGTATATTAATGTAATAATTTCAATTTTGAATAGTAATTATGTAAATCACAAATGTAATAATTATTTTATGTTTAATTGAAATGTCTTCATCCTATGTTATAAAACACACGTCTGTGTACAGATATATGTATGTGTTTATAGATACCCATTAAGAAATAATGTAATTAATGTAATAACTTGAATTTTGCAGTAATCTTGTAAATTACAGAGGGATGACTTTATGATTGTGTATCTTTCAAAATCAGAACCCTTATAAGACCTTAATCATTTATTTTTTTGTTATTAATAAACTTGTATTTAATTGTTAAAATTGTATTCCATCATCTCTTGTTCGCATACAGTAAATAGAGCTGTGTTCTCTGAGCTAGATTTGGACACGGATAAATGGGGATGTGTACTTAGTGCTTTGGGGCATCCAGAGATGATCAATCATCATCCTGGTTGGCACAAAAGAGGATACTCTTTAAAGCCCATGCACTATATTTTTTTGTCTTATTTAAAAGTTAAGTTTATAGTTGGCCAGTACATTAATGGTACTTAAGTGGCTAGAGCATTGATGATGATCAGCATGTTTTAAATGTCCCAGCATTATTGTTTCAATTTCTGATTATTGTATATTTTAATGGATGGGCACTAAGCTGGTGCATCCAAGTTATGGTTAAACAATTGCCCAAGCTGGCAAAGGCTCAATAGTTAGCCTGGTCTAAAGAAGACCCATTTCCAATCCAGTCACAAGGTTGATTGTTGATTTATTGGACTGGTTTGTTTATTCCCATTAATGATGATGATGGATGGTTATTTCTCTAGAGTATTTGTACTTTTTTTAAATGATAATGCTGGTGGTCAATTATGCTTATAGTTGCTTTTCTGAGTTAGCTGGCTGATCTCTCAATGTTCTCAGAGATTCTCTAATCTCATTTTATTCTTAATTAATTTATACTTATATATACTTTGTAAATTATTGATTTTTCATTTTAAATTGACTGGGAGTGATGATGATTTTTTCCATCACCTCAGGTTTATATTCTTCCATTACCCACCTATCCCATCCCATTACAATATAAACATTGGAAAATCCTTCTTTAGGATAAGCAAAACCAAGTTGATTTTGGAAATGATTTTACTTTTTACTTAATATCTATTTATCTTTATTTATATAATAAAGTTTCTAAATTTAGATTTAATTATACACCATGATAAATAAGCTAGAATGCATTGATAAAGCAGTCAAACGGTTTCTGTTTCTATTTCTGTGGTATGAATCCAAATTTTTGATAATCCAGTAGTTGAAGACTCATAGAATCCATACAAAATTTTAAATATCTGACAGTTTTTTTATATTTTTAAAATTAAATATTATATTCAAAGTTAATACTGTTTAATTTATTTTCAAAATCTTAAATTTCTTATTTGTTTATTATTTTAATAAATCATCGTTATTAACAGTGAATTGTAAGTAAGTATAGTTATTTAAACTCAATACAGAAAAAATAAAATAGAAAGAAAGAAAAAAGTTAATATGTCCACATGTATCACATGTTAGATCAAAATCTGTTTATTCTATGTATGTTTTTTAATTTCTTCTTTAACAAACTTTACTTTCTGAAAGACTTCAGTATTGTAATCCTCCCATAGTATTTTAGAATTTTAGTTTGAGTTAGACTTTGTAGTCTGATGAAGCATGTCGCTTCCATGATAATCCTAATCTTTCAGAAGATCTGTCCATAAAGGTGTAATGTTTTATGGAATAAATTTTGAATAAGGAGGTGAGTAGTAGAAAAAACAAAATGACTTTTTAAAAGTATTTTTACTGCTAATTCTTTTTATGCTTAAAATATTATCTTTTAAAATCAGAACAGATTTTTAAAAAAAATAAAAATAAAAGAAATGCTTATGTTTATTATAATCTTAATAATAAATGTTAATAGACAGAAAAGAAATATTAGAAATGCAAGCCAGAAAATGGAATAATTTTTTGTTAAAATAATATTCAATTGCCAATTTTCCTCTGGTCTAAATATAGTTCGCAATTTAATGGAAAGATGGATTTTGTCTTAATGTTGTTGAATTTTTAATGTTAATTTTTAATAAATTTTATGTGAATTTATTTGAAAAAAAAATTATACATTTATTAATTAACTTACTGATAATTTTGTAATTAAAAAATTAAATCAAAATTTTAAATATTATATACATCACTTAAATAGTCAAGTTATAAATATTAAAATTAAAAGTTAATCCAGTCTTTCATTTAGTAATTACTGCTTTAATAAATCATTATATTTTGACAAATAAGAGAAAATGATATTTTCTTGGACCTCTTTTGGCATTTCTTCTGTGAAATTTAAATATCTGCAGCTACTAGTAGGATTAAAAATTTAATTATCTTAGCAGTAAGCAACATCAAACAAAAGCAGTCACATGAAATTATGCAGAAAAAAGAGAGAACTTCTTCATCTGCATCTTTGATGAGAAAACAAACAGTGTTTACACTCTTCTTGATCCATACTAAGGAGAAGCCACACTCTGGAATCGCTGAGGGCTAAATGCTGCACTAGCCTTGATAAGAGGGTTCCAAGTACTTCTAAAAGGATATTAGATTTCAATTAGTAAAATTAGGCTTAATTAGCCAGAAGCAAACTTCTTGAGTCTTGTTTAATACCAAATTTTATAAAATTAGATTTGATGTGAACAAAATTTATGAATATAGAATAATAATTTTTAAGTTCTTTTTAAAGAAATGTGTACAGTCTATTTTAATCGTAACTGAGTTTAAGTTTCAGTCAAATAATACTATATCAAAAAATTATTTACTTTCTCAATATTTTATTTATTACTGTTATTATTACTGATGGCTATTTTGTCAAAGAACAAATACTTCAGAAATGAAAAATAATCAAATTACTATATCATGTAGACATATAATTGTATATCTGTATGTGAATATATATCTATGCGTGTATATGAATGACAAATTCAGATGAAGTTGTGTAATTATTTGTTTATTGTATATATTAATATTATGCCAGTGTTTGTCTGCATCCTATCACCCATATTACAGGTAGTAGAGGCCATTCAGAGATATTGGGCAGATTTTTTCTAATTTATGGGCAACTCTGCAACATACCAGAACGATCTGTACTAACCGAAAGATGATTAATGGCTTTTATGGTTACGTCTGCAATATCCCTGAACGACTATTATTTCCTGAAAGATGGCTAGTAAGACTCAATTAAAATAATGCTAATATTTACATCAAGTAAATATATACATAGAGCAATCTAAAATATATGTTCATAACTTTTATCTATGAAAATCCTTGCTTTTATTTCTATTCTCAAAAAAAAAAAAAAAGAATAAAAAAAGTAAAAAGTAAACATAGTAAATCCTGGGTAATGAAGATATTAGTAGGTTTTAATTTTTATTTGATCCTTTTGCTAATAATAGTTAATTGTATATATTTAGAAATCAATAACTAGATGGCTATCAAAATTGAAACTAATAAGATATTTAAGTTTTCAAAACCTTGATTCAAACTTCCTACTGTGGACAAGATAGAAAAATAAGCTTACCACTTGGAAAAGGTTTAAGATACTTTAAAAATACTTAAACTGATTAATATGTTTTTAAAAAATATTTAGTATTTAAAAGATTAAATATTATATAAAGAAAAAGATTATTTGAATACAGAAATTTCACAGTTAAACTTCATAAAGAATTTGGATTGGGGAAGCGTAATTAAAATTGTGTAGTGTAATGAGATTTAAGATTTCAAAGTCCACCATACTTTTATTGCCTTAAACTATTCAGGGCAATATATTGATAAACAATTACTTTATACAGCATATACATGCTAGTATTGAAAAATCAATGGGAAAATGAAAGGGCCATGGTTAAATTTTTTATAGAGACAGAACATGAGAGAGGATATAATCTTGTCAAATTTTCTTAAAAAAAGAAAAACTTTATGTAATGATTTTATTTTTTTAGATAAATGCTAAAAAATCATGGGCATAGATGCATCCAATGAGTAAGGAATTGAATTGGATTATATTTTAACTAACAAATGATTTTTTTTTTTTTTTCAAAATTATAATGTTCTTAGTAAATTTAATATAGAAAATGCTCATGAAATGTAAGATATGTATTAACCCAAAACTAGAGAGTTGAAAAATATTTTTTTAAAAAATGTTATCAATAATTAGTAAAATGGTAGGATATGTGTTAATGCAAACTAAAGAATTGAAAACTTTTTAAGAAAAACAATGTTATCAACTAATATTTCGAATCTTCAGAAACACTCCAGTAAATTTAAATTTGAACTTATGCATTATTTTAATTAAACAAACTTTGAAAATATTTCAAACTTAACTGAGATCAATAAGAAAATACTGATACTCTATTAAAAACTGTAACTTAAATAGATGGCACACACAAAAAAACCCAGCAGTTCACTAGTAAATTTTGATCTGAAAAAAGAAGGAATATGAAAATATTTGAAAATGAATTAAATACCTAGAGATTTGTAAAAGGATTAAAAAAAAGTTAATGATATAAGAAAATATAACTGTGAAATTGACAAGAAAAGATATAGAAGAGAATAAAGGTCCTAAAATTTTAAATACACCTTCTTGATATTGGAAGAAAAGTTATTTAAATAATAAGCAGCAAAGATCAAACTATCACATGATCACCATTTCTTATGCTTGCTCAAGCTGTTAAAACAGGCAAAACTCTCCATACAGTAGTACCATTTAGTGCAAGCCAAAGTAATCAATGGATGCCAGAAGGCTTGGGCATAAAATTTCTATCTAGTGCCTACTCATACAATATTCCCTTCTAGCTTGTGGCTTTCATCAATGAGGAGCCTTGGATGTGAGAGCCCTGAACCTAGATCTTAGGATCTAATTAAGTAGCTAAATAGAGATAAAAGATAGTTGCTGGAGGGTTGCATTAGATCCTAAAATCTAGGTGCAGTGCTCCCAGGTCCAGCACTTTTCATTGATGAAAACTACAAGCTAGAAATTAGTTTGGGTATATTAGATGAATAGGCACTAGATAAGTATTTTATACACAAGGATTCTGGCATCCATTGATTACACTGGCTTGCACTGAGTGGCACTACTGTATGGAGACTTTTGCCTGTATTAAAGATCAAACTATTACTAAAAAGCAGGATGACATTCATGAAATATGTGAAATAATTATACAAAGTATTATAAAACAAAAAGAAAATGAAGTAATTCCTATAATTATAACATCTTTTAAATAGCCTGATATTTTAATTGAAGAGATATGTCATGCAATTAAATCTATGAAGAAGGGAAAAACTCCAAGAAATGATGGAATTATTAGACACAGGTGAAAAATAGAGAAATTGTTGACAAAAGTGTAATAAATATCTAATAGATAAAAATATACCATATGACTGGAAAAGTGCAGTAATGATATTATTTATGAAAAATAAAAGAGAAAATATTAGAAATTTTATACCTATCAACATTTTGTTAATTCTATACAAATTTTTACCAAGATAATTTCAACTCATCTATAACAAATAGTGGGTTCCAACTCAAACCAATCAAAATAAACTAGATTTAAAAATTATTTTAACAAAGTGAATTTCATGCATGTATTAAGAGAAGTTATAGAAAGTACTGATGAATATGATTTTCTCCTTTCCTTTCAATTTGCAGATGGTATTTGATTTTATAGACATCTTCAATATGATTAAAGTTCTGGACAATCAAGATATAGACCAGGGCAATTTTTAATGTTCATCAAAGTACAACAGCAGTTGCTTAATTACATGGGAATACTAAGCAGATTAACATTGATAAAGATATACAACAAGTAATTTTATGTCTTCAAAACTATATCAGTTTTACAATAAGTGTGTTATGAATTAAAACAGGGCGCTAAGAGAATAAAGTATGAGAATCTTAATTTAACTCATCTAAATTTTGTAGATAATGTGGTTAATAATGTTTCAGAGTTTCAAAAAAATTGCAAGGGTAGTCAGATTATAATAAGAAAGTAGGATTTAAAATAAATGCTAAAAAGACTGAAATAATATTCATGGGATTTTCTCAAAACAAAACAAAAAATGTTAATCACGAATTAAAATACCTTGGTTAGATTATTAATGGAGATAGAACCAATGATTGAAATTAATTGTAGAATTAAATATGGACAGAGTGTTTTTAATAGAAATGAGAATAATAAAAAGAAATATGTCTATGTATTAGAAAAGGATATTTTTAATAGATGTGTCTTTTCAGTTTTTACACGTAGATCATAGACTTATACTCTTAACAGCATAGCAATACAGAGGTTTTACATCACAGAATAAAATATGGAGATATGTACATTATGAATAACAAGAAAGGATTAAAGGCAAAAATATGTGGGTGAGAGAATAAACAGAAATATATTTGTAATTGAGGCTGATCTGGACATATTTCTAGAAGAGATATGACTAGTTGAAGTTTTAAACTGGATTCCAGGAAATTATATAAGATCTAGAAAGAAACTACATATGAGATGGATGAATGAAATAAGGAATTTGCTGATATGATATGAAAAAGATGTTCTATGGATCAGAAATTAGTTTAAACTTGAAGTGACTTTCATACTGCAGTGGTTTAATAATATTTGAAATTTATGGTAAATGGGGATATGTATAGTTTAATTATTTGGAGTTCATAAGAAGTTCAATTCCTGGAAGTGATAGATTGGAGCTTGATGTAGTGCAGTGGTAGAGAATAGCCTCTGAAGTTCAAGATCTATGGGCTTTATATATATGCAATTACTTTTTATCTAAAAAGATTAAAAATAATTAAAAGAAATTTAATTAAAAAATATATTGAAAAGGATATAACAAATTCTTATTTAAGTTTATAACTTTTTTCATTTATCTAAATTAACATGTTCTTATGTAAAAAAGCATTTTCATGATATGTATTACATTTACAATAATGTTTTATTAAACAATTAATAGATGATTTATAAAAAGTATTGATTTTTTTTTTCTAATTTATTTAAAAATCACCTCCACTCTTTGGAAAGAGCTTATTTATATGTTTGTATAGTTGATTATTCAAAAATTATTGGGTTTTTTTAAATTAATGAAAATGAAAAATTTAGATTCAACTAGTACAATTAAAAGAATTTTTTTTAAAAAAATTAATTTGAAACAGTTATTTATTTGAAAAATTTAAGGATTAAAGCCAGACTCCTATGCTAGCATTGGCACTGATCAGGTTAGCAACATCGAGGAAGAGCAAAGAGTAATACCACTTGAAACTCATATAATCTACTAATTTGTGTAATCTTCCTGTGATTCTATTTCAAACATTAGATTTGTAGCCTGATTAAAGCTTTTTTCTGGATAGAAAAATTATTGATTGTTAGCATATACTTTTCACTTTAGTGTAATAAAGTCTGTAAATTGTATAAGGAAGGAATAGAAAATATTAGGCATCTGTTAATTGAATGTAAATGCTTGAAAACAGAAAGGGTACAAATAATGAAAATATGCAAGACTAAATATGAAAAAAGTGATTATACAGAAAGTGGGTTATTGGTTTTTGTGCTGGGTTTGGGAAAAGATAAGAGGGATTTAGATATAAAGGCCATAGAATTGACAAAGATTATGTGTGGAAATGGGATGGAGCAAAATATGGGAAAACTTAGAGTGGGGAATGGAAGGTAAAGTGGCTAACAGGTTTCTCTGGGCATAGTTGCTGAGAGATTCCTGGCTCCATTTAAGGAGAAGTCACAGTGTGTCACATCTTTTTTTAGTTTCATATAGAAAAAAAAAATAAAACATTAATGTTAATGTATATACTATGTAATTGTGTTGAAATACATAAATTATGGAAAATTGGCCATGTGGGAATATTAATGTTGTGTGACTTTAATATGATTTTTTTAATGTAAATTTAACTGGTTATAGATATGCTATAAGTTGGCTATGGTATTTATTTTTAATATGTATTAAATATTGTTCTACATTTTTTTTTGTTTGTATAAACAAATGATAAAGAACAAAAAAAGTCATTAAACTTTATATGAATAGAGGGTATATAGCTAATAATATATTAGACATTTCAATTGGAGTAACACTTAATCATCTTCATCACACATTTATTAACAATAATATATTTCTAAGAAAAATGTTTTTTTTTCTCAAAAAACAAGTAATCATAAGATGGCTATTATAGGATAAATAAAAAATCAGGGTATTACAGAATTCAAACCAATGGCATGCATCATATGCTATATAATATAATGCAATATATTTTACACTATTAATCAACTGAATAATACTGGCCACATTGCTATCAAAGATATTCTTATATCATATCATATGAATGTTTCTGCTTCCTTTCTATACTTACATTAGAAGCAATAATTCTTTCAGTTTTCCCAGTTTCAGAATCAACCATCATAAGTGAAAGCAATAATTGGATAAAAGATGATAATGCTATATTCAGATATCCAAATCTAATTCGGAAATGTTGGCCATCTTCAAAGAGGAACATTAGATAATGCAATCACCTTTTTTTTAGTACTCAAGCTAATAATCTGATTTTCAAAAATAGCCTATGATAATTTGTTTGTTAGTTACATAGATCTGATATTAACCAACAGCTGTATATTTTGCTCATCTCAGTTTTATACTAATTGTAATACTTTTTACTTCTGGCAAGGATAATATACCAAATAAAGCATCCTATCACTTTTTTTGCTTATTTTATCTACGCTAATTATTCAAGCTTGCATTTTGCAACTCTGAAGTAAATAAAGTGAATTGCTGCTCATAGTGCAGAAGTTGAAAGTAAGAAGAGAAAGTCATGCATTACTTTGTAATTTATGCACTATCCTTACAACATGTCAGAAGCATCTATGTTTAAATTGATGTCCCTAAATATTTAGTTGCTGATTAAGTCCAGATTTCTGAAACCAAACAAGCAAGCTAGCTTAGGTTTTAAAAACTTAAGGGTGTTTTTGAAACTCAGATAATTACTTGGATGAATAAAAAAAAAAGTTAAAGTGGTTGGGGGATGAATGCAACAAATCTATTTTTCCAGAAATTAATTTGATAAATTTTGATATAACATTATCACTTTGTATCTCTTGATTGGTAGACTATATATACAATGGTCAGATATACAATATAAAATTATTTGTCCACAATGTTGTTATAGATATATATTTAAAATAATAATCAATCTAAATAAAATTGAACAAACAACTAATTATATTTACAATTATTTAATTATCAACCTGGCTTTCATCCCTTATAGAAACCTTTTCAAGATATCAAAATGTATGGAAAATATAAATGTTAATAATTTTCATAATAAAAATAATATATTAAAAGTAAACATAATATACAAGAAATAATAGATTAGATTACTGTCTTTAATTGTTTGTAAACTGATACTTAAATATAGTGAAAGAAACCAGGCATTAAAGCTAAAAAAAAGAAGTTTGTTACAGATTTTGCTTAAAGTGTAATTTTATATGGAACAAAAACATGGGCAATCAAAACATATTAACAAAAACCATTGAAAGTTTTAGAAATGTGGATTTAGAAGAAAACAGGAAAGTTAGTAAGATAAGTTTAGTGAGTTAAGAGTATTGAAAAAAGCAAGTGAAAAAAGATTATACTTGAGAAAAATGATGAAAAGATAAGCATATATTTAGAAATAAATAAATTATCAAAGATATGCTGAAAGGGACAGAAAATATACGAGAATAAAGCTAAGAAAAATTGTTAAATGATTTTAAAGAAAAAAATAGCTAAGAATTTTTGAGTAGAGAAAGAGATAAAAAGATTTAAAAGTAATCTGTTTTGGATGAGTCTTGCATTTTAACTAGATAATGTATGTCAAGTTTTTCTTGTGAGAATATTAAAAGAATTTCAAGTTTGTTAGTATTAATAATATATAAAAAAAGAACATTAATATTTAGGTTCTAAATACTGAAGTATTAAGATAAAATGTTATGGAGTAACAAACTATCACTATCAAGAGCTAAGTGTTATCTCTTAGTTGTGGATCTCCATTGACCAGTTATTTTTATCTTTTTTTTGGGCAAAAAATAAAACTTAACTTAATCATGTGATCTAAAGATGAAGATTAATATGGCAGTTATTATCATTGTCAGAGGTATGTTTAGAAGGATATTATTAGAAGAGTTAAACCATAATTGTATATTCTGTATGCTATATATTTATCAACATTGTAAATATACCGGTTAAAATAATTCTTGGAAATCACCTCTAATAAAAATTTTGAATGTATTTATATTCAAGCCCATATATATATATTTGCAGATACATATGTTATTAAAAAAAGTCTTGTAGGATAATTTAGCCTATTTATATATTATGCTTATGACTTGGGATTAATTGACTGGATAAGACTTCCAAAAAAAGTTCATAATTCTAATCAGGTGATCACCATTTCCTATGCTTACACAAACTGTAGTGCCACCTATTGCAAGCCATAGTAATCAGTTAATGCTAGAAGGTTTATGCACAAAATCCCTATCTAGTGCTTACTCATCCAATATTCCCAAACCAATTTCTGTCTTGTAGCTTTAATCAGTGAGGAGTCTTTGATCTAAGAGCACTTGCATCTAAATCTTTGGATCCAATACTACTCTCCCACATCCATCTTTTACCTATTTAACTAACTATAAAGCTATGAGTCCAAAATGAAAACAGTATATTGTTTTCAATAGATCTTAAGCTAGTTCAGTATGTACACATTTTGGTATCTTTGGTTTTTTAATAATCATAGTTATGATAATTCTATGGATAGGATTGGTATTAATTAAACTATTAAACCATCACATGGTCATCCTTTCTTATGCTTACATAAGCTGTTAAAACAGTAGGAAACTCTCCTTATAATAGTGCCATTCAGTGCAAGCCATAGTAATCAATAGATTCTAAAAGGTTTGTGCAAAAAATTCCTATCTAGTCCAACTCATGTAATATTTTCAGACAAGTTTCTAGCATGTGGTTTTCATCAGTGAGGCAGATTGAATCTAAGAGCACTGTACCTAGATCTTTGGATATAATGCACCCTTTATTAGGATACCTTTTATCTATATAGTTAACTATTAAATTATGAGCCCAAAATGAAAACACTATTATGTTTTTATCTTGGGTTCATAGCTTTATAGCTAACTAAATAGAAATAAAGTGGCTGCTGGAGAGTTGCATTGGATCCAAAGGTCTAGATGCAGTGCTCTTAGATCCAAGGCACCTCACTGATGAAAACCACAAGCTAGAAACTAATGTGGAAATATTAGATGAATTTGCACTAGATATGTTTTTTTACCCAAACCTTCTTGCATCCTATTGATTACTAAGGCTTACAATGGATAGCAATATTCTATGAAGAATTTGATGCTGTTTAATTCCAATCAGGCTTAAGATTTTTCTTTGTGATAGCTAGCCTAGGCAATCCAAATAACTATCTAATGTAGTTGATAAATATGTAAACCAAGCTCAAAAATCATTCAAAACCTCACTACTTAGCAATTGGGTATTTTGATGAGTAATGCTTTCATTATTACCCTGGGAAGAGGATTTTGTATGTGAACCTGCTTCATTTGTATATGGTTTGAAATTTATAAAATGTTAAATATATATGTATTCTTAAATTTAATAATTATAAACATTTTCTGTTTATATACAATTACTTAGTTTTCATTTGGCAAGGCGAAAAACAATGTATTAAATTACACACATAATTGTTAATAAATAAATATTCTTTTTTTATTATTTATTTATAAACATATTTAAAGAATATGTTTAAAGAACAATTTTTTTTTAAAAACAAAAACAAATATTAACCTTCAAGTATACCATCATTTACTCACTATTAAAATCAAATTTTGTTAATGTAAGCACACGTTATCTAACATGTGTCTTACACTTGTGTTGTGACCCCACTACTATTTGCTTCTTGTTAGTAACACTATGCAACATCTGACTTTTTTTTTTTAAAAAAAAAAATTGATTAATTATACTTTTAAAAATAAATCATCTTTAATAAAAAATGATGTTTAAATAAATTAGAACTCTTTTTAATGATGTACTGTAATGTTATAACTTTCATTGAAATGAATGATAAGTTGACGTTTGTAAAGTGCATATATGTAATTAAACTGGGGGGAGGTCACTTACGTAAGTTTATAAATCATTAGTCATTTTTAAATATAGGGGATTTAAAGTCAGACTTTCAAGACACTTCACTATCCACACTATCTCATACTACTGATACGCATGATCACACACATGCAGAAAAGATAAATAATCACCAATATATGTATTTTGTACATTAAGATAGCAAATCCTCACACTTTTAATAAACAGGCTTCAACCCACTCCAACCTCCAACTCTTCAGCCATCCATACCACCGAAAATCTAATGATAGAATTCCCAAATCCCATTCTGATGCCAATATTGTTGTCATGCCCATTTTGACCTGAAATCATATTGGTGATTATTTATCTTTCCTGCATGTGTGTGGTTATGTGTATCAGTGGTATGAGATAGCATGGATAGTGAAGTGGCTTGAAAGTCTGAGTTTAAATCCCCTATATTTACAATTAGGTTCCAGGTTTAAGAGTGCCTGGTATTTAAAATCTTAGTCATTTTTAAATAAATAATATAATAAAGTAACTTATTGAAAACTTGGGGTAAATTCTTTTATTGTTTATGAATTAACTGATATGCTGGAAACCCCATTTGTTTAATCTTAAGAATAGAATGGAAATGATTATTGCAATCAAACATTCAAACATTTTGCTTATTTGCATGTCAGAATTCAAATTGATAATAAAGGGCCCGAAGAATTTTATGACATCTTCCTCTCATCAGCAGTGAAATCTACATTAAAGTCTGTGCATTAATATTAATCTGATCAACCCAGATTAATATTTATCATCTATCTAATAGTAGCTAGACTCCCTGACTGTTATTGGATGACTAATTGGGTTGCTATGAACTGGTTATGTAGGTAAAATATCCTAGGTCTGATTGTGACCAGAAAAAATTTTTGATTTTTTTTTTTCAGAACAATTTTAATCTAAAATTATTTTTTCACTATACCTTTTTTAATAAATAGTTATTGTTAGGTGGTGGGGTTTTGAATGGTATTCTTAATTTACTTCTAACTAAAATTGATTAGTTACCCATTTATTAAGCAATGTTGATTACAATTAATTTGTTTCAGTATTTGAAAGAAGGATTCTAAATCTGATTAGAATCTGGAAAAAAAAATCAACTTTCACTCAGCCTTCATTCAAATTGAGATAGTGGACATACCCAAAAAAAAAAAAAAAAATGTAGTGCCACTATACTGCAGAAAAGTATGAATATTTGACACTAGTAATCAAACTACAATAAATTGTTATCTATATAGTATTTAACAAATAGTGAAGTCAGGTGTAAGTGATTGTGATGTAGGCTAACTGATGTCAACATAAAATGTATGCTTGGAGATCATTGATCTTTTTCAAATGTCTTTGATCTTACATTTCAGGAATGTATGATGGAATAGAAGTTTGAAATATAATATATATGTATAAAATTAAAGTATATTTTTAAAAAAATGTGTATCTGAAGTTAAATTATATGTCCTCTGTATGTCTTACTCATTTGAAAAAAATAAAGTGAATGTTCAAAATGCATCATGAGTGAGAGAGTTGGTCTGATATCTGGGAAGATCGATCATTGTGATATGATTGAACTAAGATGAAAGATGCTTTGATAATAACAAAACTTCAATACATATATATACAGTTAAAAACTAAATGTGTATTTGTATTTAAAATAATGGTGATAATAGCCATAAACATTCATAATGTTCTGAGTTTTATGAAATATTCTATTACAATATTATTTTATTCTCCATGGAACAATCATTGAATATATATATATAAGTGGTTAAAAATATGTTCCCATTTTAAAAGAGAGTGGCGTAACGGACGAGTTGTCAACATGTCATGAACTATTCAGGTATTTAGTATCTCTATCTCACTTAATAAGCGAAGATTGTTGGCAAAATACATGCGTAAGGGTTTGAATTTCTGTTATATAATGGAGGTGAGGGAAAGGATGCATTGATTAAAAGCAAAAAAAAAAACACCTTGAATATATGTATATGATCAATTGTTGTTTTGTTGTTTACTATTATTAAATAATTAATATTTTTTCAAAATTTAAATTAGATTGGGGGGGGGGGGCTACCATACCTTTTTTCTTTTTTTTAAACGTAAAGAATAATGTGTGGAATGTGTTGGGAAGATTCTATTATCATAAGAAAACGGGTAATCGCTGCAATCCTGGAAGATGATTCATGAATTTGAAAGTAAAAATATCTTTAATGCAAATTTTCATTATCTAAACTTGTTGCTTTCATCATGAATCCCTGTTGATTTATTTTATTTTTTTCTTCATTTTGTCATGCATGACTGATACCACAAGCCATAAACTTTAAAACACATTGCACGTTATCTTTTATTTAACCTGCAGGAGTGATTAGGGTTTAAATTATTGTATTTGCTTGTATAATGAAAACAGCATTTGTAGAGCTGAACTGAATGAAATTTTTTAAATATTATAAAATTAACTGAACAAATGGTATTTTTATTTATTAAGTTTATAATTGAAATATTTTTTTTACTTTTGCCACATTGTCAATTTTGTTGCATAATGTTTATGAATAATATACATTATACACATATATATATATATGCACGCTTTAGCCGTTAGAAATTATTTCTAGAAAAAATGTCAACTTGTGTTAACGCATATATGATTCTTAAGCTCTCTGATTGAAAGAGTAAAAAAACTAGGCAGTAACATTTAATCATCATCTGTAGATATCATTATTAGAGCTTTATAGCATGAACTTAAATTAATTATTTAATTGTCGAGAATATTTATTAATTAGAATACCAGTGATATTCATACATTGTGTTGATAAAAGTTTTATATTTTCTCTGCCAATTAATAAAAATGTAAAACGAGTGCATTACAATGCAGTTTTGATTATCTTACATAAATAAATAAGATTGACAGACAGTTGTTGATTAAATAGAAATGATGTATGAAAAACAAATTGAATGAAATTGGAGTATAAATACGAAATCACCATTTATAGATAACAACAATCTTTACCTAACTCGCTGCAAAGCAAAGACTTTTATTCAATAACTTTTATAGTATTTCCAAAATAAACATTAAAAAACTAGAATATATTCTTGTGATGGAGGAATTTTGAATCAGGTAGTTTATCTTGCCTCTAAAATGCTATTATGATTCTTCAAAATAATTTTAAATAAATAAGATTAGATCTATTTCTATATGAAGAAAAAGTATATAGGAAAGGAAAAAAAAAAGTTGATTTATTTTATCAATAAACTGGATAGTTTTATTGATTTTAATTGATGGAATGCATGGATTTCTTACAAAAATTTGTAGTAATCATCATTTTCAGTCATTATTAATCAACTGCAGGATGGGTTTTTTTTTTTCAAATTTGATCCAGCTTCTCCACCTTCACAGTGAGAACTTGTTGGGGCATAAACCTGAATTATCTGCACTTGGCATCTTCCATTATGTTGAATAACTAATGTTGCTGCTCTGACTGATACTCATCATATTCATTGTCTTATTTTTTCACTTTTTATTTACAATAAATCCCATTCCATTTGTGCTTCCAATATTTGTGCCTTTATAATAAAATCAAATGTCTCTTCACCTTTTCTTCTAACTTCACAAGCTCCAATAATGTCCCATTTACTAGTACATAGTTCTGCTGCCAATTCATGCAATCTTCATTCACTTAAAAATGATCTGCAGTCAGGTATTCTTAGGACCCTCCATCTTCAGCTGCCAATCATTGCCTTCATTAATGACTTTTCAGCCCCTTAGGAATAATTGTTCATTCATTCTGCCTTTAAGAAAATTCAACTAATATTTCAGTTAAGAACTATTAGACAACTGAGAAGAAAAAACAGTGTTTCTTGATCTTAAATTCTGAAGTAAAAAAGCCAATAAACTCATCACACTAGCTGATTATGTTGGGGAGCAGCCCTTTCATTTCATTTTGCCATATGAATAATCATATAATAATAACAGCTGCATTGACTAGATTGTATAGGGTAGTCATTAGGAATTTATCCTTCTGTTTCTTTAATGCCTCAAAGAGAAGTCAAAGTGTCTCCTTTCAGTAACAGCAAATCCTTTTCTATAGTCCAAAGAAAGTATGAATTGAAATAAAAGATATTTATTGCAAAATTTGAATATAAATCACATATGTGTATATATGGTTAAATGGTCTTCTTCTATAATATGTAGAGGGTTGTCTAGCTTCTGTTTATTTAAAATTTACATAGATGAATTGTTGAGTGAATACTTTAATAAGAATGCACTTAGCATTGAGGGTTGAAAAATTAATTTTATCAGATTTGCTGATTGTATGACATTTTTTGCAAGTAGTAAGTGTTATGAAGATTATAGAAGAATTGGAGTGAAAATAAAATGCTAATAAACTAAAATAATGAAAATAGACAGAGAATTATGTAAGTACTGAACAAGAGTTTATAGAGCAGGTTAATGATTTTAAATATTTGGGAAGTCTGATAATTTTCAAGGGAAATGAGATAGGTTTCTGTGATTAATGAAATTATAATAAAGAAAAAGACTAGTTAAATGTTCTATTTGAAATATATTTTATAAAAAGTAGAAATGTGGAGGAAAATTAATGGATAAGTTGCAAAGATAAGATTAGAAATATAGAAATTATTGAAAAGATTATATTTTTTGAGAATATTATAAAGAAAAAGAAGTAATCAATTGAGCATATGCTTGGACATTATTTATAATTTTAAAATCAATCAAAGAAATTTGCTTTTAAATAAAAATTTTAAACCCTATCTCATCCACCTCATAACTGAAAATAAAAATAAAAATTATTGTTAGTATAATTTAACCAGAATGTAATAAAAACAAACAGAATTAAGTCACTGATTAATTTCTAATTTTTAATTTGAAATCAAAATTTTAGTCGTTATACTCTGCAAGCCTGTCCATTAAAGTATGAGGATTGGCCATCTTAATATATATCTGAGCACTTATAGCATATATGTGTAGAGATGGTAATCTGGACCAACTGATGATTGCTGGTTTAACATAAAATACATATATTGGTGAATATTTATATTTTCAACATATATGTGTTCAAGTGTATCAGTGTTATGAGGTAGTGTGAGAGTGGTGGGTCGTGTGAAAGTCTGTGCTCATATACCCTATATATTACATATATAAACACAGGTATATAATAATCCTGTGTGTTTCAGTTATACATTTCTTTTATAGAATGTTTCTCTCATATATTTTGTCCTAAATTAATATTTTGCTGTTTTAAATTAAGTTGGTTTCAAAGTAAGTAAATTTAATTTTGCCCTGCCATTAAACTAAACAACTTTTTTTACTGTGGATGAAATAAATAATTTATTACTTACTTATTTTTTAAAAATTCTCTTTAAGGCAACTTGTTAGATTAATCAAACTTAATAATGGGAGTTTGTTTTTCTCCAGGATATTTGTTTCTTTTATCAGATCTTTCTGTAAAAAATAGTAATGCATTAATAATAAAAGTTAATAAAAAAGTTCAAAGAAATTCTTGTTTGCTGTCTTGCATTGGTGGTCGAGAGGTCTGCGCAACTGCCTTGCACTTGCAGGCAGTTGTCCGGGTTGCGGGTTCGCATCCCGGCCGATGCTATGACACTTAAAAAAAAATAATTCTTGTTTGCTTGTTAAAGAGGAGCAATTTAAAAGTTTTCAATAGAATAGATAAGTATGTTAAATTATTTATTGAAAAGGAGGCTTAATATCCAGTGCTTCTTAGTGAAAATAACTATTTAATAACGCTTGATTATTATCAGTCTTATAAGTTTGGTTTGTTTATAATCTTAGTGGCCATGGTCAATTTTTATTTATTTCTCATATTCCACAAACATCTGCAATTTTTAAGAATACATCAAAATATACTATAATTGCTCGACTCAAATATTAATCTAAGTGAATTAATTTTCTCAAATATAAGAATTTATTTTAAATAACAAATTTCTCAGTATGAATTGAATTGTTGTTCTGCATAAGCAAGGATTAAATACTGTTTGTCCCTCAGAAACTGAGTGTATAATAAATAAGTGTTTAAAAAATCACCTGAAATAGAGTCTAATGGAATAAACTTAAGAAATTATGAAATTATTAATGTATTAGCATATATAAAAAAAATAATGACTTCAGTGAAAAGTAATGATTTTTATTTTCAATGTAACACAATGTGATGTTTTACAACTTAAAAGACAATGCAAATAATGTCTACATGTTTCTGGCTTTGGAGTCTTTATACTCATGTGAACAACTGGTTTATGCAGATTTATGCTTCTCTCAATAATCGCTTTCTTTCAAAATGTTATCCAAACTAATAGCATGAAAGTTACAAAATTCTAAGGTTTGAAACCACTGCATTATTTTGAAATTATTAACTAATCTGTACATTTATCAAAAGAATGGTTTTATCAAATGATTCTTTTCATTCACTTATATTTTATATTAAACCAGTAGTATCTATTTTCAAAAAAGCATAATACTGAAAATATAAAGTGGTTGATCTTGATAAGCAGCACTTATTGAAACTTTCATATGGAATCCACTAATTGCTCACTATTTTTGTGAGGCTAAAGGTAGATATTGTCACTATTGCATTATGTAATATATAAAACATAACATATGTATCAAAGCATTAAAAATCTCTCTACTGAATTTATTGAGAAGTAAAATATTAGATAATAGTCAATTTTTGAATTGTACATTATGACAATACAAAATTCAGAAGTCTGGTTTTAAGATAACTCTCTTATCAATACAATTGTATATTGTAATACTTATATGCAATCTAATATATTTTTTATAGTGATTTTAGCAGTGAGCACTTGAATGCTTTGATTCATAATTATAAATTGCAGCTCTTTAATATAATAAATTATATAATTGACCATATTGTAATAATAATAACAATACAAACACTTATAAAGGAGTATGGCCATTCTAACTCCAAAAACAAACAAAGAAAAAACTATTCTAGAATTTAGTTTTGCTATGATTATACAAACCATCTATGAACCACAAATATGTCCACATATAGAACATGCTAGTACATATTTATATTTACCTAATACTTCATAATGTTGTCTTAATTTCTTCAGTATATATTTTTTTCTTTTTGAATTCATGTTTAATTGTAGCTTTCCATTATATTCTATTCTCTACCATATCTTCCCAATAGTAACAATTGACATTGCACTCCTTTAGAATGTCTTTGAAATAATTCTTATAATGCAAATGGGATTTATTTTCCCATGTAAACTGTACTTAAGTTCACAATAAACCATTCTTTTAGGAAGTCTTGCATTGTTCATTCATTTTATATGTCTAATCCAATGAATGTATGGTTTTTATAATAATTGACCCTATAATATCATATCTAGAAAGTTGAAGAGTATGTTGATTACTTTTATGATCTTTCCATTTTATTTTTAATTGTTTATGTAGCATTCTTAAATTAAACTTTTGTAATGCTTTTATATTATATAAATAGAGTATCCAAATGTCTTTTTTTTTTTTTTACCCAATTAGGTAAAATAACAACTCTCTGTATAGCTAACTTAGCTGTAGTAGTTATTTCCTTGTAATGAATATATTCTAACAGAACTTTTTTAAAAGCAACAGCAGCATATTGGAGACTGTATTGGATCTCAACATCTAAATTCAGCTTTCTACAAATAAAACTACTAAGGTGTCAAACGTTGGTGGTCGAGAGGTCAGCACAGCTGCATTACAAGCAGTTGTCCCGGGTTAGCAGGTTCGCTTCCCGGCCGATGCTATGACACATGAAAAAAAAAAAAAAACTACTAAGGTATTTAACTGATTTACAATCTCAAATTGATAGCCATCCAAGCTAAAAATTACTGAGGATTTTTTTTCCATCACTGATTAATAAAGAACTTAAATTTTTTTAACATTAGTTAATAAATCAAAGTTTTTATACGTTATTATAGAACACACATTTAGATATAAATAATGTATTCAAGAAGAGCCTGAATTTTATTTAAATTTCATCAATTTCAACATATCCATAAAACGTAAGCTAAAATTACAGTTTTAAATAATCTAAAAAATTGAAATAATGATATCATTAATAACTGTTTCTATTCATATTCAGAAATTCAAAATTGAATGAGAAGTTTTTCTGTATTTTGGCAATTAAAAACTGTTTCTAAAAGATCAAATAACAATCCCTTTATAACGAAGCCAAAAAATAAGTCAAAAGAATTGATTAATTTACAATATATGTTTACATACACACACTCACATACCGGTAAATGTAATTGCAAAAGGTGCTTAATTTCCAAATTATAGATTGTATGTTTATGTAGATATTATGTGCGTGTGTATATACATATATATATTGCTTGCATGTATACATTTATGTATGTCACAATTCCAAAATAGATTTGTATTCTTGGATCACATTAAAGAAGCATTAAACGTTTAACCGAGTGTTGTTAAACTATACATTTCAAAGAAAAGATGAATTGATTTGAAAATTGGATACATAAAAAGGCAAATATTTATGTTGAAAATACATGTGGGGTGAGATTCATTGCTAATAAAAATAAATAATCAACATTGTGAAAATTCATGGTATATTAGGCTATTATTTAATTTACTGGAAGATAACAGATTAAATATTATTTATATTTACTCCGTAATAAATTCCAAATTATTTACTCCGTAATAAGCCCTCATGCAAATGTATAAATAGCTTTTGATTAGAACAAATAACATTTGAAAATTGACAAGAATGAATTTGAGCAAGAATTGAAAAATATTTAAAAAACAAATGTTCACTGGTTAAATACAGTTATGGAACTTTTATTGAAAGAATAAGACTCAAGAGTAAATGATTATAGAATCATCCAAATAGAGATATAGAAAAAAATGAATTATGTTTAGACTAACAAAAAATAAGAATTTTAAGATTAGAGATATGCAAGGTTCATATATGTATAGATGTGATATGCACATATCATTTATTATCCCATTACATTTTATAAGTGAATGAATAAAGAAAATAATTAAAAATCTTGTCTTTGGTAGATACATTTATAGTTTGAGTAAATTGGGCGTGAATGAACAATTTATTTATTAAAATTTTAAAATAAAATATTTTTATTAAGTTATATTGAATGATAACAATGGCTTATTAAAGTTAAAGAAGGAGAATCTCATGAGCTGCTAATAATGATGATGATGATGCTATGACAGTCCTGCTATATAGGCAATGGAGCAAACTATTACAGCCTTTAAGAAAACCTGAGAAAATATAGCATTGAAAATAACTAAAGCTGAGAAAATAATATTAGGAAATAGACCTCTCCTAAGTCAAAGAAGTAAATACAACATATATTTTATATGAAATTAGCACACACACCAAAATAAAAAAATGGCATTTGATAAAAAAAGCATAGATTTGAATCGCACCAAAGCAGACAAAAGCGGCTTAAACATATGCAAACATAGCCAAATTATCATACCAATCATACAGGGAGCAAGAAAAAATTATTGCAACACAAACTGAAAGATTCAGGAAAGCAACACAGAGTGATATTAACAACTTAAAATTTACAAAAAAACAATAATGTTGAACCCCCTACTGAGACATGGATGCAAGAAAACCTGCAGGAGATCAACGCAGCCTTCAATAATACCATCCTCGAAAAACTTTTAAACACATTTAAAAAGTTTTTTTCAAAAAAATCTCTTGTGTTGGTGGTTAGGGACAGAAATCTCTCATTATATAGTTTTCCGAAGTAGCTGCTATATTAGAGCCTGACATTAAATTCACTGTGGAACACAATCATGACAATTGGAGAATATCCCAATTCATAGAATATAGCCATTGAGTTTTTCCATGAGCATCAGCGAGGCAGGTTACCAAACCAAGTTAAAACTCTGGGAAATTTTGCCCTGGTGGTTGTCGACAAAGATCAACAAAATTACTACATTGGTTTAATCAAAAATGCCTACTTCGGCTACAACATTCAGGATTTTAAAAAATTAATACAGCCATTTGGAGGAACCAATATACATCAAGCCTATCTACTTAAATGACATCCCCATCCCAATAGCTAGTAACAGTTTCAATTTTAAAATAAAACTAAAAGAATCTCCATCAATCCCGAAGACAGTCCAATGCAGATTGTTGACCAGGATGTGATATTAAGCATCTAAATCAGGGGTTGAGACCAAAATGCTTCCTGTGTGAAGAGTGCAGACACCTGGTGGCAGTCTGCAACCAAAAAAACAAACAACAAGGCAAACTACAAGATGATGTAAATGAAAAAAAAAAGATCAGTAAATAGATCCTTCCAATTACCAATTGAAAAAGCAAATAGGATTCAAATCAAAAATAAAAACACAGAGACACATGGAGAAATATGGGAAAATACTCTACCACACAAGGCTACAAAAATAATGAAAACCACTCAGCCACAACTCAACATCAAGAAGGGAAAAATTCAACAAAATTAACAATAATAGCTGAAAAAGAACAAAACCTAAATCCAAATATGAAAAGACAATACCAACCTCAAAACAAAATAAACATGGATCAAACGGCAACAAATGCACTAAAAAATCAATTGAAATAGCAATTAGGGTTCAAACCCCAATTAAGAATAAAGGAACAATCGATGAACCACAACCAGCCATACTAGATTTGTCAAGCCCAAACATAGAACAAAATAATTAAGAGATGAATGAAATGGAACAAAAAGCAAGACAACAGAGCTTACCTGATAAGAATTAACAGAAAAATAATTTTAAATTATTCCAGGCAACCAGAATAAGAAACAATACAACAGATGAAATTATGCAAATAACTGCCACAAACATAACATCAATAATACAAACAAATGTAGAACAAAGAAAGGCAGAGAAATTAAGAAAATCAAAACAGAAGAAATAAACATTGACACCTCTGAACAGGGAAGAAAAACAATTGAGGCACCCAAAGAAGAATATGAAGCTGAATTTGAAGATGCACAAGAATAACCACCAATACCAAATCAATGCACAAATGGCAGCACAAAATATATACTTCCAATGAAAATCAAAATTGCTGTGATTAATGTCAGGGGTCTAAACTCAACCCTAAAAATGTACAAAATGAAACAATGGATTAATACAAATTATAAAACAGAAACAGAACAAGCCCGGCACCAGATTTATATGCATCGACTTGATCACTATTAAAAAAATGGTCAAGATTGTAGTCAAAAATCCAAAGGAAAAACAACTATTAGGAATTAAGAACTGAATTAAATTATTTTTTTAACATAAAAATATGCTAAATAATATGAAATGACTGTTATACACATAAAAATTTGTATTCAAAAATATCCAACCTTAAGGAACTAACCTCATGACATATGTAACTTAATACATCAATGTATACAATCTAAGCAAACAATCACAATGTAAAACAAGCATGATTGATGTAAAACTTTTAGTTTGAATCAAAGTGCCTTTTGAAACATAGTAGTAATAGTAGCAGCAGCAGCAGCTGCTGCTGCTGCTGCTTAATACATTTTACATACAAACAAAATGCATGACTAATCTAGTTCACAAAACATTTGCAGAGTTTTGTGTACAGTAGACCGTTTTATCATTTGTTTCAAATAAAAAATTAACAGCTCTAAGGTATTTATTATACAATCTAGGTAATCTTACTAAGGCTGAATTTTTTAATGTTTCACTTTTAAATTTTGGAATGTTATATAAATTTTTTAATCTTGTATCCTTTATCTTCATCTTAAACGATTTTTATTTTTTTATTTATTTTGATTACATCAAGGAAAGAAACCTAATAAGTAAACAAATGTTTTTCATGGGTTTTATAAATATCATACAGATTTTATATAAAGCAATTGACATAATCTTACATTACTAATAAACAACAAAATATATATTAAAACAAAAAATAGAATACAAAATAAACCAATTATAAATCAATATTAATAATTATGCACAAAATAACCACAAAATAAAAAAGTAACATATCCCTATTGAAATTTTACAGTCATAAAAAATATTTTTTAAATTCCTTTTTTAACAAATTCATATTTTCTATGTTCAACATATAACTTGGTAATTTATTGAAAATCAATGGAATATACACACTTCTTATTCTACTCCGTGTTTATTTCTATGGCTGAATGAAATGTAATATTTATTCCTAAGGGAACCACTATAATTAGATGTCATATATTTTTTAAATGATTTATTAAAATAATTTTTCTTTATAACTACCATCTGTAACTGTTTATCAAAATCTAACAAATCATTAATTTTATCATCTAAGTATGACATATTCTGTATTCGTTGTAAAATCTTATTTTGAAAGTTTTTTAACTTTTTCAAACTTGATACACTCGAGAAACCATAAAGTATAATTAACTATCTTCAATATATTATATGGAAGAAAAAAGAAAATCTATAAAACAAAGTAAAAATATCTAATCCTTTGCAAAAGTTGATTAATATGATGAGACCATGACATTTTGTTATCAATAATAACACCAAGACATTTAATTTTTTCCACTTCTTCCATTTTCATGCAATACTCCCCAAACAACCAAAAACCAATACAAGTACCTGAGTGGGTGAAAACACCAAAACTGTATCTTTTTAGATGAGGTGAAGATATCAGCATAACTTTTATTGTATTTTTATTACTAATTATTTTTTTAGTTAGTTTGAAGATTCTTAAGAGCAATTTTAAAATTACAATTTATACTAAGTAAAAAAAAAACATAAAATAGTTTCATCTATATACTGATAAATTAACTTTTCATTACAAAGTCTACTAATATCATTTACGTAGATTAAAAATAATAACAGACTCAGAATAGAACCCTAGGAACCCATATTCAATTAAATACTTGTCACTCAAAACTCCATTAACTTTAGTTATATAATATCTATCTTTTCGAATTCCATATTTTTCAAGGCATAAAAAAGGCAATCCATGATCAATAAGATCAAAGGCTTTTCTAAAATCCATAAATATGACAAAAATATATTTTTGATCATTCATAGCAAGATTCACATCATCAATAAAATCCTCCAAAAGAGTAATAGTACTTTTTTTACCTTCTAAAAACCAATATTGGGATTTAGAGAAAAAAAAAATTTTAAACAAATAATTTTTGATATTATCATACAAATATTTTTCAATTATTTTTGCCACAGATGAAAGAATATTTACAGGTCTGTAGTTATTAAAGTCATTTATAACTCCATTTTTATAAATGGGTGTCATCACAGCAGTTTTTAATATATTAGGAAATTCATTACATAAAATAATTTTATTAATAATAAAAACTAATGCATCACCATTCAGAAGAGAAATATCTTTTAGATCAGATATTTTGACACCATCAATACCTGGACTTATTTTACATTTCATCCCACTATCAATATCATGAATAAACATTGAGTTCACATAGTTATTACAATCCTTTGTCCTTTTATTTATTGATTCAATAAATTCAGAAATCATAATACCCTTGTTTTGATCAATACTACCATTATAAAAATTCTCATCAACTAACCCATTGATTTGATTCACAAAGGTATATCAAAATTTATTTGCTAACAATAAGTTATCACTATTATCAAAATTTTTATTCAGATTGACATTAGCCTTTTTAGATATAATCATATTAACTTCTTTCCATATTTTTTTCATATCACCTTTAATAGAATCAAAATTTTTTTTATAATAAAGTCTTTTTTTCTTCTGATTAAACTATTAACTTTATAATGTTTCCAAAACAATTTATTAAAGATTATATTATTACAATGGAGGTTATTTAGTACATATTTTGTTTAAAGGGTTTTCTCATTTCTTCATTTGATTTTCCCGAATTTGAGTCAGTTACTCTTCTGTTTTCTTTTTTTTGGAGCATCCTGCTATTGGTTGGGCTATGGATAGGATAAATCCAGCATGTCCCAAGTCATGGTAAAAGTAACCTCAGGGGTTATCCTGCTATCTTTTGTTTTTGTTTTCTTTAGATTGCTCTGCATGAAGTTAATATGATTAAAATTTTGATGATTAAATACTAGCTTACATCTAGTAATCCATAATAGATGATCAAGAATTAATGATCCTTTTCTGATACATTCTTTCAAATTAAATAATTGATCCAACTCATTAGTGTATTTTTAAGTTGCATTAGCCAATTGCATCTGAATCTGAAATGGTTGATGGTTTCATCTTCTTTTTTGAAAATCATGCAGGTTGAGTCAATTTTTGAGTACCCTCTTTTATTAATTAAAAATTCATTAGTAGGTAATGCATTTACATTGGTTTTGATTAGATAATCCAAATATTTGCACTCTAAGCTCCATCTTTTGAATTTCCTTATTAATTTATCATTTGAAATGGCTAAACTTGAGAGATGGTCTTTTAAGTCAGTGTGCTTTATACTAAAAGCCTGCCAGTATGTTAATTTGTTTTGAAATGTGTCTTTATTGATTGTTATGCACTTCACAAGCTCATTTAGTTGTAGATCCATCCAGTTTCTTCTGCACGGTGGTGGCAGCCGGTCTGTTGGAATGACGATTGTAGGAATTTCTTCATTCTCTTGATTCATTTTTAATTTATGGAGAAAATTGTATGACTTCTGGAACTTTATAATGTTGGTGGTAGTAGTGGTAGGAGGAGGAAGAGCAGCAGTGGCAATAGTAATAAAAAAGATTCCATTATTATTGGTTGCTAAGTGATAGAAACAAGATCAGCAAGAAGAATACATATCCTTTTTTTAAAATTTTGTGTTTTATTTTTATATATTTTTACCAATAGATTCTGGAGTTATAGCAAAAAAATAATGCTCTGTGAGTAGAAAGTCACGTGAGAGGGGAAGAATATAAACTCCTCTCATTTACTGTCTTTGTGAATAAATGGAATGGATAACAACAAATGCTAAGCTAACCACCATGAAGCTATCAAACCATTAGATTTGCCATGGATTATAATATCAATAAAAGCAATTATATGACTTTGTTAACACATTGACTTTCTACATTTAAGGTAGTTTTTATAAGTAATTAAATGTCACCGAATGCCCCTTAGAGTTTATAAAAAATTAAATTTGTCTTTGAATACTGTCTGTCCTTGAATATAGCAGTAATATAATAGATAGTATGTATCAATTTTAGCCTCAGAAAATTAAATATTTATTTGTTTATGTAAATTGGCCATAGAATTTTTTTTTTTAACCATATACTGTATTTTACAATATTTCAATCAAAGTATTTAGGTATTCCAACTACATCTATACCCTGCTTAGGACTGAATTTTTATGTAAAAATTTACAATAGCAATCATCATCAATTTGTACCCATTATTTTCATTTACAACCTATTATTCATTATAACAATCTTTAAAAAAAAAGTTTTTTGATGGCCATTTTGTAAGATAAATAACATCATAGGATAGTTATCAAAACATTGTCATCCAAAAGAAAAATAGCTACATTCATGCTGAAATTATACAGTTTAGACTATAGATTTTATTCATAATACACAATACAGTGCACAATGTTACATGTATACAGTCTTTTGATTATAAAAGTACAATCTGATTAATGAATATACAGTACAGTATTTTATATAATTTTTATCCAGCCTTGTATTAATGATATATCCAAAGTAAAGAATTTCATCATTAATGATTACAAATTCAAAAAAAAGTGTTTCATTTAGTATAATAAATAATCAAAATTATATTTTGATGACATATATCAACCAAAACATGGTATATTAATACAGTAGTCAATTTTAAGCCAATAAACATCACATGGTCACAGGCAAAAACTCACTGTACGTATTGCCACACAGCAAGCTAGAGTAATTAATGGATGCAAAAATTATGATCATATTAAAATTTAGTTATTGTAATTGTTATTTTGAAAGAAAAAAAGATTTCATGGATTACACAATAATAATCAACTTTATATGATCAAAAATTAGTAAATCTAAATTAAAAATAACATAGAATCTACTTGCTCAATTTTAAAACATTTTGTAATTTGTTTCAGAATGACAGATGTTATTGCAAATGTATAAAAATATAAAGACTAAAAAAAAAATTTCATTCAGTATAAAAATAAATTTTGGTTGTATACTATTAATATATATTTTTAAATTATGTACAGTATAAATATTAGCTAAAATATTCAATCAATCAATTTTGGAGTAAAATCTTTATGAATGCTAATTTCAGTCAAATCAAAATTTTATACATTATGCAATTAACTCTCCATAATTTTTTTTCAAGTATGTTTGTGCGTATTTTTCCATATATTTATTAAATAAAAATTTCATTCAAAAAATTACACTAGATGGTGTGAAATTCAAAAAAGGCTAGCTGATAATAAACATAAGCCCCACCCTCACATTGTTTTAAGAAATAGTTCCAAATACCAAAAACATGTTTATTACGCTTTTAGATATATTTTTTTTTTACAATAATTCACACTATATTGATTAGATATTGAGAAATATACATTATTAATAACTTATTTTGACTGGAAATACTTTATTTTCAAAAATATAATGTTATATTAGCAGCTAATGTGAATATGGCCTGAAGTAATTTACACGCTTAGCTTCTACATAAGCAATCTACTTATACTTATGAAAATATTACTAATTAGATATAAGTCAAATAAATATTTGTTTACATTTTTAAAAATAATAAGAATAAGAAAGATTTTGAAAAATTGAAAATAATCTTTCTGAAATGATATGTAATCTTTTTGTTTTGATTACGATCTTATTTTTTTAATACTTATAGAAACAAAGTGTGAATATTTAAATTTTATTTCAGTAGTAAACAAAAATATCTATCAAATGAAATCAAATTTATTATTTTCTGATAAGTAATAATCATTTAATCATATATTTTGTGTTGATGTGTGAGACAAAGAAAGATGTCAGAAAATGCTGAAATTTTAAAGGGTTAATAATAAATTTTGTATAATGAAATTGCCATACAAATAAATTGAAGAAGATTCATACTTTTAATATTTATTTAAATAGTCCATATCTCTACCATCACAAGTGCTGCTGCACAATTTGAAATTTTTTTAAGTCATTCCAAAGAAAATGGCTATTATGCTTAATAAAATATATTTCATGACTTAAAAATGCCACTGCTAGCATAATTGTATATAAAATGCTGTTTATTTAGATCTGCCTAGTACATATATTGATTACAATACACAATCACAATGCATTAAATACATTTTTTTTAATATGTCAGAATTTTTAATTTTTTAAAATTAACTGTATGATTAAGATTTAGTAATATATAATTCTATAATTTGGATATCCTTACACTGTTATTAAATAACAAATTTTATGGTCACAACAGTACAGTTAAGTGAGATATTATTAAACATTGCTTTTTTAATTCTAAATAATTTCATATAAATGATGTAAGTATTTGAATTTTTTTTAAAAAATAAACTTCACATGGGCTTTTTTTTTCAGGGCAATGATTAACAAGTTTGTAGAAGAATACAAACAGTTATCAATCATGAGCGTACTCACATTTTTTGGTCTTTTTTTTTTGTTTATTTGCACATATATTGAAAAAAAGTTTACAACTATATATGCTTTCAATTGCAATCATAGCAGCAACTAATACTATCAAGCAGCACATCACTTCTTTAACCTATAAGTCGAAGAATCATCACAAGATATACTAACTTCAACAAGTAATACATTTTTTGATATCTTGGATAAAGATGCTTATAAAAAAGTGATAGTGACAATATTGAAGAGCTTTTACAACTACACATGAATTAATTAATTAACTAGGAATTAATGCAACTAGTTGAAGAAAAGAAAATCAACAAGCTTATAGATAACAATCTGGATACCAAAAAACTGAAGAAACTGATTTTGTATCACAAGGCTATAAACAGCACTTTCAAAAAATTTGATCCTGACTTAGAACATTCTAGTAAATATAAAAATGCTTTAAATCAGTGAATGAGTTTTTACAATGTGTTTTACAAAGAGTAAAATAAAGAATGAGTCATCTATTCATTTTAAACTTTTCTCTAGAGATCTCAGCCACCTACTTCTCCAAAGAAACTATAATCATCACAGGATTAAAAGACAATGATAGACTACTTTTTCCATTAGCAAAAAAAATGATGATTTTTTCCCATAAACCTAAAGACAAAATACTATTGGAATACCAGAGGGGTTTTGAAATTCCATGTTTACAAGATCTCAAAAAGCTATTTAGGTCAGTCTAATGGATGAATTAATGTCAGAATTAATGAACATAAAAATGCCTTTAATTAGAAAGTTAAATATATCAGCTTTTACTTCACATTTTGTACAAATTGTTTACAAACCTGATTTTTTATAATGCTAAAATAATTGCTAATTTAGAAGAGAATGAATTGAAAACCATGAGGGAGTTGATTGAAATATTAAAAAGGCCAACTGGTTGAAATAGAGCTGATAAAGCACAATGTATTCCAGTATAATGGAGACCACTTATTTTATCTCTTTCTTCTAATATAAACTTCAAAACAATGGTGAAACTTAAGAAAATAAATATTTTGTTAATTCACATATTCTGAATGCTCATCTACTTCATATTCAATCTCATTCTTTGTCTCACACTCAATCTCATTACTATTTGAGATCTAACAGTTTTTCTTTGAAGAGTTAACCTTGACAATGGCGGATGCTATTTTGTCGAAATGTTGGGAATTAATCAAAACTAACACACAGGCTAATCTCATTAACATATATATATTATGGACAGGAACCTATATTTTGGATTAGTCTATGTATACATTTTCTTGTTAATATTAGCATTATACTGACATTTTGACTGTATCCTTTCCTACCATCTTCCAATTAATAGAGGTCATTCAGGAATGTTGTAACATTCTTCATTGATCTTTACTGAACAAAAAACTAGCTGATGGAATTCATGAAAAATGTTGATGTAGTACTAATATTAATAATAAGCCAATATATGTATGGTTAAATTTAATATATATGTTCATAATTTTTTACTCTTGAAAATCTTCATTTTAAAATATATTTATGAAATAAAATATATGTATAATGTACATTAATTCATTGTAATAATATAAATGATTTTAAGTGTAATTCTTCATTAAGCTTGGATCTAAATAAAAATTCAATGTGTTTTTTTGTTGTTGTTGTTGTTGTTGATAAGATCATCACCAGAACTGTTCTGGTTATTGGATATAGCACTACTCTTTTTTAATATCCACAGATTAATCAAAGTTACAATGGATGATTTTAAAGTAGAATAATGAGTGAGTTACTGATCCTAATAATCCAGGACCTCTGTAATAGTAAATGTGAGATGATATAAATAGGAAGAAAAGTTAAATTTTGGAAGAGATTATGAACTTAAGTTGAAGAAAGTAAAATATGTTAAGTTCATTCTTAAAATTTTTAATCATATTGATTCTGTAAGCTCATTACTAGAAGAAAGGCTATAACAGCTGACTGACCACATTAAAAATATCCATTAAGAGGCTCTACTAAATTATAAACATTTTTTTATTTAGTATTGTGACCATATTTTTGTATTCCATTTACATTTTTATATTGAGATTTTATATTTTGAAATTTACATACCTTATGTTTACACATTCACAATGTCAGTGTTGGCAATCTACAATGAATTATAATACAAAATTATTACTTGGTCATTACTCATTTTGATTGTCATAAGTTAATCTGGTATCCATGCTTTTTTAATATTAAATTTAGGATGATTTAATACTCTGTTTATTCTTATGATTTTGTTCATGTAATGTTAGATATTAATTTGCTCTTTTTGATAATTTCTATTCATATTAGTTACCTGCCAAAAGATAAATATCAATCCAACAACTTAACTCTTTCTCTATCTTATTCTGTTTTTCAAACATTCATAACTAGTTTCTTCCTTAAGATCAACACTTAAGTTTTTCCTCTCTATCTCTTTTCATTTTATGTTTACTGACTTTTTTTATATATATTCTTCATGTTCCTTATTTACATTCTATCTTGTCAAAATATATATCTAATAAATTATTATTTTTTTATTTACCCTCTTTAAGATTTTACCATTGTAAAGTATCTTTTCCCAGTTTTTTTATTCTCTCTCAAATCCTCAAAAATTTAAAAAAATTTTTTCTTCTTAACTTTGCATATCAATCAACAATTCAAACAAAATATTAAATGAGTCTCTTTTATAATTATTATTTTTCAGAGCCATAAAATAGCTTTTTAATTTTATTAAATACTTATGTATCTATTTGTTTGAGTAATCCTTTTTGAAATATTTAAAGCTCTAATATGTTTTATAGTTTTTTTCACAATTGTGAGTATTACCTTTTTTGTCATCTCTATCTACATTTTTTAGCATCAACAAGGGCTTTGAGAATTACATCATCAGATTTTCAATGATAGGGATGAGTGAAGAGTTGGAGAATGGAGAAGATTGAAACTTATTCATTAACATTTAAAGATTTGCTATCTTAACATAAAACTGAGCACTGATTATATATGTGTGTGGAAGATGATGATCTAGACCAACTGATGAGTGCTGGTTCAGCACAAAATAGGTATATTGGAGATCATTTATCTTTTTCATATGTATGTGGTCATGTGTATCAGTTATATAAGATAGAGTGGATAGCTGTAGGTGACTTGAAAGTCTGAATTCAAATCCTTTCTAATTGCTTTAAGCTTAGTTACATTTATTTTCATCTACCAAAATATATTTTCTTTCTTTTTATGATCTATTATACTATCAGCAAACTAATGCAATAAATTTTTTTACTTCCCAATGCTAACTCAGTCTAAATTAAAATAATACTGATTTGGCAAGTTATTTTTCTTTTAGGGAAAAAATAAGCAAAGATCAATTACTTTGTTAAAGAAAACTTTAATTTGGTAAATATTTATGATTCATATATAAATTTTTTAACAACCATCTTTTCTTTCAATCCATACCTTTCTTTGTTAAATTGTTATTAAGAAAATAACCAATTCTTAAATCATCTTTTCAATTACACAATTTTTTTATATTTTTATTATCATCAGGATTTTCAATCATTATTGATCCACTGCAAGTCTCTCCACATGTCTTTTTCTAAGTCTTTTACAATCTGTTGGGATACAATTTAAAACTTCAATTGCTTTCTAGCAATATATCCAGCCAAGTTCCATTTCAGTTTCTTAGTTATTTTGTGATGTCAGTGATATTTGCTTGTTTTTTCACCGATGTATTTCATTTTTGATATCTTCTAGTTATTCATATCATACATCTCTTCATACCTTATTAAATGGCCTGAAGTCTCTGAATTGTTCTTCTGTTGAGTGTACAAGTAAGAACATTAACACACATATATTAAAATCTTTTTCAAACAATAAGGCATATGCATATTTTGTTTTAATACTAAGTTATTTCTATCAAAAGCACTCCATCTATACTTAATTCTATAATTAATTTCATCTGTTAGTTATTTTCACCTGTATTAATAATCTAACCAAAGTATGTGTAGTTGTTATTTTTTTATAATTTATGATTATCATTCATTATTTTTTTCTGAGAAAATCCATTGAATATTATTTTAGGCTTTTTAGCAGTTGTCTTTAATCCTACTTTTTTCTTTCATCTGATAACTCTTGCAACATTTCCTGAAACTCTAAAATATTATTTGCAAAAATAACCTTGTCATCCATAAAATCTAAGTGACTTACTTCTGCTTTTGGCAGCCATCTTTGCAACTGGTCTTACAAAAAGCGTCCCTTAGCGATTCAATTTCAGGAAGATAGGGACGATTGTCTCCTTACCTTTACGTTTCTTATTCAAGGTAAGTCGGTTTTAATCATTATATATTATGGAAAGTGATAATATAATCGATAACTCGCAAATTAAGGTTAGCCCCGATCTCAGCATTCAATCTAGCAATGCAGTCATCGGTCGTAAATTTTATAGTCTTAGATCTAATCTAAATTCATCCAAAATAACTTCTACAACAAATAAAAACCCACAAACCAATATTTCAAAAGAAAACAGCATCACAAATATCAACAAAAGTTTAGAAAATATTCAACTTACCCCTAATATAAGTAATAGCATTAATATCTCATCAAGCGAAACTATTGAAATTCTTAAAAATTCAAGTAAAAACCAATCATCACCTCTCTGAAGACTTTACGCACCCTCAGAAGACTCTAATGAGCAATTTACTTTGCCCAATAATACCCTGGAAACCATATCTGATAATAATAGACAAAATTACCGACAAGATGATTTCGGTGAATTTTTTAAAGTAAAAACTTTTCCACCAGAGGTCGACAAAACCAGTGCTGTCACATTACAGTTTGTCAACAGTAAATTTAAAAATCAAAAAGAAGAAATAAATTTTAAAACCAATAAATCACACTCCAGAACAAACAAAGATTATAGCGCAGAACAATCCATTGCTACTTCAGCCAACTTACAATCTAATCCAATTTCTTCAATACCAATATTGAAAAATTCCTCTATGTACGCAAATATCGTAAGGTCTAAAAATTCTGAGAGTATCGATAATTTCAATGAACTATATTTGAATATCTCAGAACTAGACATAGAACAAGAATCAAACACTTTGGAAAATGTCTCATTTAATATAGACGAACTTAATGACGACATGTTCCTAAAAATAAATAATGAGTTCAACAAAACGATTCCCAATAGCCTATATAAATCGTTTGCTAACTACTACAGCGATAAATCGTTAATTTAGCTATAACAAATCAACAATGTGCTCTATATAAGTTCCCTCTAGAACAGCTATACAGTCTAATCAATCAAAAACAATTAGGCAGAGGCATTCATATGATTCTTAATCATCCCAATGACCGCTATGTTATCGTTGAGTTTAAAACGTGGGCAGACCGTATGAACTTTAAAAATAAATACAGATCTTTAGGAAATTTTATACTATGGTCCATAGATATGAACCGTCCTGTTACACTATCCGGCAGAATCCAAAACTGCCTTGCCCACTTGAAAGAACAAAAACTACAAGACATCCTTATTAATTATGGTTCAGTTAGCAAATTTAAACACCTATTAAAACCTCACTGCGGAGATCAAATCCTGTCCAATACAGTTATCTTCACACTTACATTGAAGAAAAACATTATACCCACTGACATACCCACTATTATTACTGCAAGAGGCTCTCCTATGGTTTTGACTTTCAGGGGAGTACATCCACAATGTTTCTTCTGCCTTCAAAGAACACACCTCATTAAAGATTGTGCAGCAAGAATATGTACACACTGTGGTATTAAAAAGAATAAAGTTCACAGATGTCCTGGTAGACCTACTAACACGGCTTTCACATCCTTAAATAGACAATCACCACATGGGCCTAATTCAATCAGCAACCTCACAAACCCAGACAACCTGAGTCAAATAAATCCTCCAACAAACTCTTTCACATCCAAACCTATCTTTCAAAATGAAAATATTCAAGAAAGAACAAACGACAACCTCTACACTAATAGTAGTGAATCAGAGATCCAAGCAATTACATATACTGCGCCTAAACCAATCACTCAAACCGATAAGACTAAAGATCTTACATACGATACATATTATACTAATCCCGGAGAAACAATACTAGGCCAAACTCTTGTCACAAAAGAAGGCAATATGACCAAACCACCTGACGAGAGCAAGGAAAATACAAGCGATGAAGAAAATACACTCAAAAAATTTCAAAACAATCCATCCATAACAACTCCCACCCAGTCTAAAACCACTGATACATCTTCAGTGGGTCGTTAAGTCCAGTAAACCTAAACAAAGTGATCCGCAAACTGTCCTCAATTCTTCAACTCCTGCAATAATTAACCATCCAGATGAAAAGACTTGTCAAACACACAACCCGAAAGTCAGCATAGTTAATGTTTCCCAACAGTTACAGCAAACCGAAAATGACTCAGGTCTAAAATTTAAAACAAATTCCTATAACAATAAAAAAACACTTTTATCAAAAGAACAGGAAAATGAAAAAAACACTATTAAACTTAAAAACCCTCAAAAAACCGACACAACAAATATCCAAAATACAAATAAGAAAATTAAAAGAAAATCAATTCGTTCAGATAAATCAAGCTCTGATGATGATAGCACCCATCTGATACATTACTCACCTCCACCCTCTAACAAACAAATTTCAGATATATCAAGCACAAAGCCTCGCAAATCCATAGAAAAAAAGAGGAAAACCATGGATCCTACAACCATTGATACCATTGATCCTTCTGACGAATCTCAGACAGATTACACTACTTCATCAGACACCGAAGACTTCATGGATGCGTTTCCTCAACCAACAACTATATCACCAATCCATCCACAAATTCAATCACAAGACTCTGATTGCCAAACAACATCAGACCTCATTAACATGGAGATCCCACATTGATGGTACACTTTGCTGAGGAGTTTGGATTAATCTATCTTTCTGCAAATTGCTGGCATAACATTGGGCATCAACTCAATTGATAGAGTTCTAGCTATTAAAACGCCCACCGCTCCCCTCATAACTTCTTATGGGTGAAACTAAATATCACCATAAGACCGATCATAAAAACATCTCTTCTCTCAACTCCGGATTTACTAGATTTTCCATGGCCCTGCTTCAGGTGGAGTCGGTATTCTGCTCAGCAAGTCAACACCACCAAAGTTTAGCATTCTATCCTAGATGCCAATATTATTATCATAGAAAAGACTATTGGGGTTATCCGATCATCAAGCTTAATATACAGCCAAAACACCTCTCAATATCTAAAAATAATCCACATCCTAAATGCCATCAACGCTAACAGAGCCTCCCCTACTATTCTTCTGGGAGACCCTAATAGACCACCTACAACTTTATAACCCAATAATGCCCTTTAACCTTAACAAAAAAATCACCTTATGGGAAGCATACAATATAATCAACTGTAATCAACAACCCATAAAAACCAGCCTAAAAGAACCAACCAAAGACCATTCACCTTTAAAAGAGGAGCTGGAACCCAAATCCTTGACTTCATCATTAAAAAAATCTCAGCGCTTCCCAGAATTGGTTCCTTTATCACCGAAGAGGTTTTGCCAGCATTGACCCTATGTGGTCTGTGTGCTCGTGAAGATGAAACCATATACCATATTATACTCTGGTGCCCAAGACTTAAAACACTGAAAGATATAATTATAATCAATTCCAACATAAGACCTGATATGATTTTCTCACTTGAAAATGCCATTCATAATGGGTTTTTCAATAATAAGGCTTTCACCTTTGTCCTATATTCCATATGGATGTGAGTGCAAACTCTCATGAATTACCCCGCCACAAATCATACCATTATTTTATCAAACACTCAAAAAACAAGAAACGGACCAGCTCCTCGCCTCCAGTAAAGCTTTGATGACACCTGGTCTTTAACTGCACTTTTTTCCATTATCAACTCCCACCTACCCAGCATTATAAAATAGGAAATTCTAAAAGAAAAATTTATGTTTATATAAAAAAGCTTATTCCATTAATCAAATATTAGAATCCACACTAACCAACCACAAGAGAAACAACGACCTCATAACAAAACAGCCAGAAACAAAAGAACATTATACAACATATATGACAATTTATCATTTATCACCTTTATTAGATGTAATCACTTTTGTTAATAAAATTTTGTTAAAAAAAATCTAAGTGACTTAAATAATTTCCATATATTTTTGTTCTCTTCTCATTTTAATCTATAAAATACTTTTTATAAAACAACTGTAAAAAGTTTTGTATATATGGAATCACCTTCCCTATAATGTAACAATTTTCACTGTTAATTTTCTTAATATTATCATGCAAATATAATTACTCATATTGCATTTTGATAAATATTCTTCAGAATATGACAATATACAGGTCTACATTTTGATTATCCAAAACTTTAATCACTATAAAAATGCTTATAGAATCAAATGCCTTTTCAAAATCTATAAATCTGATGCATATTCATTGATTCTTTTTATCATTTTTTTTTTTAGCAATACTTGTACTGATTCTGGCTTTGGGTTGGTATTTTTAGATCTAGTGTCTGAAATTCTAGTGCCTCACTGAGGAATGCCAAAGCATGAAACCATTGGTCTGGGTTTGGGTATGGTTTCTGATAGAGATATTTTAAATGCTTTATCTTGCTAAGCATTTATCACAAAGCTTGTTGAGCAATTAACAAAGCTCATTGTTTATATTTTACAGGCTTAAAAAAAGAAGTGGGTTCATGTGTAAGAGTGGTATCATTCTTTTCTTGTCAAAAAATCTCTGTCATGTGTCTAGGCCTGATCGCTCCTCAGACCGCTGTTTAACAGCTATTGGCTGTCTGAAGGTAATAGTAAGGCGCATGTGGAAGAATAGCAACCTTTCAAGTCATTACTAATTTAATAACAACATGCAATTTAAACAAAAATATTATTTACATACGTTGCTGATAACTTATGTTGACATCTAGAGAATTGCGGTGTGGTGGATCTAAGATTTTGCACTGTAATATCGTAAATTAATAACTCAGTGAGTAATAAAGGTATATGTTTATATATTCATGCTTTTGGGCCAAGATGCTTAAGACTGGCTTATATATATAAAAGTTAAGTAAAAGAAAAGAGTGGTATCATTATTTTCTTGTCAAAAAATCTCTGTCATGTGTCTAGGCCTGATCGCTCCTCAGACCGCTGTTTAACAGCTATTGGCTGTCTGAAGGTAATAGTAAGGCGCATGAGGGAGAATAGCAACCTTTTAAGTCATTATATTATTAACTATTTAAGTAAATTATCTTATTAAAGATATTATATAGAACTGATAGACCTGTAAATTGTAATATTTTATTTTTATCTTTCTTAAATATAATATTATCACTACATTCTTCCATTTTTATCTTTCTTAAATATAATATTATCACTACATTCTTCCATTCATTTGGTATATCTTTATCATTTATGCATTTGGTATATAGCTTTGCCAACAATTTTTCTATTGCTTTTCTTGCTTTTTTAAAAAATGTCAATAGCAATTTTATTATTTACTAGAGCTTTTTCTTCTTCATAGATTTAATTGTTTGTCTCATATCTCATGTAAAATACTTTTGTTTCTTTTTGTTTTAGTATTATGTAATTTTTTATAGAACTTCCACTGCTTTGATGAATACCATCTTTTTTTTTTAATAATAATTCATCTTTTCTTCTTATTTTGGAAACAACTTTCTTTCAATATTAAGGTGCTGTTATACACTTATTTTTTTTCTATAGCATTCCAATCGAAATCATAATTATATTTTCATAAATCATTATTAAATCTTTTTCATATCATTTTATAAAACTCTCAATATTCAATTCTCTTTAATGGTTCACTTTTAAATACTTTCATATTTCTTTTTTTTTCTATATTCATTATTTTGTCCCATTAGGAAATTTACTGATAAATTGCTGCTTTTTTGGTGCCAGTTATCTTTTTTTGCAATTCTTAATGGAGTGTTAGTTATTTTCTTGCTTATTTACAATATTAGTAGGAAAACTAGTAGGGAGAAGAATTCAATATTTCTTATTTCATCATGTTATGACAATAACAGTTTTAGTCAGTATCTCAAAAAGTATTTAATATAATATTTTATTGTGCATCTTAATGATATATAGGTCATTCTCTGATCTAGCTCTGACTTTGAGAGATGCTACAATACTTTTACAGTGTTATTTATATTAATAATAAATATTGTAAATGTTGAACAAAGAATCAAGAATAGAATGAATCCACCTATTCTTGGTAGCTCTGATGTTTATAAGCATACCTTTGTCAACATTGGGGGTAATTCACTCTTTCGACAAAGTTATGCTTATAAATATCAGAGCTACCAAGAACAGGTGGATTCATTCTATTCTTGATCCTTTGTTCAACATTTATAGTGCCTTTAAGTCATAGCCTAGGGAAGAGTGATTTACTCTCTTTGTTTACACATATATTGAACTATGTTTAATTTAAAATTAATAATAAATATATTTTTTAGTAGTGTAATTTACTAAGGTGATTTAAATGCCAATGCCAAAACTGTATTATTTTTGTTGGACATCTGATTTTACTACAATTTTATCACTCCTCTCCATAATATACACAGATGCAATTTATTTATCATTTGCTTAGCTGCCTTTGAAATCAGATATTTAATCACCAAAGCATTGCATCAAGAATTTTAATTCCTTTGGTCAGATTTTTTTTTTCATGTGTCATAGCATCGCCGGGAAGCGAACCCGCTAACCCGTGACAACTTCTTGTAAGGCAGCTGAGCTGACCTCTCGCCCACCAACGCTTGTTGACTAGCTACTCACTTTTATTACTGTAATTATTTGACTTTATTTTGTGGAAAGCTATATACTTGCTTTACCCCTTTCCCAATTCCCGGAGACTACATATACAAATGCACGGCTAGTCACTTTATTTTTTTAGTCTGAGTTTAATTTTAGAATGGCGTAGTTATAAGCGGGCTGTGCTTTTTAAAATTTATTTTGATATTTTAATTTTCTGTTGTTTCGGCATTTCTGCTCCCCCCCCCCCAGTAATTGTTTGTTTTTAGTAAAAACCTCCCCCCTCATTATTTAAATAAAATGTGTTTATATTATAATATAGTAATTAGGGCATCTGTCTGCCAACCGTGATTTAATCGGATAAAAACTTAAATTGGTTTTTAACTTCCAGTCAGATTTAGAACCCCCCCCTCCCCATTCAGATAACTAGCCTTAGACAATCCAGTTAACCACCTAATAATATTAGGCAGTAAAAGGTTATCAAAATTTTTAGTTTAATAGTAAAACCAGAAAGGAAAATCTTTCAAACTCTCATTAACCTTTTTTTTTTCCGTATGTCATAGCATCGGCCGGGACGCGAACCCACAACCGTCTGCAACCAACTACTTGCTTGCATGGCGGCTGCGATACCTCTCGGCTGGGCAACTCTGATGAATAATTTCCCCCTCCTTTAGGGAAAGGGGGGGGGCTGTTATAGATGTCTTTCTCCTGCAATAGGCTATTTAAAGACTCTTTTATCTTTACTGCATATATTTTTCTTTCGTGTATTTATATTATAACAAATAAAATGAAATAACTCTTACTACTATTCTTAAAGTTAGAGCATCATTTGTAATAAGATAAAAATGAGAGTATTCTCTTCTTTTAATGTACCACAGGTCTGGGAGTCATTTGTGACAAATAAGATGATAAAACCATAATAGAGTGATCCTGTTTAATTATGACCTGCCAATTGTTGCATCATTTATATGCTAATCTGTTATAGCTCCAATCATTTAGGTAGCATTTGTAACGACTGAAAATATGTAATGAAATAATAACTCTAATATAACCTGCATAAAAGATAGCTCAGTCATTAGTCACCTTATGTAACAGAATGAAAATGATCCCTGAAGTTAGATATCATTTATAACTGAATAAAATGTAATTCAAATAAAAATAATATTAATTTTATAATATCCTATGAATAATAGTATCACTTAAAATAGACTGATTATAATATATTAAATTAAATGAATACCAATCTATAGCTAATTATTCAGTATTTAATATATCTAATCACATATCTGACTGTCAACCATCTTTATTCAAATAACATTTAGAATAAATAGAAAACAAACAAAATTATCACTTCAATACAATCTTTGCTTAATATGAATTAAACTAAAGCACTTAATTCAACTATCATTGTCTCAAACAATGATATATCTTTAAGATATATTTCATTTATAATCGAATGAAATCAATAATAAATCAATATAAGCAACTAAATTTTAATATATCTAATTAATCAAACATTGCCAATAACACATCACATGATCACCATTTCTTATGCTTGCTTATAACTGTTATTAAAGTGCAAGCCAGAGTAATCAATGGATGCCAGAAGGCTTATGCATAAAATCCCCATCTAGTGCCTACTCATCTGGCTTGTGGCCTTCCGTCAATGAGGAACCTTGGACCTGAGAGCACTGCACCTAGATCTTAGGATCTAAGGCAACCCTCCAGTAGCCACCTTTTAACTTATTATCTTTTACCAAAATGTATAGGTACTAAACTGAGTTCAGATCTATATGACTATGTAGGCTAATGAGCTTGCATTGAAAATATTATAGTGTTTTTAATTTAAGATTCACAGTTTTGTAGTTAAGTAGAGATAAAAGATGGCTGCTGGAGAGTTGCATTAGATCCTAAGGTCTAAATGCAGTGCTCTCAGATCCAAAGCTCATCACTGATGAAGGCCACAAGCCAGAAACTAGTCTGGAGATATTGGATGAGTATGCACTAGATGGGGATTTTATGCACAAGCTTTCTGGCATCCATTGATTACTCTGGCCTGCCCTGAGTGCTTTTAAAAGCACAAACTTATATTAAAATTTAAACATATTCATATCTAAATAAAATAATTCATGAATGGTTAAGATAATAGTTGTAGTATGTCTTATAAATTTATGCTATATTTTTATATTGATTTACTATTACTAATTATTCTATTTATAACAAGATAAAACACTTAATAAAATGATAAATAATAAATTATACTAACTCAACTATGCTATCTATATTCTTTATTAATTTTACTCTTGCTAATTAACTAGATCAGGATATTTGGTGCCATATTGAATTTTTTTTAAAAATTGACTTGAGACACAATTTTTACAATAACTTCAGTTTTAATAATGTTAGAGCAAAACACTACATATTAACAGAAAATAAAAAAACTAAGAAAAACAATAAGCATAAGACAAATAGTGATTACTATTAAAAAAGTAAGGTAAAAAAGAAATTTCCACATCTGAAAAAACTATTACTTTATTGTTTGTTCATAATTTCTAATTTATTATTATTAACTAAGTTTAAAATTACATCTTCATTGATAATTTCTTTGAATTCCTCACAAAATTCTCATTCAAACCATATATAATATTTTTTTACCTGAGATAATTCATAACTTCAGAATTTACAAAAGTTATAAAATCTCAAGTCATTTATAAGAAAAAGATTCATCCTAATAAAAGATATAAAATAAACCATTTTCAGAAGGTGGATATGCATTTGTAATCATAGCAATTGGCTTCTTGTCTATCCAAAACTAAAAATTGAAGGCTACTGTCTGTATCAATGATAAAATGAGTTTCTTCTCTTCACTTTATATTTTTTGTGTACACCAGTAATGTTTATATTTTTTGTGCACACCAGTGATGCTATTGGATGTTTACTTAAGTATAATTAACAAATCATATCAATTTGTTTTAAATTTTCTTTAACTCAAGTATTAAAACTGTATTTTGTAACAGTCAAAACATATAAAAGAATTATTAGTGTTTATTGCAACCAAGTATGAATATTAAAATTTAATAGTTAATGGGATTGACGATCCATCTCAATTAAATTTAAATATAATTAAAGCAAATCATTCTAACTTATAATAGAAGCATCCTTACATTCAAATATCAGCCTTTCAAGCTAATTGTGCACAATTAGCTTGAAAGGCTGATATTTGAATGTAATACAATTGTAAACATGCGCTATATAAAATAAATGCTTATTTAGAAGCATCCTTAAAACCATTCAGTATCTTAATAGTAAAAACATAACACATTTTCCAATTATTTTTTCCCACCTTTTACTAGTCAACAACAAAATTTCTACTAAATTTTTAATAATATTTGCATAAATAGTGCTTAATCAATTGCAGTAAATGTTTTTTTTTTAAATTTTGTACGATTTAATGCAATGGTAGATTGAGAGACTCTGAGCTCAAGTTCCATGGATCTAACCCTGCTCAGTCATTGCCTTTACTCATAATTCTTATGAACTCTTTTGCAATAAACTATTTGATTGTTTGTTTTTTTATAAATTAAAGCTAAAGTTTTTCACTTATTGTTAGTAAATAAAATATATGAATTAAATAGAATACTTGGACAAACCAAGAAAAAAACAACTGATGAGCAGTCAGGATTTTACTGAACTGTATATATTTTTAATTTCATTTTAAAATGTATATTTATTAATTTTTTTGCTATACTATGTTTATATTTTTTATCTCTGTCTTTCAAGATTAAATTTAAAAATTTGCTGAAGTAAATTAGAAATAAAAATTTGAAGGGTCTTTTATCAGAATTTTTAAAAAAATGTTGACATACCACTTGGTAGAATAATAATATTGCATGTAAGCTCATATATATATGCACACATACTTTTTTATGTATAAAAATTTGTTTTTCCTGTTTTTTTATTTGTTAAACCCATTTAAATAATTATATATATGCATTTCTACATACTATTAATTTATTTATTTTAGATTCTCAAACTATGTTAAGTCCAGTTGTATTATGTGGTCCTCCAGGATTGACCTTAAAGAAGCCAGTAATTCTATCTTTTCAACATTCTGCCAATCTTAAACATGGCCACTGGAATATCACTGTTTACCAAAGTGATACAGCCCCAGATGAGTCAGTTAGTTGGGAGGTAAGATCACTTTAGCTATTAGCAGCCACTAATTTATCAAATTAGAAAAGAGGTTTGTAACCAATTTAGTACTGCTCTATTTAAGTCTTCTTATCAATAAACTTTACATTAGTATAACCAAGATAAAATGAAATCGGGAATATTGTCTCTAAACTAATCATCATTTAAAAATTGACATTCAACATTAATTAAACTTTTTTTTTTCATCATTTTAATTCTGAATAGATACGGGGAATTTCTATCATGTTTAATTTATAAAAGGTTAATCTCTGAACTACCTCAAAAAATACCATTAAAAAAAAAAAAAATCTCAATGTAAATGATATATCTCTTTTCTAGTTTAGTTTTATTCACTCTTTCAACTTGAGTAAAAATAACAGGATAAAAAATAAAAAAATTAAATGTCTTATTGAAATTCTTTTGTGATTAAAAACCATATTTCCTTTGTGATTTTTTTTATTATTATCATTATTATTACTTATTTGTTTATAATGTAAAGTATTAAGTAGAAAAACATATCTGAAAATTATATTTAAGTTTCATAACATGTAAAATTAATTATATTTGAAATGGCTTAAAATGGGGATAGTTTTAACATAAATTTCAGTTGACTTAGTATAAGAAAACTAATTGGAAAACAAAAGTTGAAAAGTTAAGCTTGCTATGGCCATTTGAAAAGAACTACTATGCATTGTCCATGAGAAGTTGATTAGTAGTACCTACCTACCTACTAGTAAAGATTCCCAAGATAGATAGATCTTTCTCATAACTAGAAAGAAAACCTTTAAATTATAGTTGTGATCTCATTTATGATGCAATTTTAATATTGATTAAATTATGTTAAGAGTTGCAGTGTCAAATTAGAGCCAATAATGAGTCAGTATTATCAATTAGTTGCTCTGCATATTTTAATGCAGTAGTGGAGGGTCAGACTCTGGGATGTAAAGTCTTCAGATTGATTCCAATTCTGGTATTTATTATTTAGTGGTATTCCTCTACTATCTGAGTTCTATACCTATTTTTAAACACCATACACACAGTAATAGATCATATCACTTATTATTAATAGGTACTATCACAGATTGTCATTGACACACTTAATATCATAGAAGAAAAAAAATAGACAGAGTAAATTTTTTATGTACATTTACATGAATGCATGGAGATAACTATTGCAATAATTATTGTATGGCAATCACTTATCAGAAATGAAGAGTAATCCTACAACCCTGGGTCACTATCATATTATACACATGTATGGATGGAAATGCCTGAAAAACAATTATATGATCAATTGATCAAATTGAGATTTATTTATTTTTTACTTTTTTCAGTTGATACTTTAATGTTTTGAGATGTTACTTTTACAACTGTAATAAACATTGAAAGAAATTTTTAATTTGCTGCACAGAGATTGGTTTTTTTTAAAGGCTTATTAATATCATCAAATTAAATTATTGCTATTATAGTGTGATAATATTCTGTCATTATAAAACTGTTATAAATAAAAATGTTATGAAAATGTATGTGTAAAAGTCATAATTTTAAAGGATTTTTTTAAAAATATATATATACAGATGTTTTACTTGTTGGATTATATTTTTATAATTAAAAAAAAATACAATGCAATCCACACTTATAAAAAAATATCCAAGAACTGATTGATATTCCATGATTTAATTCTGTCTATGGAAATTTCACAGTGCTTCCTGGTAAAATATTCTACAGTAAGGAAGATTTAGCTACAAAATTACTATTTTAATAGAAGTAATAAAGTTAATGGCACAAATGAAGAATGGTAAGGCTGCTGAATTTGATGCAATACCTATAGAATTTTCGAAAGAAATGGGAGAATTTACTGTGAAGGAAATAGTTGGACTTTGTGATTTGTTACATGATAGTGAAGTTTGGTCTAAAAAATTTATAATGACTATAATGATTCCAATTTCTAAAAGAAGAAAGCTGTTAAATGTGAAAAGTACAGGATAATAAGGTTGCTATCTCATACTTCTAAAGTTTTATTAAGGATTTTAACTCAAAGAATTTATGGGATGATAGATTATTATATTGGAGAAGAACAGTGTGGTTTTCAGATAGGTAAAAGTATATGAGATGTTAAAATAAAGTTTTTCTTTTTCTGCAAACTCCACAAGTCTATGTCCTCTCTCATTTCTATTACCATAACCAAAATTACCTACAGCAATTTCATCTTTCATTTATCTACCAATTCTAGCATTAAAGTCTCCCATAACAATTTTAAAATGTTGTTTACTCTGATCAAAAGCCTTTTGTACATCCATATAAAAATCTTCTACTACTTTATCACTATGAGAACTTGTTGGGGCATAAACCTGAATTATCTGCATTTGGTATCTGCTATTAAGTTGTATAACTAATCTTGCCACTCTGTCCAATACACCATCAATCTCCACAATATTGTTCTTCCACTTTTTATTTATAATGAATCCTACTCCACTTGTATTTCCAAAATGTGTGCCTTTATAATAGAGTATATGTCCACTTTTTAAATCAATTGTTTCTTCTCCTTTTCTTCTAACTTCACAAAATCCAATAATGTCCCATTTAATATAAGACAGTTCTTCTTCTAATTCTTGCAATCTTCCTTCACTTGAAAGTGATCTGCAGTTGTAAGTACCTAAATAAAAAGTCATCATCAAATGGCAGCCTGGGTCCACAATCAGGGGATTCTTAGCACCCTCCACCTTCGGCCACCAACCGCTGCCTTGGTTGGTGACTTTCCAGCCTCCTGGGAATAAGGGCCATGCTTTATTTTTGTCTGTCATAATTGTATATATGTATTGGAAAAATATTTATCATTTACACAAACATTCATTCTGCCTTAACAAGCACTGAGAAGAAAGATCATGGTGTTTTTTGATCTTAAACTCAGAGGTAAAAAGCCAATAAACTCACCACGCTGGCTAATGCATGTTGGTGAGCAGCCCATCCATGTTCGTATACTATATGAATAATCACATAGTAATAACAGCTGCAACAACAAGAACGTATGGAATGAAATGTCAAAAGGAAATGAACATGGAAGCATCCAAATGAAGGTACAGCAAAATTGGATTATATTTTGACTAACGAAAATACATATTTCAAGATTGTAATGTTCTTAATAAATTTAACACAGGAAGTGATCATCGATTAGTAAGATGTAAGTTACGTGTTAATGTAAAACTAGAAAGACAAAAATTATTAAGAAAAACAATATTTACAGTTGATATTCCTAATCTTCAGAAACATTCTAATGAATTTAAATTAGAACTTACAAATAGGTTTCAAGTGTTAGGAGATTTTGAACATGATACAGATTTGAATGAAATTAATATGAAAATAACTGATACACTTTTAAAAACTGCAACAAACATAGCTGGTAGAAAAAAGCAGCAATTGACTAATAAAATTTCTACTGAGACTAGAGAATTTATGAAGAAAAGAAGGAATATGAAGATATACAAAAATGATGTATTAAAAAGAATTGAATATCTCGAATTTTGTAAAATGGTACGGAAAAGAGTTGAAAATGATATAAGAAAGTATAACTGTGAAATAGCAAGGAAAGCTGTAGAAGAAAATAAAAGACTCAAAAATGTTAAACAACATTTTGGTATTGGTAGGAAATTTATATCTGCAATAAGAAAAAAAGATGGAATTATTACTAAAAAGAGAGATGACATCATGAAATTGGTAGAAGATTTTTATCAAGAATTATATAGTAATAAAGAACAAGTACCTCCTATATCTATTACATCTTCTGAATTGCCCAGAATTTTAAATGAAGAAGTGAGACATGCAATTAAGTGTATGAAGAAAGGAAAGGCTCCAGGAAATGATGGAATTATAATTGATATATTAAAAGAAGCAGGTGAAGAAATAGAAACAATTTTAGCAAAGTTATATACCAAATGTCTAAATGATAAAGATGTACTGGAAGATTGGAAGAATGCAGTAATAATATTAATATTTAAAAAAGGTGATAAAGAAGATATTAGAAATTACAGACCTATCAGCCTTTTATCAGTTTTATATAAAATTTTTACCAAGATAATTACAACTCGTCTACAGAGAACTTTGGATTTCCACCAACCAAGAGAACAAGCTGGATTTAAAAGTGGTTTTAGTACAATAGATCATATCCAGGTATTGAGAGAAGTCATAGAAAGGACAAACGAATATGAGTTGTCATTATGTTTTGGATTTGTAGATTATGAAAAGACATTCGATTCTATACACATTTCTTCAGTGATTAAAGCATTGGATTATCAAGGTATAGATCCAGGATATTGTCATATCTTAAAGAATATTTATAAAAATGCAACAGCAACAATTAGATTACATAATGATACTGGAAAAATCAATATTGAGAAAGGTGTAAGACAAGGTGACTCCATATCTCCAAAACTCTTTACAGCAGTGCTGCAAGAAGTATTTTGTGGATTAAAATGGGAAACTAAAGGAGTGAAAGTAAATGGAGAGTATTTAAGTCATTTAGATTTCACAGATGATGTAGTTGTTTTTGCAAATAATGCTTCAGAGCTGCAGGAAATGTTGCAGGAGTTAGCAGATGAAAGTAGAAAAGTAGGACTAAAGGTAAATGTTAAAAAGACTAAAGTAATGTTTAATCGATTTGCTCAAAATATGAAAATAAAGATTGATTATGAAGAATTAGAAGAAGTTAACAGTTACAAATACCTTGGTCAGATTATTAATATGGATGGAAACATAATGGAGGAAATTAATCATAGAATTAAACTTGGTTGGAGTGCTTTTGGTAGAAATAACTTGATACTAAAAGAAAATATGCCTATGTGTTTGAAAAGGATGGTTTTTAACAAATGTGTTTTACCAGTTCTTACTTATGGATCTGAGACTTGGACACTTAATAGAAGAACAATACAGAGACTTCAGACCACTCAAAGGAGTATGGAGAGATGTATGTTGGGAGTAACAAGAAGAGATCGAAAACGCAATGTATGGGTAAGACAACAAACAGGTGTTACTGACCTTATTGAAAAAATTAAAATATTGAAATGGAGTTGGGCTGGACATATTGCTAGAAGAGATGATAATAAATGGACAATTGAAATTTTAAACTGGATTCCAAGAGATTGTAAAAGACCCAGAAAGAGACCACATGTGAGATGGATGGATGAAATAAGAAAATGTGCAGGGGTGTTGTGGAGAAGAGAAGCTACAGATCGGAGAAGATGGATTAAACTTGGAGAGACCTTCATCCTGCAGTGGATTGATAATGGTTGATGATGATGATGATGATGATAAGAGATGTTATTGGTGTTGTTAGAACAGTTGCAGATAAATATATTGAAAAAGATAAAGGAATTGATATATGTTTTATGAATTTGGAAAAAGCAAAATAAAGAGAGTGGTTTGGAAAGAAAGAAGATTGATTTGAAATATGTATATTTGGCAATGGATAAGAATTAGACTGGAGAATAATGACACTGGTGAAGTGGATATTGAAGGAGGATTTAGGCAAGAATGTAGTACCTGTTCTTTTTAAATTTTATTTAGAAAACATGTTAAAATAATTATTTAGACTATGGAAAAGCAAAGTTGGAGATATAATAATAAAATATATAAGATTTTCAGATGATATGGCTCTTACAGCTGAGGATAAAAAATGTCTTTAGAATATGTTGAATAAATTGGAAGAATATATGGAATATAGAACGAATATTAAGGTTGTTGAGGAAACTAAGTGTTATGGATAGGGAGGAATGCATAAGACTGCAAATTGAAATCCATGATAATATAGTTCAACAGGTAAAGAAATTTAGATGTTTAGGTAGTTGGTTGAGTGAGGATGGAAGAAGTGAAGATGAAGTTAAAAGAATAGCATTGGCAAAGGAGGCATTTACTAAGAAAAAGAAAATATTTTATGGACCTTTGAAGAAAGATTTAAATAAAAATATTAATTAAATGCTATGTGTGGAATGTCCTGTTGTATGGTTGTGAAATGTGGACAATGAGTAATAAAATTGAAGAAGGATGAAAAAATCAGTTGGATGAATAAAATAACAAATAAAGGAGGTTTGAAAAGATTTAATGAAAAAAGATTGATTGAGGAAATTAGAAAGAGAAATTAAATTGGAAATATATTAAAAAGAAAACATAATGTAATGAAAAATATTTTGGAGGAAATGGTGTGGAAGCAAGAAGAAAGGGTGGAAAAGGTTGATGTTGTTGGTTAATATAAGAGATGGGAAGAGTTATATGGACTTGAAGAGCTGGGCACTGAAGAGAATGGAGTGCAAACATGGATAAATTCATGATGCGACTACTCTCTAGACTTGTCCGTGGAACATAACACTATTGATGATGATGAAAGGAAGTTACATTTTTCTATTTTAATTATAATTTTAGCTTATAGTGATGTAAGAAATAGACTAAATTAATAATTATTATTTCTCAGAAGCTCATTTGATGTTCTAACACTAAAGTGACCAGGTTTTAATTTTTATTTTTAATTCTTGAGTCAATTATTTTATATTTGTATTAAATTTCACAAGACACCCTCTATCATTGTTTTCAATTACACTAATAATAGTTAGTAAAAATACAGTGATTTAACAGGAATCTTGCATTATTTGGTGCAGCAATAAAATGGTAGACTTTGGAGTTTAAGGTCCTTAAATTGCAAACAGTTTCGTCTTTTTTCACTTCTTAAGAACTTTTGAGCAATAACCATTCAATTTTTTTATTATTAAGGTCTCTAAAACATGTTGTATTGTAATAATTTTTATTAGTCATTCATTAGACTACAGATTATCCACTTAATGAATAATATTTACATAGTGTAATTTTGGAAATCATACATCTTTTTTACATGTCTTTGGTTATATGTTTATGAATACGTCCTTTCATAAGGTATTAAGGGCACATAGAAAACAGTCCCTACCTTCCATGAGAATGTTGTAGTGAAAATTACACTACAGAAATATTATTTATTAGGTAGATAATCTTCACTCCAATGAAGGACTAATAAAAATTATTAATATACTTCCATTGAGTGGCTTGTGTCAAAGTTGTGAGGGTGGTAAATTTGACACATCAGTTAAACTGTACTAATTTGACTATCTCTATCTCTCTATATATATATTGAACTGGGTTGGAGAAAATCACCTGATTATATATTTTAAAATCTCAATTTTAACTTAGGCTGTACTTTCACTACTGCAACAGACTTGTTCTTCAAGCAGAAAAGTATAATACCACAAGTAGATGAAACATCAATGGTACCTATAACCAGACCGAAGCTATACACAATATAATCTACAATCACATTTCCAGACTATAGCACTTCTTGGATGCTAGATTCAAACCCCTGCCATCTAAAGCACCTTATTTGATTTGAGGATTAATCTTGGGCACCAGCTAATCACACGTTATATAGTCAGCATGCCTGGACAACAGGTATACAATCTAATGCTTGACATATTCCCCAGCTAGCTCCTTTTCTCAATTGTGAGGGAAATTTTTGACATATTTGCCCAATACTTTTAGTTAATTCTAAATTAACCTTCTAGTGATGCAGTTGAGAGAGAATCAATCAGACAACAATTAAGCAAACAAATATTTTATTTTACACACTCATAATTATAACAAAATATAATAAAATTTTACATATACACACACATATTTATAACACAATATAATAAGAATTTATGGATGCATATTAAAGATTATGTTGGCTGCAACTATTAGAATTCATTAAAGTTCTTTCATTCATATATATGTGCAAATCGTTAGAATGGGAGAATAGAATTATATTTACCTAGTATTTTGGATAGTGCATCATACTTTTATGGATTCAGTTCCTTGTTTGTTTTTTTTACTTGTTGACTACCAATCACTTGGTCTTTGATTTCCATTGATGGTTTCAGCTTCTTGTTGATTTTCCATTTTACAATGAGAAAGAGAGAGAGATTATCGATAGTTCACAGATCACGAGGCAGGCATGAGTTCCAGATGGAGTACTGAGTGGGATCAAAGGGTATCCAAACACTTCAGGTATTGTTGAGCACTGCATGCTGCTAGGTTAGCCTTCAGTGAAGATAGTTAATGCACACACACAGCAGTGGTGAATAATAATTTTACTGTATTTGAAACAATCTGAATGGCAATTAATTTATTTTTTGTCTCTTCAGTCTTTTATATTTCTCCCTCTCATTGTTTTCCCTTTTTGTCCTTAGATCAGTTTAATTAATTTTGTATTTCCTTAATTAATTTTTGCATTCCACTTTAATCTAATCTCTTGCTTAGATTAATCTAATACTTTGATAAGATAGTGTCTGTGGTCTTTTTTAATTAACCCAATTGGGAGTTATCTTTTCTTTTATTAACCAAGTAATCTTTAATGAATTGCAATTTTAAAAGTTTTAGTCTGATTTCATTTTTACATTTTTTTTCATGTGTTATAGCATCAGCCGGGAAGCGAACCCACTAATCCAGGACAACTGCTTTTAAGGCAGCTGTGCTGACCTCTCTACCACCAATGCTTGACATTCATTTTTACATTTATTCATTATTATTTCCTTTTTTTACATCTACATTTTTTTTTAAATGTATAAAAAGGAAGAGCTAGTTTCGACTTTTACTTAGAATTATCCCCCCCCCCATGGGCACACACACATACAAACTCACTTTTTAATATTAAAACTTTCTTTTATTTTTCAACAAAAAAGGTGACACAATACTTTATTTTTTTGAAGTTTGTATTTCAAAAAAAAAAAAAACTCTTTAAAATCCATATTCTCTTTTTTATTTTATTATTCTCACTTTTCTTTTTAAAATCAATTTGATCATTTATTTTAAAATAATTACATATGTAGCACAGAATATCTGTGTTTTTAACCCGTATATTCGATAGTGGTACAATATATATATATATTGTAACAGTGATAAGATATGTCTTTTTCATGTCTGTGGTCATATATTTGTGATTACACCTTTTCACAAGATAATAAAAGCAGATAGAAAAACAATCCCTACCTTGCATCAGAGTGGTCTAATAAATATTACCCTACAGAAATATTGTGTTGTATTGTGTTTGAATTTAATTTCTAGTAGGCTATTAATTGTAATCATTGTGAGATCTAAATGCATTTGTGAATTCATCATCTAATTTAATATTGGTATAATTTTATTACTTATGCAATGATTTAAAATTAAACATGAATTCACAAATTGTTGGGAGAAATTTTACATTTGGCTAACTTCTATGATTTATTTATTATCAAAATAAAAACTATCAGAGATTTCTATTAATTCAGCTCAAAATTATGCAATTCCAGTAATGAAGTAACTATATAGCATGAGGATCAAAGTTACTATGGTATCAATTCCCTTTTATTGGCATTAAAAGGAAACAAGATAGATTATTAAAATATTTACTTTATTATTAATTTTACACAAAAAAAAGCATAGAGATAATGCATTATCCTCATTAAAATTATCAAATATAACTTTAATTTTATAGGTTATTAGAAATTTTCATTGATGTTTGCTTTATGATGGCTGAAAAAGCAATGAGAGCAGAAATGCTAATGTTAATGCTGTAATTTTTAATTTTACTAATTTTATTACGATTAGTTCCATAGTTTTGTCAGAACTAATGATTTAAATGCTAGGGCAAATATGAATTTTGCAAAAGTTTTTATAATGAACTATTTTACATTTAAAATGTTAATGATGATGATGATAATAAATAGGGAAGATGATGATGATGCTATGTTGGTGGATACAGATACTATGATGAGATCACTAATATTAAAGTGACAAGAAATACTTCATTTATTTTTTGTAAATGTAAAATTTTCACAATAAAATAAGATGTCTTTTTAGTGAAACATAAAACATGTAAAGACAAAAAAATTAGAAAAAAGTTCAAATTAAGCAGCAATTTGAATTATCCAAAATTTCATTAATTCACTATTAAATGACATGTAAAAAAAATTGAATAAACATAATAATAATAATGCAATATTATGCAATATATGTTTATTGTGCTTATCAACTAATATTCATTTTGTAATTATTCATGAAATCGTATCAAATTAAAAATCAATTTAAATATTTAGAATGTTATAAAAAATTATGAAGAAGACAATACTCATCAAGATTCCAATGGCTGGAGGAGGGGGATGAGAGTTTGAGTTTTTTTTCCATCTTTGTTTTATCTTCTAGTTAAGGATAAGCTAGCTACCAATTTACAGATCAATGTTTGTTATTTGGGTTAACTATGCTGGTAATAAGCAATATATTGCATTTCTTCTTCTTTTTCATGTGTCAAAGCATTAGCCGGGAAGGGAACCCGCAAATCCAGGACAACTGCTTGTAAGGCAGCTGTGCTGACCACTCGACCACCAATGCTTGACATTGCATTTCTTTTTAGTACACAAATGACATTTAAAACAAAAACTTTTATTATGAATGTTTTTTCATCTATTAAATTAAAATGTCTAAAAATTTTCAGTCTTCAAATATTAATATCTATTACTCCTAGATTGTATTTGCAATTAATATTTTCTTTTCTAATGTATTTGAATTCTTTTTGTTTGGCTATGGCAATTTTTAAAATTATTTTAATACTGTACTTGTCAAAACACTATAATCTGCTTTTTATTTTGGTCTGTTATATTTTGTATATAAATTTATAAATATATTTATACGTACACAAACAATGAGATTTGTAAATAGAAATATTTGAGGTACATTTTTTGCAATCTATGATATATCATAGAATTTTATCTTTTATGATTCATTGCTTATTTTGATTTTATAATATTGAAATTTATAGGAAAGTGTGCTGTGAAACCCCATGCAGTTTTTATAGGTTTTCTGAATGCACAATTTGTTATTAGAAACAGTTTCTGATCAATTTAAATAATTGTTCTATAATTAAAGAAGATGACTAATGAATCGATAAATATCTTATTCTTTTATAGTGAATGGAAATAATTTTTTTAAAAAAAAAATTATATTTGTTAAGTAAACTAAAATATTCATTAATGAATTAGTAATCTTTTAAATATATTTTAAACACAGATGTCATGTTTTTTTATTAAATAATTAAATAGTGTATGGTTAATCACTGTGAAGTCATGTGATATTTAAGTATTAGAAATGAGCTCTGATCCAGGAAACTTAAGTTCTTGAATCTATCATAGGTTAATGTATATATATCTAACACTTCATAGTATGGGCATGGAAGAGAAAGAAGACAATGAACAATAAAATGTTGAACCGGAAAAGCTAAATTTTGCCAAGATGTATTCTAATGAAAACAGAAGCTGTTTTTTTTTTTTAATGTACAGTACCAATGACAATGATTTAAAAAAAATTCCTTGGACTAGTAAAATGTTATTTTAAATTAAAACACAAATTCTGTAATAAGCAAATGTCAGGTAAGAGGTTTTTTTCATCAAAACTGATTTAAATTTGTATTTTATTTATAGACCTATTATGTTCAATATGTATTAGTTTTAGAAGTTGGTGATAATCTCCTAGCACTGTCTTTAATAAATATAATTAACTATCTTGAATTATCACCATTCAACTATCTTTAACAGACAAAAATGATCAGCGTGACTGCCTTGCACTTGCAGGCAGTTGCCCGGGTTGCGGGTTCGCGTCCCGGCCGATGCTATGACTCTTTAAAAAAAAAGATGTCATTTTTGCCTATATTTTGGGTTCTAAAATCGGAGTTATACTTGTGTGCATTTCAATAGATAATTATGAAATTATTATTACTTAATATGGTTCTGCTTTATTATTTTTGATATCTACTGTTTATTTTCTTCATTCCTTTGGAAAATAATATAGTCAGGAATTAATACATTAAAATGAATAAACATTTGATGTGAACTTTAACTAATTCAACTTAATCTGTTTTCAAAAAACAAAGGCTTTGATAATCAGAAATATCTACAATAGTTGTGCCATTAGTTGAAGCTGCTTGCTACTAGGCAAATGGTTTCTATATCAATTTCTGACTGACAAAAACACGCCCCCCCTCCTCTCTCTCTCTCTCTGGACATTCAAATTGAAATATTTGTGTCTAATTAGCCAGTTACTTGTATTCCACTTAACAATCAAAATTAATGATTATTTGATAAATAAATTTAAAAAAATTGAATTCAAAATATTGACAGTTGATTAGATAATAATCAATTCATAAATTTGAAAATATTGAATCTCATTAAAATTGAGTGAATGATGAAGAAACTGTAATAAGCATCTATGCAGAGACAATCTAAATATTTCAATTTTTTTGCATTTTTAATGTGTCAGTTTATATGTAGTGTTCATTATCCTCCCACCTCTTTGGTTCTAACCTTAAGTAAATATAGTGTCATCTAGGTTCCATAAGTTTATAAATGGAAAATTTATTAATACAGTTCAACATTTTTATATTTGATAAATGAAAAAAAAATAGGCCACTTATTCACTTACCCACTATCATATTTTTTGTTTTTACAACCAGCACAATTTTTTTTTTCTGATTAGCTGTAGTAACCCAGGTCTTTAATTCCCTTAATAATTGCTAAATATCTATTTACTGATTTATATATGTTTAGGCTAATTATAAATCAGCTTTGGAAAGAAAAGTTTTTAATTCTTGTTTGTGATTTTAATTTCTCTGGATCATAACTCCAGATTATGAAAATGATAGATACATGATCTATTATACAGTGAAAGCCTTCTGACAAATAAAAGATAATTTAAAACCAATACAGCTTTTTTTACAAAAAACCTCTAATAGGTAATATGATTTGCTAGATAATTATCAAAAGATTAAACCTTTTGCTAATTGCTGATTACTTATACTTGAAAGAAGTGGTGTTATTTATAGTTATGCCATATATAGTTTAATAGAGTAGCTAATTCTAGAGCTCTGCTACTTTTGATGTTTGAATTTTTTATGGAATTTCTGAATAATAAATTACTCTATTACTATTACTATTTATTCACAATGATGTGAAGACAACATGAATTAGAATAAACTGAGCGTGTTATTTTTTAAATTATTAATAATTTTCAGAAAAATTTTGTTTAATTGTTTAAGATACTCTTAATTCTTTTCTTAAACAATATTAAAATTTTAGTATTTTATATTTGTGCGTCTAATCATTTCTCAACATATTTAAATTTATGCATTCAATATAATAAAAAATCAAATATCTTATTGCTTGGGAGTTCATAAGTTTAAGCATCAGATATGACAGAGATATAGCCAAGATTCATGTATCTTGTGCTCTCGTTTGTCATTCTACCATTGCATTAAATTACCCAGAATACATATGCATGTGACTATATATAAACAATCTTGTGGCCTAGGAATGCTATATATATATATATATATGTATATTAGTAATAGTGAATACAGCATAGTTACTATAGAAATTGCATGTAAAATGTTTGCAAACCTTTCATCTATAAAAATCACAAATAAATCCATTAGTAAATGCCATTCTTTTTTAGTAATGATTTCCTTTAAATATAGTTTTGAAAGGTGATAGTAAATTAAACTGATATATCAATGGCAAATAAGGGCAAACTGTCTTAATTATGATATTGTTGCATGGTTGTGATCAGAAAATTTAAAATGCAAGCACTATAAAACATATAGACAATAGTTTTTTGAATAAAAGAAGTACATTTAATATTTTGAAACAAAGTGATATAACAGACATTTTACCTGATTTTACAAAACCCCAAATATTGTTTCCAACAAAAATTTATTTCTGTCTCTTCTGCTATTTTTTCTCTCATTTTTTCTTACCCCCCCCCCCTTATTTGATTATTTTCAATCATTTAGGTTAGCCATAACTTGACAATGAGATAGTGTGTTTGTGTAAGTACAGCATTTATGGCCTTTTTTGTGTATCCGTTTTTAAAAACACATCCTTAATTTTTTTTTTTACTTTTTGTCTTTTTCTTTTTTTTCTAATGTCAGACTAGTCATAATCATTTGGTAAGTAGCTGCTAATAATTCTAATTATTATAAGTTGATTATACATATTTATTTCACCAGTACAATACTGTTTTTCTGGCTATTGGTCCTGTTAGTTATGAAATGTACCAATACAGTTTAGGAAATTATAAGTATTTTTGTACTTTTTTTTTTTAAAATTAAAACTATTTTGTTCTAATGCTACATTTGATTTTTTTGTTGTTGTTGTATTGTTTTATATAAAGACAAAAAAAAAAAAAACTAATTTCATAATATTTTTCCAACTTATATTCTATGCACTGTGACTATACTCAAGCTATCTGAGTTATTTCAAATGTTCTGGTTTTAAATCTGAAAGTAAATGATAAACTTAAATTAATGGTTGCTATTGGTTTTCATAGCTAAAGGGTAGAGGGAGCTACGAAGTAAATGGTAAACTTAAATTAATGGTTGCTGTTGATTTTCATAGCTAAAGGGTAGAGGGAGCTACAATTGGGAAAGAAGTGAAATCACTAAAATATGTAGAAACTGACTTGGTATCATATTTTTGTAATTATGTAAGCAAGTTGGTTTGGTTATAAAATCCTTATAAGTTTTATTTTTCCAGGCTATTATTTGAATAGTTAGAGAAGTAAAAATTTAGTTGTTAGATGCATAAGTGCATTACTTCAAGCTGTGGATATTAATATCTCATTAATGAAGGCAAAACCCAGAAACTGACATCCTGATGTAAATATATTATTCAAGCTTTAGAATAAAATGAAAGAATTGTTCTTTTGAAATCATTGTTGTGTTGAAAAAAGATATGATTAGTCTCATAATTAAGCGCCTACAATTAGATTTAATTAGGAATAATTAACACTAACAAAATCTATTTGAATTTATAACTGTATTTTGAAAATAATTTTTTGAGAAGTTAGTCCATGAACTTTGTGATCATTACCAACTACTAAGCCAAACTGTTCAGTTCTCTTTTAGCGAGGTCGCTCATATATGATTTTATTGTTTATTTAAATATAAAAGACCTGACTAACAATGTTATATTGTATATAAGTTTTAAAAACATTTGCTAAAGATGTATATAAAAGATTCCATCTTTAAATGTCATTATAAAAATACATTTTATTGTAAATCTTTTTTTTATTTAATTTTTTTAGCTTGAGTCATAGGGGTTTGGAATTGTCGTTAAACAAAAAAAAAAGAAAAACTAACATTTATTTTTTTCTCTTAAATAAACATTTCTATCATTGATTAACTGACTAGTATGAAATATGTTCTGAAGGAAATGTCATTGTTAAATACTACAATACACATTAGGTGGTTGGTTTAATAAAGACATAAATAAGTGTTAAAGTTAATAATGTACTTTGGTATTCATACTTTTATTACTGGACTTACTCCTATTTGACGTCAATTGTACAAAAAAAACAGAAACAAATAAATAGTTGCATTGTTACGGATTAATTTTTAAATGTTGATGGGTGACTTGCAGAAAACCTGTTAATTTTTTTGTTTTTAAAATATATGATATCCCCCTCTGTTGAGAATAGAAATGTCACATGACCTATTTTAACTTTGTGAAATATGAGAGATGAAAGGGGGGAAACTTGTGGAATGTGATACTATCATTACCTGTGAAAAGCCGTAATAAATCAAAATTTTAAGACTATTTTGAAAGCCTAACCTTTGTAAAATGTTGAAAATTCTGAATATTTTGAATTACTAGTGGGACTGAAATCATTCTAAGTAGAACTGAAACAGTTTTTTTTTCTTAAAAAAAGCTTTTTGCTATAGTTTTTCAATACAAAAAATTTTAAATTATAAAATTTTATTTAAAAAAAAAAAAAGAGCTAAGAGAGATAGCGAGATATTTCATTGTAAGAATTAAGATTAATCCGGAGACTAACAGTCTGAAAATATAAAGTAAATGCTTTTCAAGTATATATTTATACTACAATTTAAATGACAATTTGAAAATTGCGAAATATAAAAAGATTTATTTGATTTTCATCTCAATTAAATTAATCCTTCTGCATAAAAAACAACACACATTAGTTTTAATTTTGTTAAAACTTTATTGTCTGTGAATTAATTTTTTAAAGAAAATGTATATATATATAGGTAATGTGTGTATATATGTCCGTGTTTATATATAAGACTCATGGTGTATCACTTTAATTTTTCGTGTCTATAACTTAAGGTTTCAGACTTCGAAATGGAGATGAGTAGCTGAAAAAATTTCCAAGAAAATGAAGACCATTTAATAACAGTTTAACAAATAAGTATCTATTTGATTAGTCTTCAATGATAAAATAAGGCGACAATCTGAATTGTTCATTCTCAACGGTTTGGTTACAGAAAAAACAAAACATGAATTTGATGTCATTTTTTGCTACCAATATAGAAAATATACGTGTACTGATAGTGAGCCCATAATTTAGTTTACTTATTTAAATATGTATAAAGGAGGTGGGTGACTATGTTTTTCGAGATATATTCTCAGTATAATATATATTTGGTCAATTGTACTTTTGGTGAATAAAAAATCTAGATTTCAAACAAAAGGAAATTGAGCAGGTAAAGCGGATGGATAGATAGAAAGTCAAGTACATAAATTTTACAAGGAAAAAAATATAAAAAGGAGAGTTGACAGGCAAATAAATGTAGAAAAGCAACAGGAAAATCAAAATATTCTTACATGATTCAGGTATGTAAAAAAAACATCAGTAATACTTAAGCAGAAGTTAGGAAGAAAGCAGATAATCAGCAATAAAATAGTGCATCATGTCTTCATTAAAAACAGTCAAATAACTGAATTATTTTTGCTTATCATTTGTGTAAAAAATTAGAGTGAGAATTGCAATGACTAAACAAATTGTTAAAGATACTGAGAGATTATGTTGTGACCCATCAAAATTAGACCCAAGAAAAAAAACTTCTTAAACATTTTGATTGAGATATCATATTATATTAAACAGAAAATAATGACAATTAGGATGAGAGATAAAATATTATGACCTTTAGATCTGATAACTGGAGATGAAAAAAAAAGAGTTATGTGGAAGAGTAATATTAATTACACAGAAATGAAATGAATAAAAGACCTATTAGATCGGGCATAGTTTTAGCCAAATAAAATATATATTGAAAGAGTCTGTGATAGATAAAAGAAAAAGAAGTTAGGAGAAGAGATCATCTTGAAAGAAATAATTGGGAATATTTAATGAGTAGAGTAAGAGATTGACTTAAGAGAGGGAGAGATCTGGTATGCTCTATAAGATCTGTCTTTTGGAAGATAAGTTTTGTTAGTGATGACATATATCAGATATTGGAAAAACTGCTTTTAGCAAAGATTTTTTATAAATATTCTCCTAAAGATCTAGACCTATCAACCTTTTTGATTTATAATTTCTCTTTTAAAAATAATTTTTTAAACTTACTTTTTTTAATCTTAAATTAATTCAAAATCATTCTTTATAATATTGACCCCCCCCTATATACCAGTCTATTGCAATTTAGTTTTAAGTTTACACTGATTTTTAGTGCTGAGGTATCAGTAATGATATATCAATGTAAGCTAGTATAAGTATTTAATAGATATTAGATGGAAAATGGAAGTGCTAAGCACATCTTTGCACTATAACTATTTAGTAGTTTTCTTTTGTTAGAGCTATTGTCAGATCAATTATCAGGATGCTTGAAAGTTTCAAACTTTACTTGACCAATATGGTGAGAACAAATATTGGCTTATAACTATAGTACAAAAAACAGTCTTTATAAAGAAAGTCAATGGCCAAAAACTAGTCTAAAATTTGTTTAGAATTTCCCTTTAGTATTTATATATTTTTATGGGGAAATCTTAGTACCTTATTTTAATTGCTTAAAACAAGAGTTCCCAAACATTTTTTTGGCAGCAGATCCCTTTACCAAAAACTTACTTTACTTACTCAAATTAATCAATTTGTACAGTACTCAATATTAAATATTTCACTAGATATCAAACTTTTCATTATAATCACTTGTAATTAAAGATTGAAAAAGATAAAACAACTGTAGAATATGGCATTATCTTGTGCAATATTTAATATCGAAACCTGCACTAAAGGAAATTTAAAGTAAAAAAATACAAACAGAGTTTTTTTTTAAATTTTTGACATCAACAAAATTACGACAACGAAAGATTTTAATCAGAATTATAAAAATAAGAATACCAAATAAATTAGCTTGAAAAACTGAATTTATTGACATGGATGCACCTGGTGATCTGTCAACAATTTATCTACATCCAGTTTTAAATTAGTGAATTGCATTTTCAAATGTCTATGTTCATTGATATGCAATCAATGTCTGAAAAAGACATGCGACACTGAAACCTCTCTCTACCAGATATGATAATGGAAATACCAGAAAATACTTTTGTACAACAGTCCATAGAGCTGGGTATGGAAGTGGAATATCTTGTTGCATCCAAAATGTTTGATAACCTTGTTTGGATTGTATCTTGAGATCCTCATTCATGCTGATGGTTATCAGCTCATCCTGCAAAATCATATTTGGTTCTGCACTAGTAGTATATGGATTTATTATCCAGACCAGTATTTCCAATAATAGAATATCTTTGAATCTAGTTTTGAAATCTAAGTGAAGAGTCTCCAAGTGGTTGATGTACAGTAAGATGTTTTGTCTTGGATTGTGCCTAGTTTAAATAAGTTGGGGGACTGGGGAAGCTCAGATCTTGCAATATTTTGTTTAAAAAATGTTAGGCTGGCAACAAAAGCTGATATTTCTGATTTTGCTTTGATGAGATTCAAATTGTCTTCTTGCAGTGGTAAATTAACATTATTAAATTTTCCAAATAAGTCAGTTAAATAAGCAATATCTGTTTTATTCTTAAGTAAATTTTCTTTTAAACTGGAATCCTCATCTTTCAAAAACTATAAAACAGATTGAAAAAGTGCAAAACATCTCACCAAACATAACCTTTTTAAAGCCAGTGGACTTAGATCTGGAGAACCAATCAATAGAAATCTTCATCGCTTTCCTCGCATAATCAAGTAAACAGTCTAGTGTTCAAAGCATTACTTTGAATTTTGTTCACAGCTGTTATAATAAACTGAAGCGATTGATGCAATTTGTCACTAAGTTTCTTGGCTACTAAATGTTGACTATGGATTTTGCAGTGAACTGCAACCACTTCACCTACATGTTATTTCAGGTAACTTATGAAACCACGATAATGACCAACCATAGTTGATGCTCCACCTGTTCCAACAGATATTATATTTGTCAATGGAATCACTTTTTCCCTGAAAAATATCTCCATTAAATTTAAAATTGATTCCTCTCTGGTGTCAGTTTCTAAAGTTCTAGCAACAAGCAGTTCTTCATGCAGTTCCTGATCTTAAATAAAGTGAACGTATACCAGCAACTAAGCTTCATTACTGGGTAATGTTGACTCATCCAGTTGGAAGGAAAAAAACATTTTTTTTGCAAATGATTACACAAACTGTTTTCCACTTCATGACTCATTTCATCGATATGTCTTTGAATTGTGTTATTACTCAAAAGAATCTTTATATAACATCTTGTGCAGGTTTGTGGAATACAGTGTTCAATACCTTTGTAATGGCCAGTATAATCAGTTTTTCCCCTATAGTCTGTGGCTCACCAGACTTTGCGATGAGTAGATATGTTGTATGATGTCCTCAAACCATCATTTGCTTTGATGATGAAACAAACATATTACCTATCATAGTTCTCTTTAAAATTTTATCTTTAAGTGATTGAAAGTATAATAAATCTTTTTCTTTTTTGTCAGGGTGAATTCTGTTCAAATGATCTGCTAGTTTTGATGATTTTATAATGTCATTTCTAAAGACTTTTTCACATATGAAGCACATTGGTAAATATTTGTTTGATAATGATGAGACAAATCCCAGCTTCAAATAGTCCAAGCTGTACTGTCTTTATTTATTTTTTGGTTCAGTCATATTATTCTCATAAGAAATAAAAACTTTTATTAACAAACAATTTCAACAGTCTCTTTGATAAAAAAACAACAACAACAACAATAAAGTATGTACTTACTTGAAACAATAGATTTTTGTTCAAATTCGAATAAATAAACTGTATCCTCTGATTTTCTTTTTTGTAGTACTGCTCCTCAATAAATAATTATATTCACAGTTCAAATCACAAATAAGTACAGGTCACATCAAACAAACCAATTTAGTGTTTTATGAAAGCATGACCATACAAGATTGATAGATTCGGCTAATATCATCTCATCCCACCATGAGCAAGCATGGACATGCATCATTTTTTATGACTGCACTTGCTTTGATAAGTTTGATAAGACAATGCACAGACATGTTTGTGCTACATGATTTTCATGCATTCTTATGTGTGACTCTTTTAATGACACATTTTATCTTTTTGTTCACAAGTTTGGTATGTAATGTGTTTTTATTAAAAAGATGTTTTCTCTTTCAAGATAATTTTATTTGACCTATAAGTGATTACAAAAAAAAAATAAAAATAAAAAAATAACAAGAAATATCTAGTCGAGGTTACAGGGTGGTATATACAAAGAAGAAATGATTCAAAAGTCAGTAGAATATAACCTGTGGATGCAAGGTGAATATTAATCATCTAGTCTATAACGAAATACCTTTGTTAGTAAACCCTGTTTTGGCAAGTTATGGTTGGAGGGTTTTATTAAATCATAATAAGATATTAAGTCATAATAAATATTTTCATATAAATTATTTAGGGGTTGGTTGGAGAGGTGCTGTTTAGACCAGTTGTGAATTCCTAATAAATATTTTCATATAAATTATTTAGGGGTTGGTTGGAGAGGTGCTGTTTAGACCAGTTGTGAATTCCCATGTTAATATGGCCAGGTATGGATCGGCCTCTCTCTTGTCTGTTTCTTGGATATTTTTAATTATGCTGAGAAAGCAGTTATTGATTTCGTTAAGCAGTAATTTTTGAAAAATCACCTTGCATCTGGTCAACCAGATGGCAAAGTTTATGTAGGTGGCGAGCCTGATTTCAGCGAAAATGCCTCTATTTAAAACCCCTTCAAGAGATGTTAGATCTGGACCATTATTATCAATGTGTTTCTGGAAGTTTTGTCTTAGTCCCTGCCAGACCGGACAAAGGCGAAGGATATGGTCCATATCTTCTGGGCTGGAAAGACAGAGACAACATATGGGATCTATGCGGAAGCCTCTTCTATTAAGAAATATAGCAGTGGAGAGGCTACCAAGGTTAATTTTGAGAAGAAAGTCTGTGTGTTTAGGTGCTAGTTTCAATCTACGGGCTAGTTTGCGCAGTTTGTTTATGTTGATGGGGAGGTAAGTGTGTGCCTTCTGGGTATTTGAGTTGGATAGGTTGAAGGCTTCCCAATAGGTTATTTTTGAATTGAACATGGTCGCGGAAGGTACTATGTGCGTAAAAATGTATGATATCTGCATTTGTAGCCAGATGGGAGTGAACCTCTGAGGGGGCGGTCTATCAGTGGGAAGCACTTGCTCTTTGGGAAGCGGACATTGGAAGGTCCTGCAATCAGAATAAAGTTTATGGATCATATTGTAAGTTCTCTGTATTGCGAATACCTTTATTGAATGCAGTCCCAGTCCATTCATGTCTCTTGGCTTTTGAAGGGTGTGCAGACTGATAAATGATTTGCGCCCACCTCTACAGAGTCGCAGACAATGGGATTCTACTTTTTTAATGAAAGCTTCTGTTGGTTTAAAACCCGCAAGATAATATATAATCTTGGGGAGTATGAGGGAGTTTAAGAGTGAAACCTTTCCAAATGTAGATATATATATTCTTGAGAGGCATGTTATGATGATGTCTATTTTGTTTAGTAGTCTTCGTTGTGTTTCCATCCTCATTGCTGTAGGGGATAGTGACATATTGAATCCCAAGAAAGGCTGAGGCATAGCTTGTAATGAACCTGTTATCCTGTTAGCTGTTTTGATATTCCAAATTGCTGATTTGTTCCTGTTAACGGTAAGCCCATGCGTCTGAGCATAGTGCTGTAATAGGCTTTCAAGAATGTTTATTTCTTCATGTGATTTAAGAAACACCACCACATCATCCATGTAGGAGATGTGGGAGATGTTTTCATTAAGAAGAGGGATGGAGATCCCAGGCAGTGCATCCTCAATGCTCAAAAGCAAGGGATTTATATAGATCATGAAGAGGAGAGCACTTAATGGGGAGCCCTGGGGAATGGAGATGCAGGGTTTGAACCCAGGGGCAATTCTCCCATTTAGAGAAAAAAAAATCTCTCGATTTGCTAGGAGATTCTCTATGATCTGAATGTATGCCAAAGGAACATGAAGAGCCTCTAGTTCACCAAGTAGTACATCTATTCGGACAGAGTCAAAAGCCCCGGCAAAGTCTAGTTGGACTGCGACTGGCCGGGATTGTTTTGTTCTATGGATATGATCAACGAGGAGTCGAAATCGGCTTACAGCATCGCCAGTCGATGAACCCCTCTTAGCATATTGATGCCTGGAAAGTTTTGATATGATTTTCTCTTGAATTTTATCTTTTATAATGCTTTCGATAATTTTGATTAGGAGAGGAACCATGGATATTGGTCCAATGTTATTTAAGTCCACAGGTAAATCTTTCTTTCTTATGAAAGGGACCACTGATATAGGATATATCCCTGGAAGATGTAGGCTATCAGTGGCTAAGAGATCAATGATTCCCCTTGTAACATGTATGGTAAATTTTTCCAAGTGTAACAGAAGAAATCTAGGAATTCCATGCATGCCGGGATGAGTGTGTTCAGGCAGGCTTTTAATTTTGGAGATGATATCAGCTTCAGTAATGCTGTGAGAGTTATTTGAGTCTTTCACAAATTTGTGTCGTCTGGCAACAGTTCCAATGGGCTGCAGTTTGGTGGAATAATAATCCCTAATTTTGTTAAGCATACTGATGCCAGAGTAAGTAATACCGTCAAGGCACAAAGAGGAGGGTGTGTGATTTCTTTTTCCTGACCCGAGGGCCCATCTGATATAACCTGGAGTCCAACAATCTTGTTGTTCCAGATAATTGCGTGCTCGCTTAATACGAATATATTCCACAAGAGTCATTCTGGTTTGTTTATATGTATGTTTTAGGAGTAGAATTTGTGGGATGTTGTGTTCTGTAACTTGGATGCTTTTCAGTTCAGATGTAGTCCGATCAAGTTCTGAGAGTAATCTTAATGGCCCTTTCTGGTATCTATTGTATTGGTTAATAAACTTTTGTGTTGTGGTTATAAATGTATTCCATCCTTGTAATGCTGGTAGATTCCATATCTTCTGTTTTTGAAAGGTGATGTATATATCTGAGATTAATTGGGGGGGGGCACATTGTGCCTGTTGAGTAATCTCATCATCCGGGGAGGTTGGTTGATGTATGAAGTTGTGGTTGCAATTTGATGGTAGCTTGAACAGCGAGATGATCTGAAAAGGCAATAGGCCAGAGCTGTGTATCTATGAACGAGATCATTTCAGGAGAGTAGAATATGAGGTCTATGAGCGAGTGAGTACTTCTGGTATAGAAAGAGAAGGCTCCTTCATGAAAGAGTGCTTTCCCACTGTGTATGTTTCTAGCAACCATCTTTAAATATTTTTTCTCAAAATTATCAAAAGTGTGGTTGAAATCACCAAGCCAGATAACTGGGCTAGGGTTCGATCTAATTGCTATGTTTATATTATGTATAACTTTGTGTACTATTTGTTCATCTTTAACCAGATACACATTGATAAGAGTGAACAGAAAACCCTGGATTTGTATAGTAGCAATAATGCAATTGGTATCTATGTGCAGGATTTTGAAGAAGTCAATAATTGAATTTCTATTGATGATGAGAGCAACCCCAGCGGTAGCTGAGATGGAGAAAGAGTAAATAAAGTAACCAAAGCTCTCTATTGTTTTTATTATCGTGGGGTCTGTGTGAAGGTGAAGCTTAGTTTCTGATAAGCAAAGTATATCTGGTTTTTGGAGTTTGAACCAATGTGAGATAGCAAACGCCCTGTCTTTGGAGTTAAGCCCCCTGACGTTGAGTGACGTTATTGTGAATGACATTTTGAAGTAGGTTGCTTGGTTTCTTGTTCATTAGCTAGAATACTTGCAGTGAGCTGGTAGTCTTTTTGCATTAGGCAGACTTCAGGATCAGTTGATGGGATCCATAATGTTAAATCTTGGGGGGCTATTTGCCCAGAGGTATTAGCTTCAGGTTGGGTATGATATGAGTTTGATGTATTGTCATTATCTGATTTTAGGGATTCATCTTTCCGTTTTTTATAGTTGGGACTAGCATTGCAGTGTATGTCATCAGAGGTTGAGGTGGTCTCATTTGAATCGATATTTCCGCTATTGTTATTGTTGTGAACAAAGGTGGTGGATTGTGTGTTTCTGTTGCGGCGCTTTTTCCTTTTGCGTGGTGTGGTGAAGGGTTTAGGGACATGGTCAGGCCCAGACTCTGTGAGGCTTGCAGTTTCTTCTTGCCTAGTTTCAGCATCCGTTTCTTCTTGCTCAAAGTCAGAACAAGTGTCTGTTGAAGAGAAATAAGTTTTGCTTGTCTTGTTTTGACGTGTTTGGTGGCATCCCTGTGGGTTGGTTTCTTGGCATTGGTTTTGATTTTTTATGTTGTTTTGATGAGAATCATTTGTTGACTGATTATATGTTTTCAGCTTGATAGAAGTCTCATGCTCTAAATTTATATCTTGATTATGTTCTATTTTGGGTTTTGTCTGTTGCATGTTTTGCTGTTCTTGTATATGCTCTTCTTTTGAACCACACTGATGTGACCGACCCGCAAAGGTACCGCAAGAGGTGCATTGTCTGGATGGGCAGTTGCGCAGCAGGTGTCCCGTCTTCCTGCATTCGAAACATTGCGATTCTACTCCCCAGAATGAGATGAAAAGAGGCACTCTTCCAATACGGATTGTGGGGGGGATATCTAATGGCACTATTCCTTTTTTAATGTAATTCGAAAGAGTGCTATGTTTTGCGGAACTTCTTCTTGTATTCCAGGGACCCTAAGATATTTAAAAGAAGTGACTTGCCCATAAGGCATTAGAAGGTTTTGTAAGTCAGAAATATTGAATCCCAAACCACAATTTTTTACCCTGCCACTTATTGAAGTGTCACGGACTATGTTTGGATTGATGGTAATTAGGTATCTGTTATCAAGTATCCTATATTTGTTTTTAAAAGCTTGTTTTGCCATGATGTTTGTAAACTGGAGGATTATATAACGAGGGTTGGGGTGATATGATACCCTTTGAATCACTTTCCAGAGATCTTGGGCTTTTAGCAGGTCGAAGAGTTTACTGGTTGGAAAAGGGAATAATCTTAGTAAGTGGTCTGTAGTTGACAGGATGAGTGAGGCTTCATCATTGAAGATAGCGAAAGATTTTAGTAATCCTTGTGGCATGGCTTCATTGAATTTGGTAACTATTTCAGTATAAAGCTGATGATTATTGAGTTGGTCATGAGAACTGTTTGATGGCTCATGTATAAACATTCCTGTGTCTGATGCCTCATCCAACTCCCCCATCAACTCAATCAATTGTTGTGTGGCTTCATTATTGTCTTGCGGATTATTTGAATTGTGTTTTTTGTTTCCTGTTACAGATTTGTCATTATTGTATGATTTTACAATGTTTGCATAAGTGTTGGCTGTTATGTTATCTTTTTGTGTATAATCTGGTTTAGTTATATATCTTTGTGATTGCTTAAATTGTTCATTTGTTGTTTTATTGGAATCGTGATTATCATCTTGATGTTTGAAATATCCAATGTTTTGCTTTATTTCAGAGGAAGAGCTGATGTCTGTAGACTCTTCACTACTAGTGTGATCTGGGTTTTTTGTTTTGTTTTCAGGCACAAGCGTTGATGTGAAACTGGGTTCATAATTTTTTCTCTTGTTCGCGGAAAGATTGTATTCTATAACATTCGCATGATTGACGTTAACTGATCGCGTTGTTCTAATTTGCGTTGCTTTTTGCGTATTTTCGCCGCTGCAGATTTTATGTTTGGCTAAAAAAAAATTTTGTTTTTCATTTAAAGTTGATTTTACAATGTGGTGAGGAGTTAATTCTCCATCAGAAGGGTTTTGTAAAGGGTTTCGTTCTGTTTTAAATGTTTTCTCTTTGGTATGAGGAAACTTATCCTTGTCGTTTTCCCTTCGTGTTTGTTTGCCAAGTTTTAACGTTTTATGTGTTTCTAAAATAAAAAGATGTTTTTTTTTTAATTGTTTTACTTCTTAATTATGTACCTATTGATTGAAGTAACAAACAAATATCAGTAATAAGGGGGTCTATTTTTGCTATCATTGACAGTAAAAAATTTTTTTATTGAAACTATCGACCCCAGGGGATCGATATCTACCATTTTGGGAACTCTATTTAAAATATTACCAGAATTAAATATATATATATTATCATCATAATCATTATTATTATCATCATTGTCAAAAGACCATTAATAATTAATTCATTAAACAAATGACTTTAAAACTCACTAAATAATTGAAATGTTATGCATGTTATATGAGTTATTTTATATCTAATTAAAATTCTCTTTTTTATTTAAATAATAATTGCTTATATATGTATAAAATAAATTGTTTTTTTTTAATGATTTTTTAGTTTTTTGGAGGAGTTTTATAGGCATAATTTTACAATAGCATTACATATTGCATTAGCAGCAGTAATTCTATATAGGTACCAGATGGCAGCACCAAAAGTATCAGATTAGTTTCTAGCTGTTGGCTTTCATCAATAGAGACACAGAGTTGCATATATCCCTCAAGGAAACTGTTCTATTTTTCATAATATTCTGAAAATAATCTATTCTACTCTGGTATTGCTATTTATTGTAGATTGTAGTGCTTACAATAGATAGCAACACTGGAGTAGTATAAATATTTTACTTCTGAAAAGCATTATGTGAGCTGGGATCATGTTATTTTGGATTTTATTCTGAAAATACATAACAAAATTCAAAAACCAACCACTATTTTTCTATAAGAAATCATTTGTGTAATATGTATGTATATATTTGTCAACTTTCTAAATTGTGTAAAACATTTGTCAGTATAAATATTTTTTCATTGTTTTATTTTTTTAAAATATTATTTTACTTTGTTTGATTAAAATATTACCAGAATTATAAATGTATTATCACAAACAGATAATTATTAATTAATGACATGTATGTTTTAAAATCCTAAAGATTTAGAAAAACAAGTCACAACATGCTTATTTAGCTATGTAAGTCTTAGATTAGGTCAAAAACTATATTTTAGTTACCTAAGTTAAATGGTAACTGTCAATACTTATGATTCTTTGGTGAAAGGATAATATATATCAAAACAAGATATCAAATGATTCATAACTTGCATTTAACATTTGTTTTAGTGATTGTAGTCCATTATACATTTATTCACTCTAGTTTCATCTAAATAAGCAATAGTAATGAGTGAAAATCAGATGGCCATTATAGACAGTATTGAAACTTTTAAGTCATTAACCTGAAAAGTATGAAATAAGTAAAGGTGGCTATTGAATGGATATGTGCAATCTAGTGCTCCTTTCTGTTGAAAGCCAGTTACTAAAAACTAATCTGAAAATGTAGTTGTTGCTATCCACTGCAGGATGGTCTCTCCAAGTTTAAGCCATCTTCTCCCATCTTTAGCTTCTCTTCTCCATATCACCCCTGCACACTTTCTTATTTCATCCATCCATCTCACATGTGATCTCTTTCTGGGTCTTTTACAATCTCTTGGAATCCAATTTAAGATTGCAATTCTCCATCTATTATCATTTCTTCTAGCAATATGTCCAGCCCAATTCCACTTGAGTCTTTTAATTTTTTTAATGAGATCAACAACACCTGTTTGTTATTTCATTTTCGATCTCTTCTTGTTATTCCTAACATGTATATCTCCATACTTCTTAGATTACTCATGCTTATGTAGATAGTTGTAGAATAATATAGGGTATATTACTTTTCTTAATGCAGAATCATGTATTAAGTTATTTTAACATTTCATGTTCATAATTGGTTCATTAGGGTCAAAAGCCACATGCAGCATTAACAATTTTTAACATATTTTTTAACCATGACAATATTATATTTTAAAAAATAATGATAATAAAAACAAATAGTACAAGAAATATTAAATGGTTCAGAAAATAATATACATTTAAACTATTCACAACCATGTGCATAAATACTCATTTATTTGCTAAACTATATATTTTTCTGTACAACATATTTGTTGGAATTAAGATCTCAGAAATATAGAAAGATATCTGTATAATATTGACTTCTCAATTTTACTTTCATACTTTTGAAATAATATAAAAATACTTATATACAATGTCACTAAATTTAGTGGTTTTTTTTATTCACAATCACATTACTGGTTAGATGACATAGCCACCATATCCAATTATTATATCTAATTTCTGGGTAATTTATCTTCAATTGCAGAAAAAAAAAATGTTTCCTTTCATTTAACTTTTTTCTTTATTAAGCTCTATAAACTATCAGCTCAAAAGTGTAAGTGGTCTATATCTGAATGTGATTTACATATTGATCTAACTAAATAGATAACAGAATCTACATATTTTGTTCATCTTGGCTATAAATTAACTATAGATATATAGTCTTTTGAATGAAGCATGTTATATATCAATCTGTCACATGACTCTTTTATAGTTAATTTATTTAGATCTTCAAGTTTTTACTATAAATGTTTAACAGATATTAATATATATATTATTAATAAATAGTTTTTAGGAAGTCTTCAAGATAACAATCAGCTATGCAGATATTTTAAATTTTAAGATCATAATTAGTGATTTTATACAATCATTAACTATAAACAAAAGTAACTTGTGTATTTTTTGCATTTTTTTCACTTCAAAGTTAGCCATTATTCTTTTGTAGGTTGTGATACAAGCACATTTTACTTTATGTTTGTTTTTGGTGCTTTATGTATTTATAACTGCTAAATTTATACTTGGCAAAACTTCAAAATCAGTTTAATGTATAACAAACTGAGTGAGATAAATTGTGGAGAGTATAAACGAGTTGTGAAATGAATAATTGAAAGAGATTTTTAAAGAGAATTGGATTTTTAAAATGATATATCTAGTAATCTCAAATTTACATACACTAAATTTTTTTCCAGGGACAATAAGAGTACTATGCTCAAGTTATAACATTTGATCTTCAACCATATAGTTAATCATTGGTTGCATTTACACTTTAATATGATTTATTCTAGCATCATAATTAGTGATATGTTTACATTTTTTAGTATTATAAAATATTGTAAAAGAACAAGACTTTTTAAATTTGAATTTGAAAATCATGCCTTTATTATATATACACCTGGGTCTCATTTTATGCAGTAGATAGGTACCTCAGAAAATGCACACAAAAGAAATCGCACAAAAATAGACTTAACTTACATTGAAAAATGGGGGATATGTTTTGTAATTTTCCAAAAATCACATAAAAGCAAAGCAACAACGTAAAATTACTTTAAAATTCACATAAAAAAAAGGTTGTTTTCTCATCCTTAGTGTTCACCTTGAGATATCGCTACTTCTAGGTAAATTCCTAGAAATATACCATTTCACCAGCCTTCACCCAACAAAAGAGGAATTTTTCTACGTTAAAAACGCAGAAAAGTCCTCACATTATGTTGGATGGAGGAGGCGGTGGTGACAGAAGCCAACACAAAGAGACTTCTTTCTATGATAAAACACAGAAAGAGTTCCTGACAACTGCTGGTTATGGCTTTTTTTCTATGCTAAAAGCAAAGAGAAAGAAATGCCTCGATCGGCTGCCATAGTAGTCGATTTTGTTCATCATTTTCTCGTAATAGAATATCTATTTTTCTGTAGTTTCGTGTGAGAGTGTGTGTATTTGAAGCAGTCATAGTTTTTTAAAATTTGATAAGACATCTATTTTTTTTAATGTGTTGTAACTTACTTTACTGTTGTAAGTTTAGTAATAATGTCCTGAAGATTCCATTACGAAGGGATAACCGTCAAAAATTGCTTTTAAGGGTCTGAAAGGGAAAAAAAATCAAGGATCACGTGAAATTACCATTTTCGCAAGAATTCATCTATGACCAGTTACTTTCATTATATATATATATATATACGCACAAACAAAAACAACCTACTGTCTAATTGTTAGGAATTACTTGTCCAAAAAATAAAATTAGTCGGATTTTTTTTCTTTTTATTTTGTTACATTTATTATTTCAAAATAAGATTAGTTTTTATATCTACACACTAACAAAAACAACCCAGTTCCTGATTAATTATTGTCTTTAAAAAAAAAAAAAAGCAAATTCAACGGGGTTTGATTTTTTTCAATGGAGTCTTTGAATTATGGTTTGTTTGTTTTTATATATATACACAAGATTTACCAAAAAAAAAAGAAACCCACTTTCTGATTAATTACTGTCAAAAGAAATGCAAATTAGTCAGCTATCATTTTTAAATTTAGTATTTCAATAACGATACCCATTTTATATAGACAGACTTAACAAAAACAATCCACTTTCTGATTCATTACTGTCCCCAAAAAAGAAAAGAAAATGGAAATTAGTCGGGTATCATTTTTCAATCGAGTCTTTCAATGACAGTCCTTTACTAATAGTAGTCGGGTATCAATTCTAAATTGTAGTATATAAATTACGTTACTTTTTGATAGATTTAGAATTACGTCTTGCTTTTTTTGACCAAAAATACCGTAACTTTAAAAAAAGACACACGTAAAGTCCCAAAAAAAAAATGAGAAAAAGCCCCGTAACTTTAAAGACACAAACTCAAAAACAATCTAAGATTAATAACATTGACTTATTACATCTTGCTTTTGAATCAAATTATTGATTTACTCTCGCAAAAAAAATACCGTAACTTTAAAAAGACACACCTAAAGTCCAAAAAAAAATAAATTCAAAAAAGCCCCGTAACTTTAAAGACACACACACAAACTCAAAAACAAGATAAGATTAATAAATATTTACTTATTACGTCTTGCTTTTGAATCAAATTATTGATTTACTCTTGCAAAAAAAAAAAAAAAAAGACCGTAACTTTAAAAAGACACACGTAAAGTCAAAAAAAAAAAAAAAAAATTAGAAAAACACTGTAACTTTAAAGACACACACACACAAACTCAAAAACAAGATAAGATTAATAAACATTTACAAAAATGAAAAAAAAAAAACTAACATTGTATAATAGTATTAGTTAGTAGAATATTTTAGAGATCTTTTTAGATCAAATCGATCATTTAGGTCCAGCCCGGAATCGTTATATGTATATGTTTTTGATTAGCATCAACGCCATCTTAAGGTGAACACCAAGGATGAGAATACAACCAAAAAAAATAAGAAAATAAAATACGACTAATAAAAAATTTCAAATTTGAAAAAAATTGATACAAGACAAACTTTTTACTTTTTTATTAACTACAGTATTTAATTTTATTCAAAACAATATATTTTTATGTGTAATTTACATTTTACATACATGTATGGTATTTTAATCATTATCGCTATTTGTGACATCAGATTCATCATGATGCGATGTGATGTGAGGTACTGTAGCTTCTCCTTAAATGAAGTCAAGAGGAAATACAACTAAAACATTTTCCAATCGCTGTTGATCCTTCCCATTCCACTAAGCGTTCTAAAATTGAAATTTTTGTTTCCAAAAAAATTCATTTTCTTGGGTGTTTTTTTTCTCACCATTAGAGTAAACTAAAAGTTTAAAATAAAAAAATAAGAACTTAGACTTATGATAATAAAAAGACACCGACTTACCACTATTGGGCAAAATTTAATTAAAAATTAAATTCTTATTTTTGTCTTTACTTTCTTAATTTTCAATTCCATTTAAAAATCAAATTTCATCATTTCACATTATCTTAATTTCAGATCAGACATAATTTTTAAATTGTGAATTACAATTAAAAATCAGATTTTAATTGTCAAATTTAATTGTGCCCGCTGCTGTTACTCATCTTTTAAAAATAAACCTGTGGACACTAAATGATTAATTGATTACATACTTTTTATAAAAAGCAAAAATAGAATGTGATTTAAAATGCAAAAACAACATACATAGTATATGCATCTATAACATTTGAACAGATTTACATTATAATCTTGTAAAATTTAATGTGTTTATATAAAATGGGGAAATCCTGATTTTAAGTGAATTATGAACTTCTTTATTGCATAAAATCTATTACAGTACTATTATAAAGCACTGAAAATATTGAAATTATTAAATGGAAGTCAAACTCCAATAATGTGCTATTACTTTAAATATGATGTGCGCGCACAAAATTTATAATATTTAAAGTAATAGCGCATTTTGGAGCTCGACTTCTGATCTAATAATTTTTATCACATAAAAGAAAACCGCATACAAAGATATTAAGAAGAAACATGAATCACATAACTTCAAAATCACATTAAATAAATCCACATAAAACAAGACCCGGATGTATAATACAAAAATAGTAGCCAGTTTACAATGTAAAGATAGTTAGATGAAGTTTTTTGACGATTTAGAATGTGCATATATTTTAATTAGACAAGAGAGTGGAGAATGATTAAAAATAATTTTTTAGGTAAAATTATTCAGATATTGTGTATGTTTGTACATGCATGTATGTAAGCACATATGTATCTTTATACTGCACCAAAATTGGATGTATTAAAATTTTAAAATCCTCATCTAAATATATATGTGTTTATGCGCTTTGCAGTCGAATGCATGAATAAGTTTTGTTAAACATGATATTTTATCTAGATAAGAATAATTTCTAGTTTTAATTGTATCTTGACTCTATGGTTAAGATCCATACGTTTAATACAGTAGTAGTATATGATTCAGTAGTTGAAAGATCTTGAATTAAAGCTCCACTTATAACAATGTTGTTTGCATGTTACTTGATTTTCCATGACTTTCCAAAAATCTTTCAATTATTATTATTATAATAAAAAATTAATTTTTAAAAATTATTATTATTAGAATTATTATTTTTTGCCCAGTGAATATTAGCACAAAAAGAAAATGAACTGGAGAGCTTAAAGGTTCTAAATTGAAGTTCTGCCCATTGTTTTGATGTCCAGATGTGTCATGATTTCCCAACCAATAACCATTCAAATTTTAATACTCTTTCTTCTTTTTCTCCCTATTGGTTTTAGTTGGTTTTTTTTTTTTAATTTAAAAATTGAGCAGCTATAATAATATCTCGACAGATTGAAATATTATTAGTTTATTTTTAAGAATCAATCATTACTATTCAGTAAGTCTTTAGATAATAATTGTTAATATGATATTCTAAATTATATTTTAATCTTTGTGATCGTAAATTATTGTATTTGTTGTACAAATATACATATATGTTTCTATTTTTTAGTCTGTATATTAATTAGACTGTTATTTAAAACTACTGAATGTAATTTTTGACATTAGGTTGATCTTTACTAATAACCTTATGACTTTTTTTATTTCTAATAAAAATTTCTAAGTGAATTTCTTCCTACCTTGATATTTTTTCCTTTAAGATTTTTGTTATTAAAGAAAAATGACTTTTGTTTTAATACAAACTATTTAATTTGACTAACCCATTGTCTTTAAGCATAAAGGTTAATGTTTTTTTCTTGTTCATTCTTTTCAGTTTTAATATGGTCTTTCCATTAAAGTCTCATGACATCTTATCAAAAAATAGCATTAATAAAACACAAACGAAATTTATGAAACATCTGGATAAAAGTAATATATATTTTTTAGTAGTTTTATTTAAAATTTCACAAGGATGAGATATCTGCAGAAATAAGTTATTGCCCAAACTTTCTATTGCACTTCTGAGATATGCATTATTTGATTTTAAAATTTGATAATTAAAAAGTTATCAATTTTTGAAAGACAAAATTATTATTAATAAAATACTAATAGTCAGATTCTTGCTTTACTGATCATGATAGTAATGTTGGGAATAATTTATAAGTATATATTCTGTATTTTAGCCTTTGTATTACATAACTAATCTCGGTTTAAAATAATCTTTAAATTGCACATTGTAAAGATCTTTTTAGCAGCCTTACACAGAAGAACAATGAAGAAAGTACTAGTCACAGGCTTGCATATTGCCGGATGGTAAAAGTTTGAACAGTTTGCATTTTTTTTCTAAAAATGATTTAATATCCTCTCATTTACTAAATATTAACTGCATTCACTGTGTTCTGGCAGCATGATAAAAGAATTATAAACCTGATTGGAACTTGATATTAAATATGTATAAACATACTAAATGCAATTAAGTCTTCTTTCATTCAATGATCTCTCCTAAGAAAATTGTTTCAGTTGGAATTCAAACCCATATCAAGAACATGGTACCTGATTTTCTAGCAATATATTGTGAGACCATTCACCAAAGTGTTATAATGTAGCTTTAAATATGAGATATTTTTAAAAGCTGGATTAAAAAGTTGGCAAGATACCACCATTGGTGATTAAATGTTTGTTTGGTCCTTATATTCTATTTTTTTAAAACATTTAATTTGTCTTTTGAGTACAGTATTTGACATAGACTAATGGCAACAAAATAGTGTCAGAGGATCTATAAAACAGTTTAATAAGACTGATCGTGCTATAAATTAAATAACTATTATCAAATATATTGTTGAAATACAATTTTCATTATTCTGCTATAATTGCTATTATTTATACTTCTGGTGAAGCTTCTGCTATTGAGTGTTCTAGTTTTTCATTTTGATAATTATGCCAGCTTTTCTCATTGTTTGCCATTGTTGTTGCCTTTATTATTATAATGGTTTCTGATGTTGTACATAATTCTGATATTGCAGATGTTTACTTCAAATTTCATCTAAATGTTATTAGTTATTATTACTACAATTGATGATTCTACTGTTATTGTTATTGAATGTTTTTAATGGGGTTTTTTCTTCACTGTTTACACCATGGGCTAAATTTTTCTTGCCAAAATGGCAATTATTAATTAGTGATGCCATTAGCACTGGATTCTGTACTTGATATTGCAATTAAAAAAAAAAATTATGAACATTGAATTATTTAAATTTTAATTTATAAGAAAATATGCAACAAAAATATTAAAAAGTTATACTATAGCCAGATCATGTTAACTGGGCTATTAAATTAAGCATTATATTAAAAAAATTGTTAAAGATCTAACAAGATATAGATTCAATCTGATAGAAATGAAAACATTGGCCTACAACATTAATGAGTACAGATATGCCATTGTAGTAGTGGCAACACATGCATTAAACACATTTATATCAAATGATACAATAAGTTTATAATATAATTGGGAGATAATCTTTATAATGTAAATGTGATCTGCATTACTGATAATAACCCTATTCAAATTCATCTTAAAATTCTCTTTTCTACTCCATAAGTACTACATTTGGGTTGCCAAATAAAATTAACTAAAAAATGATATTTGGGAAAATAAGATTTGCAAAATGAAATCATTTTTATAGTATATATTGTAACAAACGGGGTTCGAATACAAGCATATGTAATATATTACTAATTGCGAGTGTTAATGTTGAGCGACTATATACGAAAAGATATATATGTAAATAGTCATTCGAACCCTGTTACAAAGAGTGTGAATGTTAGGTGGGTATGCTTATATAAATATATTTGTATATGTGAGTATAAAATGTGTGTATGTATTAACGGTGATGGTTACAAACAATTATATACGGAGCTGTATAAGTTGTAATTGATTATTCGTATATATTTTATCCGTTAAAAATTTTCTTTAAGTCTGGTTAATAATGTTGTCGGGAACACGTGTTTTCTTTTGCTAATTAATCTTTTGAACATATGAAGATAGAAATAGAAATAAATCAGTTGCTGTAAGCAGTTTAGTAATAACTGGCATCAAGAAGTCCGAAAACGGGTCAGGTGGGTATCTTTGGAAAACAATAGAAGAACGGGACAGTGGCGTAGGGATATTGGAAGAAAATTTTACAAAGTTAAAGAGTGAAAACAAAAGAACTTTTTGTGGGCTCGAGAGTGGAAAAAAAAAAAAGAAAAGAAAAAAAAAAACACGGCTTGGACTACAGAGTGTGTGGACGTATAAAATTTTCTTAAGAAGTTTATTAATATTTCTCACCCAAAATGTCGGGGTAATTCAATAGCGCTAGTTTCGTTAACCGATCCAGTGGACAGTTGTCGTAGAACCCATCTGAAGTGGACCTACGAATTTCGCTATACAAAAGAGTTCTTGTTCATCAAGTGTAATGGCGACGAAAGATCTAGGAAATGGGACCCTTTCATAAAGTGAGTGAATCATCTGCTCCACCTCTGGAATAAGCTATTCGATATACCACATTGGAAATCCTTGCCATCCATTATATCAACCAGACCAGTATTCGTGGAGAATTATAAATGCGGACTTGGCTTTGACCGTGTGAACGGTCGACGATACTTAAGGTAATTGACGTTTACACTAAATATATGTTCAATGAATGCGTCTTGGTAAAGAAACTAGTGTTACCTCAATATTAATTCCTATAATAAATCTCTTTTAAATTAAATAAAATAACAACTTTAAATAAGCAGCTCTGATGTATAATTGCAATATTTTGATGCATATATGAATTATATATGTGTGAATCAGGGTAAATGGGCTGTGCGCTTGAATATTGATAGTTATATGCGTGGATAAATGAGATTTTATCGGTATTAAGTATGGTAATAAATAGAGAAAATGGTATGATAACATTCGGGTTGGGTTATTAGATTTATAACGGATAAATTATCGGACAGAATAGATAGACACATAAGACTTAGTTGGGTAGGGTTTAGCTTTGTTCTCTAGTTAGACTATAGTCCCCAAACCCTGAGATTGAGCTGGTACGGATGCGCTACCATAAATAGAGGTATATATATATACCCGAACCCTTATTTACGTTTTCGATGAGATAATTCTTATCCATGTGTAAGATTGGCGCGTGAGATGGAATCAGAACATGCTCACAAATATCCTCACTCGAAGCTATGGGTAGAAGCATACAAATGGCAATATAAAAATAAAAGGGTGGTATTATAATGGCGTCCCAACTAATGGGGCTGCGAATATTAGAGAACGGGCATTTAAAAGGGTGGTATTATAATGGCGTCCCAACTAATGGGGCTGCAAATGTTAGAGTACGGGCATTTAAAAGGGCATCCTAACGTAACGTAAAAAGAGCGTACAAATGAGAGTTGGAGATTTTTTTTTTTTAAAAAAAAAAAAAAAAAAGAGAAAAAGGGAAAAATAAAAGCGATAGTTTGTTATAAATCAGAAAGAGTTTGAATACATATTGGTAATATAGTAGATGGGCATATTTGGCGGTGTGAATATACGGATAGAAAAGTTCTCTAGTGGTCAAGGGGGAAAATAGCGTTGAGGTATGTCCTGTGTATATATAAAGTCATAGTTTATAAAGCGAGGTTGAAGAATTTATCTAACATTGGGATATTATAAAACAATATCGTTCAATATGATAATAAGGAGGGGCAAAGGTCTATCGGGTGGGTCATGCAGTGGACCACTGGAAACCAGGGTGACGAACCTGGCACGTAATTAAAATAGTAATAGAGAGAAAATGAAGCCAAAAAATAAACAGAATGGGGAAAAGCAGAAGGCGACGGAAGAGAAGGAAGTAAATGTATTGGAGAGGATTTTAGAAAGATTAGAAGGTCTAGAACTCCGATTTCAGGAAATGGATGAGAGGTTCGAACGGAGATTTCAGGAGATAGAACGGAGACTAGGGATAGAAAGCAAGGAAAGGGCGGAGAAGTCTGACGATAAAGAAGTAAAAGGAAGTTTAGATGAAGGAGAGAAGAATATAAAACAGGGACCGAAGTCTAGTGAGATGGAAAGACCGGAGCATATGGGTAAATGTAGGGGTGTGGCGGTACACACCCACATGAACCATTTTTTAAAGATACGACAGTTTGAAAGCCAAATGGGGGAAGCTCCCTTGGAACATCTACAAAGCCTACGAAGATACTTTGGCATGAATCTCATGCCAGAGGAAGGTAAATTGGTGGTAGCATACAGCCATCTAAGTGGGAATGCCCAAGAGTGGTGGGACTCATTGTCCCAACAGCCCACAACCTTCGAGGAGTACCAGAAGAAGATACGAGAGACTTTCTGGTCGGAAGACCGCCAGGAACTCGTGCAGTACCAAGTGATGCGAGAGAAATATGAGGAAGGAAAGGAAGAAAATTTCTCTCAATTTTTTCATCGCCACTGGACGCGTGTCACCTATCTGAAAGCCACATCATTCGAATTGTAAGGCACAATATGCCTATGAATGTGGAAAGAATGATGTTGGGGGTGAGGAAGGCATCCATCGGAGAAGTGGCAGAGCTGCTTAATGCTCTGGATATGAGTATATATGACCATAACACACCGTTGGAGCGAGGGAAGGAAGTTAAAGATATGACAAATATTAAATTTGGGATGGAAGAAGAACACACCAGCGGGAATGCCACGCATAGAAAAGGTGGTGATGATAGTCACAGACCGAGATGGCAATACGAACCGGAAGCTCAACGTCCGCCAGATAAGCCAAAGTTCGTCCAAGAAAAGGGACCATGGTCACCGAAACAGAAAGGTGGTACTGAGGGGAACAAAGGATAAGGAAAAGTCGTTTAAGAAGCCGTTCAAATACACAGAAGGTATTTGAAGGCTATCGCACCAGGGGGGTATGTAACAAACGGGGTTCAAATACAAGCGTATGTAATATATTACTAATTGCGAGTGTTAATGTTGAGTGACTATATACGAAAAGATATATATGTAAATAGTCATTCGAACCCTGTTACAAAGAGTGTGAATGTTAGGTGGGTATGCTTATATAAATATATTTGTATATGTGAGTATAAAATGTGTGTATGTATTAACGGTGATGGTTACAAGCAATTATATACGGAGCTGTATAAGTTAATTGATTATTCGTATATATTTTATCCGTTAAAAATTTTCTTTAAGTCTGGTTAATAATGTTGTCGGTAACATGTGTTTTCTTTTGCTAATTAATCTTTTGAACATATGAAGATAGAAATAGAAATAAATCAGTTGCTGTAGGCGGTTTAGTAATAACTGGCGTCAAGAAGTCCGAAAACGAGTCAGGTGGGTATCTTTGGAAAACAATAGAAGAACGGGACAGTGGCGTAGGGATATTGGAAGAAAATTTTACAAAGTTAAAGAGTGAAAACAAAAGAACTTTTTGTGGGCTCGAGAGTGGAAAAAAAAAAAAGAAAAGAAAAAAAAAACGCGGCTTGGACTACAGAGTGTGTGGACATATAAAATTTTCTTAAGAAGTTTATTAATATTTCTCACCCAAAATGTCGGGGTAATTCAATAGCGCTAGTTTCGTTAACCGATCCAGTGGACAGTTGTCGTGGAACCCATCTGAAGTGGACCTACGAATTTCGCTATACAAAAGAGTTCTTGTTCATCAAGTGTAATGGCGACGAAAGATCTAGGAAATGGGACCCTTTCATAAAGTGAGTGAATCATCTACTCCACCTCCGGAATAAGCTATTCGATATACCACATTGGAAATCCTTGCCATCCGTTATATCAACCAGACCAGTATTCGTGGAGAATTATAAATGCGGACTTGTCTTCGACCGTGTGAACGGTCGACGGTACTTAAGGTAATTGACGTTTACACTAAATATATGTTCAATGAATGCATCTTGGTAAAGAAACTAGTGTTACCTCAATATTAATTCCTATAATAAATCTCTTTTAAATTAAATAAAATAACAACTTTAAATAAACAGCTCTGATGTATAATTGCAATATTTTGATGCGTATATGAATTATATATGTGTGTATCAGGGTAAATGGGCTGTGTGCTTGAATATTGATAGTTATATGCGTGGATAAATGAGATTTTATCGGTATTAAGTATGGTAATAAATAGAGAAAATGGTATGATAACATTCGGGTTGGGTTATTAGATTTATAACGGATAAATTATCGGACAGAATAGATAGACACATAAGGCTTAGTTGGGTAGTGTTTAGCTTTGTTCTCTAGTTAGACTATAGTCCCCAAACCCTGAGATTGAGCTGGTATGGATGCGCTACCATAAATAGAGGTATATATATATACCCGAACCCTTATTTACGTTTTCGATGAGATAATTCTTATCCATGTGTAAGATTGGCGCGTGAGATGGAATCAGACCATGCTCACAAATATCCTCACTCGAAGCTACGGCTAGAAGCGTACAAATGGTGATATAAAATATAAAGGGTGGTATTATAATATATATGAAATAACAATTGATTGATCAATTCTATTGTAAGGTAAAACCTTCTCTCATATTATAATTTCTGTTTATATTCACTGGGTACTTAGCTAAGTTTTTTCAATTCCTGGATAAAACAAGAGCATTTCTGAGAATAAAAGAATTTATAGGGACACAGAATATATTTACAATAATAATTCATTAATTCAAAATAAATAATTAGTTATAAATATAAATGTATATAATCAAAATTACCCCAAATCCCAAAATTCAACCAAACTATCCAAGAAAGTAAAATCTAAAACATAACCAATGACTTCACTGCTAGGAACAGACTTCTCAAGTGTAAAGAACTACAAAACAATAGTATATTTATATTAAACATTACCTACAATTCCATTTACATCCCATTCACCCTTAATATTAAAAGAACTTTTAAATAAGTTAATTGCTTCAGAATCATAAAATTTTAATAATAATTATTTAATTCTTTTTATTTTGTTTCTCTCAAAAAAGACATCCTTAGCTTCCTCAAAATTAATAGTGTGTCCTGTATCTTTTTCATGGACATACAAAGCAGAACTAAGATATTTATTTCTAATCCTACTTTTATGTATCTTTATTCTTTCATTTAAACTCAAACTACTCTGACCTATATGCTTTTAATGTTTCTATATGTAAGAAACAATTGCTGTGTATTCACATATGTATCATTTCCTTCAAATCTTATTAAAAGAAAGTTAATATTTTAAATGTAACTTAAATTAAGTTACTTTTGATATACATATTTAATACAGATCGGTTTTATACATTAAATAAACTTTGTTAATTCACCTTTACATAAAATATTAATAAAATGGAAACAAAATAATAATTATTATAGTCAGACTATACAAAATTATTGACAGGATTTGATTAATAATTTATAATAATAAAATCTTTTATGAAGCTATGTATTCATGGAAGATTTTATTTCTTCCTGCAAAATATATGCACACACATAAATATACATATTTTTGAATGTGTATGCTTTTTATAAATAGGTCTTTTCCAAATTTATTTCATTTTTTTAACTAGTGGATTCTTGAAAATTAAACTGTCATTGGCTGATAATTTACTTCAGGTGCAGATAACTAAAATGTAGTATTATATAAATGAACAAATTCTAAACTTGCGTTGTTAGCCGAGAGGTATTGCAGCCGCCATGCAAGCAAGTAGTTGTTTGCAGATGGGTGTGGGTTCGCGTTCCGGCAGATGCTATGACATAGGGGGAAAAAAAAAATACAAGTATATTATATATACTTTTAAGCTAAATGTAATTACAGGGGATTTGAACCCAGACTGTCAAGCTATCTTTTGTCATCTACTCCACCTTATATAACTGATACACATGACCGCATACATACATGGAGATCATTTATCTTTTTTGCATGTATGTGATCGTGTGTGTCAGTTATATAAGATGGAGTGGATGATAAAAGATAGCTTGACAGTCTGGGTTCAAATCCTCTATAATTAAATTCTAAAATATTAACTTAAACTGACAACAACCTTATCTTAAAAATAAACATTCGTACAATTGTGGATATTTATATATTTTAAATACAAGTATATTTTATATACCTGGAGTCTAGATGAGATAGAGTGGAGCTGAAGGTAGCTTGAAAGGATGTTTATATACTAAAATAAATATAATTCTACTTTTAAAGATATCTGTTTTTCCAAGATTGTTTCTTGTAAACACATATATATAATAAATAATGTATAAATTTCTTTTAATAACAGAAACAATTACAAAAAAAAAAAAAACATTAAATTGAAAGGCAAAGTTCTTAAAACAGTTCACAGTGGTCTGTTCAATTCCCTGGATGATTTTTTGAACAATTTCAGAATGATGCAACATTTTTCCATTAGTATAGGTGTATTGATAAGATAAATTTGTTCTTTACAGATTTTGTTTTACTTCCACAATATTTAAATAGGTTTTGTTTTCTTCTTTTGCAGAATTTGTTATAAATGATAAAGTTTAATGGCGTTTCTTTTGTGAACTTTGAAAGAAATTACTTTGTTAACATTCTTCTTTAAAATGGTGTTTCAATTTAAGCAATTTAGAGGCTTATTGCCTTTTAGACAAATGTTTTTAATTCCTTTAACTCATAATTTTCGTCATTGCATCTTCCATAAATTTTTTAAAATATAAGCATAGGAATGAACAAATAAATGCGTGAAAAAGAAGAACGTCTGTATAAAAAGTTTAATCATATTTATGGACTTTTCAATGTCACATTTATGCGAAGTTGAATATAATTTCCAAATACTGTAATGTATTAAAGTTCCTTTTTTCACTTTATCTGATTTGTCCTTGAGGCAGATTACATTGTTTAAAGATTTGCAGCATTCTTTACAATTAAAATATTTCAACCAACACAATTATTTACAGTTTATAATATTAAATAAATATTCCAAAATAAAATTATATAGCTTTATAAAATTTAAGATATCATATATAATAAAAAGCAATTTTTTTTATATTTGCATTATAATAAACGATCTCTTTAATAAATGTATACATTAAAGTTTTAAAATAATGTCTCTAAATTTTAAAAATAGATAAGAATAAATATGTATACACATACTTTCTATATAATAAACTAAGGTTATATTAATTATTTTAAAATCGTTTTGAAATATGTGATCTAAATACAAATATTTTATTATTTCTGCTTTAAAAATCATTTGTATACACAAAATATTTTATAACATCTTAAACTTTATTACCTTCAAATATAGTATATGTATTTAAACAAGACATTTATTTTTTATATAGCGCGATGTTTTTTATAATCTATAATATTAATAAGACAATAAGCATGCGCTTTGCAGATGTCACTATATAAATGAATACGCCCACTTTTTCAAACACAAGATAAAGTCTTTAAGAAAATATAGAATGAATCACCTATATTTTCGACCCAACCGTATATGTATGGGCAAATCTGAAGTGTTTGAAATGAAGAGCGTAAAGTTATTAATTGATAACTTTAAATTACTTTTTTACTACGGTTGGGTCGAAAATATAGGTGATTCATTCTATATTTTCTTAAAGACTTTATCTTGTGTTTGAAAAAGTGGGAGTATTCATTTATATAGTGACATCTGCAAAGTGCATGTGCATTAGCTTATTAATATTATATATGTATTTAAATAAAAATTAATTCTTAACATCATTTTACCATGAATCTAAAAATTTACTACTAACAATTTCAAAATGCAAAAAAGTTATTATATATAACAATGTACTAATGATCAAAAATTATATATAACAATGTATTATTCAAACGGAAATCAATCTCCGATAATGCGCTATTTCTTAAATATTATAAATCTTAGCGCATTCTCCCGCCGGTAAGAATTTAAAAAAAACTTAAGTGAATTACTTAAGTTTAGAGCGTACATTCTATATACACCAATGCTTAAATCAGGGCTTGAGTCTATTGTGTGCCTGATGTTATAATCAAATATTCAATTGTACAAATCTATTTAACCAATTGCAGGAGAAAGACAGTGTCTCACTTTTAAACCACCTACTTAAGTTTTTTAAATTCTTACCAACGGGAGAGTGCGCTGAGATTTATAATATTTAAGAAATAGCACATTTGCGGAGATTGACTTCCGTTTGAATAATTTCAAAGTTTTCAGCGCTTTATAACAGGTTTACATTTATAATAATGTATTATAAATTTTAATAATCAATTCATAAGCTATTCAGTTTTACAATACTTGAAATAAGCTAATAATTTTTTTTTTTCAAATATAAGTATTATTTAGCTTTGGTTCGAGAATTTTTAATATACTTAATAAACCAGTTCTATGAGATATAATCTCAAAGTGTGTGTGTGTATATATATATATTAATACATACACATATTCAATCATGTTTTATTCAACATTTCTTCACGTAATTACAACGGAGGAATTGTGGTATAATGTAATCAAAATTTTCACAGCTTTATAAATCAGAAAAATTAAATCTTTTCATAATGTGAAAATTACAAAAAATGCCACGGAAACTCTTACGATTATCATTTTATATATTATATATACTCAAGTTATTATATTGAATTTTCTATATCATCAATATATTTAAATATAAAAAAAGAAGTTATATTTACAGTATAAATGTGAAGTAAGAAACTAAAAATAAATAAATTGTAGATATCTCCTGCTGTTTGAAAGTACAATGTAGTATATAAGTCTACTAGATATTATAAGAAATAGTCAATAAATAAAAGCAAAAATTATCTATCTTTAAAAATATAAAAGTTTTAACAAAAATATAGTACAAATAAAAATTTAATAAAACTTCCACCAATAATCTTCTGAGAACATTCATACTTTAAAACATTTTTCATTTTAATAAGATGAAATGTTCCTTTCATTAAATTTTTGTTTAGCATAATATATGGCTATGATAGAGTGATACATTTTAGAATTAAAGTTTTGTGGATTACAGCTCAATTGACATATCCAATGCTCTAATATATGACATTTGGAGCAGCAAACTATTTGATTATTTTATATATATTAAAAAACATGTTTCCTATTTCAAAATGTTAAAAAATTGTGTAACTTTGTTTACATACTTGTCATACAGTGACTAAAAAATAAAAACCTTTTTCACTTTATGTCAATAAAAATCATGAAAAAATATTGTTAAATAATCATAATCATTTGAAAACCTAATTTTAAGAATTATATTATTGATTATGTTTAAACAAATGATTCACTTTTTAATCTTGCTTCCAATTGTATGTAATTTTAAGAATTTGATGAGCTTTATCTTGGAAAATATAGTACAAAATATACATTCAACCATATGTATTGAGAATGAATATAATCTAAAAGGCATCAAATTCCTAGAGTTGTATATTCAGTAAGAACCCATCCAATTAAACTACAAAATGCTTGTGAACCCCATTCACATGTGAGGCATTATTTAACCAGAGTCTACTACACCAAAATTTCACAAATTAGTGGGTCTCAAAATATTTTTGTATAGGAACCATAATCTGTGTAAACTTGAATCTGGCAAAAAAAACAACAACTTTGAATCTTATATCACAGATTTATGCAGTATTGGATATAAAAATAAAACTCTTATGCAAACCATAAAAAAACTTTTATTCTAAAATTAAACATCCATCCATCAAAACTAAGTGGTCTTACATTCCTGAGGTTACCTATCATATCAACAAAGTTTGTGCCATGACTTATTAAGTTGACTTTCATAACTCTCCTATTCTGAATTGGCTAACTAACAATACCAAAGATATACTGCCTTTAGAGCTGAAATCTCAAATTGTCTTCAAAATTGGATGCAGCTATACTAATGATCATGCGGTTTATTATGGGGAATTGTGCACCAATTTATTCATTCATATTGTGCAACACAGATGTTTATATTACCAAGCAAAATACCTACAGATGCAAAATCAATTTTCTATGAGCATGAATATAATCTAGGCCACACCTTTGAACCTATCTCTACCAGCAGCAGCGTCTGTTTTGAATGTAATGATGCCAAACACAAAGTGTAAGAAGCCTGGCATATTGCCAGAGATAAACACACAATCAACAAAAAAGATTCCTGCATCCCCCTTTCAAAAAAAATAGCCAACATAAATAATTCATTTATCATTCAAATATGCAAATTTTCTATTGTAATTTATTCTCTAATAAACACCACAATTTATTCTCACAGTCTGTGCCATGATTATGACTATTACTGTTAAGTAGTTGGAAGCATGCTAGATATACCTTGCTAATTATATAATCTAAAGTTTTTTTTTAAATATAGTTGTACGTATATTTTGTATTCCAATTTTATCTTTATATACATTTTAAATGTAAAATATAATATAAATATTTATACATTAAATGCAAAGTCTTGATGAGCTTTTTTGGTGACCAAGGCAAACCATATATTGGCACCTCTGTTTTCATACACTATGGATAGATGAATCTTGCATAATCATCTATAAAGTAAATTTGTGTTATATATTGTGCAGCATTATCTCCTCCCCCCCCCTCACCCAATCCATATTCTGGGTATTTGTCTGCTGCCTATCAGATCCCTATTTATGTGTAATATATATTATTTTATAAATGTTTTATTGTGCTAGTGTCTCAGTTAACATTATTAATATTCTTGTGGCAGTATCACAAATTCATTCATCATGCTATTTTTTAAAACCAATCAATGATGACTTTCACAAAGTTTCTGCACTATAATAAACTAAATATATTTTATAAATATAATAATGCAGAAAATATCACATCTATATCTTTAAAGTGACAGCAATACATACATCATTAGAAGTAGTAACATTTGATAATAAAATAGCTTATCAATAATATAAAGATTGATTTTAGTTTAAATATACAATAACTATTACTTATATATATATATTGCCATTCATGATTTAATGCAGTGGTATAGTGGTAGACTTGGAACTTAAATGTCTGCCAATTGCAATGATCTTTATTATTTCTTACACTTAAAATTCACGAAGAATCGTTTGCAATAATACCATTTAATTTAATGATAAAATAATTGACCAGTGTATAAAAGTTTTAGTTTTATTCATGAGCAATACATAATTTATAAAACAATCTTTAAATATCCCTCTACAGAGCAGATCATTTAAAAAGAAGAAGAAAGAAAAAGGCTTAATTTACCAGATGAGTTGACTGTTATGTGGTGGACCTTTAACATTTTCATCTTCATTTTATTCTCAGGCTAAGAATAGTTATATACTTATTTACTGATCATTGCTTGCAACCCGAAGGAATAGTTTTAATCAGCCTAAATTTGAATCCCAAATCATAAATCTGGCTGGTAAACACATTATATTTATGAGTGATAAAAAAAAAAAAAATTCTGAAATAAAACTGAAGTTATCTCTGTATATTTTCTATATGTATTAGATAAGATTCTTTATTTTTATTGAGTTCACTTTGCTAAAAATAATTTTTAAAATGCTTATTGTTGTTCATTAAAATTGATTTCTCATGCATAGTTTGGCAGTCTGTTTTCTATGAAATTATACTATGGTACGGAAATCGAATATTATTTTTATACTGATTTATTTTAAGACTGTATTCTTCATTTTTCTTTATCCCAAACATAGAATTATAATAATCATAAAGTAAAAACAATTTCCAATTTATTTATTTTTAAATCTTCAATAAAAATATTTTGACCACAGTATATCTATAATGATATCACCACTCTCTAAAAATATAAGACAAGTTAAATCATTATAAATCTCAAAAGCATGATTTAAGAAGTATTTAGTTGACTTCTTAACATATTTGGAAATGTTATCAGATGATAACTTAATAATCATTAACATTAAGCTTGTCTATGGAGCTTTTCCCATCTTAATTTTTTGAAGACTTTTATAAAGTTTTTCTAATGTTATATAGTGGTTTCAGCATCACTGTTTCTGTAAACTCAGGTTTGTATTTACTATTTCTAACAAAACATTTAAATAAAATTACTATGTCTGCTTTTATGTGACAATCAGATTATGAACGAAAGGCTGTCGTTTGGGAAATATATTTGGCAATATATTAACCATTTTTTGCACTAGAATTATAATATAATGTCATCCTTGATGACTTTTGATGACAACAGAGCATAGTTATAAACAACATCATCTTTAATAAATAGTATAGACATTTCTTTGCTTGTGATATTATAGCTTTAGAAATAAGCTGAGCTTTGAGCACAAATTTCTAGCTCCCAAAGCTACAATTTCATCACTATACCAATATGTAAGGTGGTAAAGTAATGGACTTGAGAGCAAGAAGTTACTAGATCAAAGTTCAGCATATTATTTCTCATGAACCAAGCAAAATTTATGAAATAAATAAAATATAGCAATTTTATGTAGTTAATTTTAGTTCTATTTTATTACCTTGTGATAATTAATATTATATTTATATGTATATCAGTTTGTCATTACTTGCTAAATAAAATTGAAAAAATTTAATGTGAAATTAAAAAACCAAAATTTATTAGAAAGGAGTTTGATTTTGTTTTAATTAAGGACTTATTTATCAAATTATTTACTACCAAAAATAAACTGTGTCTGTATATTATTTCAGAAACTGGTAACTTTGGGCCAAGAAACTATTAATACTCCAGTCTACTGCCAAATAGATTTAAATTACTGCTACCTGATGACTGATCATCTTGCACGCTTTACAGTGATTGGTGAATCATTGCCAACAGGCAAAGCTATCAAGAGCCTTCGATTGGCTGCATTTGCACCTGCTCATCATACATCTGTTGATTACAGTATCAGAGTTTATTGTGTGGAAGATACAATAGCAGCTTTAGAAGTAAGCTACATTTCATCAAAATAGGTTTTATTTATTCTAGTGTATATACTATTATATCTTTTTTTAATTTTTATAAATATTGCTATTAATATGTTTATTTTTATTTTTTTATAATGATTATCTTTTTAATTAAATTTTATCATTATTAATTTCTACACTGTGTATTTATTGAAGATTTTATAAGAAATTTATATTCAAATAATTAATATAATATTGTAGCAAAATTTTATTACAGCTACATATTCTAAAAATATTGTTGTATGAAATGATAGAAATATAGCTCTTCTGTTTAAGATAGGAACTATTTTATTACAAAATAAGTTTATTTATATTAGAAACATGTGAGATTATTACATAATTATAAAATTAGATTATATGATAATATTATATAGAAATAAGTTAAATACAAATAGTTAAATAATATATAATAAATTAGTAAAAATATTTTTTTACTAAGATGAGATAAAATTTTGTAGAGTTGTAAAGGGTTTATGTAGTTCAATTAGAGCAGTGCTGCCCAGTCCTTTTTCTCTTTAGGCTACCTGTTTCCATAAATTGTATCCTCTATGTTAGCAAAATGTTTGTAATTACTATAGTTGTTGTTACTTCAAATTAATTTGCTGTAATTATAATTAAATAGTCTAATAATGAAAGGAAAAAAGCAATAGAATAATAACATGAACACACAGTGCATACATAATTATATATAGATCTCAAAAGATATAATGAATTCAGATAAATACATTAAAAAAAACTATATTACATTAATCATTTGATGTACATGTTCTTTCCCATCCTCATTATTATTATTATTTACATCAGGGGTCCCCAACCTTTTTGCACTTAAGAGCACATTCTATAATACCGGCCAGGTAGCGGGCACCATTTATTTTTTCAATGTAAATTTATAGTTGAATATTGTTAATAATACACGTAATGTACAAAAAAATATTTATTTACGCTGTAAAAGTATAGTATGCCCTACAATTTGATTACAATATAATACAATAATTTATAATAAATTTTAAAAATTAAATTTATTTATATCAGATAAATAATTTTTTATCATGTTAGGATAATGGTGGGCACACATAAAATGGTCTGGGGTGCCTGCGGGCATAGGGTTGGGGACCCCTGATTTACATAGTCCTAAAGAATCCCTGGTGCTATGCATAATCTAGTTCTGAAATTGCTGCATTAGAGAATAAATGGTGGTAAATCTGTATTTCACTATTAAGAAAAAAAACAAATTATTTTATTTATCAAGTAATTAGTTAAATCAATAATTAAAGATATTTCCATAGGATAAGTGTACTTGAGATCATTTTAGAAATTTTAAGAGACAGAATAGAGATGTTGAAAAGAACAAGTAATTATTTTAACTGGCCTTTATATATAAAGAAAGAAATATTGTTACAATAAAATACCTGATTAACATATATATATAAACTATACTAATGAAATTGAATAGTTGAATAGTTAGTCATTCCATAGATTATAGGGCATTTAAGCATCAGAAGTAATATGAATCTTTAGCTCTTATGATGGTAAATTTATCATTTTGTTAGACTATATGAACTATTTCGGAAATAAATATATGTCACTATTATGAAACCTGTTGCAGTTCAATGCAAATGATGATTAACATTCTTTAAAAAAATCATAGTTTAGTCAATTAAATTGTTGTTTATAGTCTTGTCATTTTGGTACATGAGCATCATATGTCCTGAATAATTAATCATATTGTTTTGCTTAAGTTGGTGAGAAATCTGATAGTTTTTTTTTTTATAGCTAATATTATTAAATTATAATATTTTATACAGCATTGTATCTTGTGGATTGACAATTAGATAGTCAAATTATCTTATATTAACATAAAAACCCAAATGTAAAAAATATATGTGGAATTGTATAATTCTGAAACAACTGTAATAATTGAAATGTTTGAAACCACTGTAAACTATTACATTTCATTGTCTGCTTTAGTTAGGATGGTGATGTTCTTATTTAATGTTGGCAACCCAAATATATATGCACTATTAATGTTTATTTAAAATACTTGTAAAATATCCTTGTAAATTGTGACAAAATATTATTTTAAAAGATAAAAGCAAAAATCTGGTTACTATGGTTACTGATTTTTTTATGTACCTGAAAATGCAATTGTAAATTGATTCTTCTTCTCTCCCTCTCTCTCTTTTTATTATATCATTTTAAAAATTACCAAATGGCAGGCCTAGAACAATGTGCTAATAATTGTAACTAATTACAAATTCGATTATTTGAATTTTATTAAAACCTAATGTTGCTGTCAGCTGGTGACCCTGTTACCATTGGTCAATTATAATAATCTACTTTAATAGCTTTTTACAATTAGTTATCACAATTAATTATGAAAAGTTTATTGTCATATCAAATTCAAGTTGTTCCATCTTAATTAAAGTTTGCTTTAGTACAAACCCAAAAAGCATTTGTCTTTGAGCACATTGGCTAAAATGATGATTTATTAATTAAGAAAGTATCATTAGTATTTAAACGTTTTGGGAGTCACTAAGAGCCACCTGTGTTAACAGCTTGTAAACTATTGGTAATAAATAATAGCGTTATAAACGTATTTAGTTTTAATTTTAAAAAGTTTAAAGTTAATTATTAAAATAACATATTAAGTTAACTTTTATTTTAGAGTAGAAATTATTGTTTCTGCTTTTTTTAAAACTTGGAAATAGAACAGATTTGGATTTAATTTCATCATCTTATAAATTCAACTTTCTGTGTAGCTTGGCATGTTATTGTTATTATTAACTACTATCATATTAGAGTTGACTACTGGCATTCTGCCTATTCGTAAAAATTTCAACATAGTATATGGGAGTCTGTTATTTCTTTTTTCCATGCAGTATGAAATAATATAGATGTAAGTAATAAAATGTTAGAAATAAATATATATATAAAATGAACGCATATGGCTTTATTGCTCAAAAGTTAGTTCATAAGAAGTTTGAGCACCAGACCTACGAGTGCCAGAATTGATTCTGAGATTTCCCAATTCCAAATTGGATACTCTACCAACTATACCAAATCATACAGGGTTAAATATAAAAAGGCAAAATAAAAGAAAAATAGTCAATACAGGAAGATACATAGAGATTTCTTTATAAAAAAATTTAAAGAGGAATGTAGAACTCAACACTTAAAAAAGATTGTGTCTAGTTATGGCTCTTGATATTTTCCAAATTCCTACTCAATAATTTGATTCTCAATAGCAGCCTCAATTTGTATTTGAGTATGGCCATTCTAATTCAGAGCAAAAAATATATAAAAAGACAAAATAATAATAATAGTAATATTGTAGAGATTGTTGCTGATCTATGCAGCATATAAATATGTCTACATAAAATACATGCACAGCAGTTAGCGTAGCTACCTTCCAAGCAGCTGGCCCAGGTTCGGTTCCCAATCAATGCCATTTGACATATAAAAAATAAATATAGGATGCGCTGATCAATTACTTTGGTAATGTAATATTTTGTGATGCTATTTTTTAATTTATTGTGCAGCAAACTTTTTTTTCCTGAAATACTTCAATGCCATAAATAATTACAGCTCTCCAATATATTCTACCTTCAACTATATCTTCTATAACCTTTATAACATAATCAGAATTTTCCTCTCTTATGAAAACCATACTCAAATTCACTATAAAATATTTTTCAGAAGTTGTGGCATTGTTTATTCATTTTATAAGTCCAGTCTAATGTGATTTTATAATAGTGATTCTATAGTATCACATCTAGCAAACTGTAGAACATGTTGATTGGGCTCATGATCTTGCCATTATACTTTTAGGATTTTAGAGAGTATTCTTAAATGAAAATTTTTCTAATGCACTTTATATTACATTGATAGAGTGGCCACATCTGTCATGCAATAAATTAGATAAAATAACAGCTCTCTAAGGAACTAATTGAGTTGCAGTATTGATGAAATTACTTTGCATTTTGACTTGTTAAAAGTGGCAGCAGATTGTAATCTGTGATATATCTTAACATCCAAGTCTATCTCTCTACTTATAAAACTATAATGGTATTCAAATTAGATTAACATTCAAGCTAAAAGTTCTTGAAGATTCTTCTTTCATCACTGTTTGACAGAGGATTTTAGTTTTTTTACATTAATTACTGAATCAAAGTCTTTATAGGTTGCATTAAACTGACCTGTAAATATAACAATGTATTCTAAACATCTGAGAGTTGGTCACTTAATAGAAGAGTGATACAGAGACTTCAGACCATTCAAAGAAATATAGAGAGATGCATGTTGGAAGTAACAAGAAGAAATCGAAAAATGCAATATATGGGTAAGAGAACAAACAGGTATTACTGAACTTATTGAAAAAATTAAAAGACTGAAGTGGAGTTGGGCTGGATATATTGCTAGAAGAGATGGACAATTGAAATCTTAAACTGGATTCCAAGTGATTATAAAAGACTAGAAAGAGACCACATGTGAGATGGATGGATGAAATAAGAAAGTGTGCAGAGGTGATGAAGAGAAGAGAAGCTAAAGATCAGAGATGTATTGAACCTGGAGAGACCTTCATCCTGCAGTGGATCGATAATGGTTGATGATGATGATGATGATGATGACCCTAAACATCATCACACACATTTACATAAACACTAAAGGTAAAAATTAATGAATTTGTTTTTATTTTGTTTTTTTGTTTTTTGTGATTGAATAAAGATACATTTATGATAACTTAAATTCTGTTTTAAAATCTAATATTCTCTTACAAAATCACAATATTTTAAAACATTTTAATACCAAATAAATTTTGACATATAATGACATAATAGACACTATGGGTTTTTTGTTCTTTATATTGTGGACAAGTTTATTAACTTTTATTTTTAAAACTAAAATATTAATGAATAAATTGAAAGCTTACCTGTGTATGTTGTTATAATAAACAACCAATTAATGGGTAAAAATAATCAAAAATACTTTATAAATAAGCAAAAGCATATTTTAAATTATCATGTCTAAATTAAACCTGAAGAATGTGTATGCCCTATGGGTATTTCTTTTGTTCAAAGAATGAAGGAGATGTCTTTTGATCTTGTGATATAATAATGCACTGTGGTTTTTCCTTTTTCACAGGTAGGAATCTCTCACACTATGCTCAGAGAAATCTGTTAGCCACTTGATCTTCCCCTTTCATTCTCCACCTTAAGTTTTTCCCATATTCTTCTCTATCCTGTTCCATATCATTTCCACAATAATCTTTGCTGGAATGTGCTTTATTAATATATATGTATATATTCCACAAATTAGAGGGAGGGGGGGAGAATTTTGACCATTTTTATTTCAAATAATTAAAATGTATTTTTTAATAAAAACTTAAAACAACTTTTTGGAATTTTTATTATATTATTTATTTCACTTCAGAAGAAATATCACCAAAATGGCCAGATTCAATAATCATTTCCTGCTGTTTTCAGTAATATATATATAAGAAAATAGAGCTTTAAGAAGGAAATAAAATATGTCTTGGTGAATGAACTTTCAAAGATATAAGAGAGTTTTCTCATGCTGAGTTTCTGTCTTACATCTCTCTTCGTTTTAAAAATAGACTAAAATTTCTCATGTTTTCCATATGACTTTATTATTCTTAATTCTCAATATTGTTGACATTTTAGAATATATTGAAATCATTGACCTGAGATTCCTTCGTTTTTTTTTTTTAAAAAAAAATGTTTTTTTTTCATTTAATTAAAATTTAACTTTAAAATAATTTTATTTAACATGCGTATATACACTTTTATTTTAGACTTTTTATATTTTTTGAATTATTAATATAAAAATAGGATTTAATTTGTGAAAATGATTTTGTTAAATTTTATAACTATAATTTTGATTTTTTTTTCCTGTTAGCTTTTGTGAATAAATACGTTTTAGTTACTATTTAAAAAAAAAAAAAATCGAAGGGTTTATTACCCGGATGTTCAAAGAAGCGCAGATACCGGATGTGTCGGAGCTGGACCGTGATGTGTGGACTTGAGAAGCCATACATGCACTCTGGATAGCCATACATATATAATATTTAATTGCACATGATGTTAATGATGCTTTTAACTTAGTTTAAAAATACTGTATATATTCTAAACCAATAGTCGCCAATACTATACTTGTGAATAACCTAGCATTCATCGATCCTTTTGTATGTGCCTGCCATGTTTTGACATAGTCAAAATATTTTTTATTACAATGATAAAATAATTTTTCCAAAGTTATTATTCTTTTATATAAGCCAACTCGAGTAATGTTTTTGTTATTTTTTAATATTGTCAAATATTTTGGTATAGAAAAGTTTAAATTATATTTTGCGCACTATTGTAATTGAGTTCTTTAACTTACAATTATTAATTCATACTCTACAGTAATATATATATATATAATTTGTTTTTCTATTATTTTTTTATCAAGTTTGGAAAGGCAAGTACTTGAATCATATTTATATCGCCAGTTAACCATGTTAAGAATTCTAACAATATATAAATCCTTTTGCTGTGATCACAACTCGAACGTTTTAAATCTGAATCAGGTGAAATTTGAAAATCTTAAGTCTGATTGGAACTTGTAAATATTTCAAGTTCCATATCTTTTAGATACTTTAGCATCCAGTATTGGTCAGCAACGAGTATCTAATTGTTCTTAACTAATAGATAAAACAAGAATGAAAAAACTAACTAAAACTTACTAGCTGGTAGCAAGTTTAGTAAGAAACCTGCAGTGGGTGATTTAAAACTTGTTTTACCTATATACAGTTATTATTATTTTTTGTAATTAAATTTGATATGCAAGAACAAACAAAATCACTAAAATATGAATTTATATTCATATAATAATTCATTCTATAATGGAAATTATATTAGTTGAATGAGATACCAATAAAGGAAAATATATAACACATCATTTTTACTCTAGTTAATGCTTACTATTTGCTGTGTCTTATGACCAGCAAGTAAACAAATGGACAAAGGCAGAATTGGGATGGTAAGATTATACTTTAATACGAATAATTTTAACTATATACATTGCCTATTATAAGGCGTAATAAAATAATAAAAGGTCGTAGTGACCTGCATATAATAACTCTAGTCCTGCTTTGGACTTACAGAGGCAGGAGTCTCTGACATAATTAATACTCAGAACAATTAGATCAGGTTATGGGGGTTTATATACCCCTCAAGACTTCTGGAGTCTTTTACATTCCTAACCATATATGGTGTTTTCACATACGTTTTCACATAAAGTGTTTTTACATTTCTCACCATATATGGTATTTTACACAGTTTTCTGACCCTATAAGGTCAGCTGGGCTTTCTATGATTTAACAACATTGTAATTTTACACAATCGTTATACATAATTGCTATACAGTTATTCTTATTTTACATATTCATTATATTTTACAGTTATTACTTTTATTCTACATTTATTATTGTACTCTTATTATCATACAATTATTATTCTTATTTTACATACTCTTTATTATACAATTATTACTTCTTATTTTATATATTCATTATACATTACAGTTATCAGTTTTATTCTACATTATTATACTCTTATTATTATACAATTATTATTCTTATTTTACTTACTCTTATTATTATACAATTATTATTATTATTTTACATATTCATTATACATTACCTTGAATATTGCACTCCTCCCCCACTCCAGAAGTATGGTTTTTCACCTAACATAGTCTTTGAGTTGAGATGGTTGCTGGTGGTCTTTGCTGTGCTTTGCCAATTTGCTGTTTGTTGATGGTGGATTTGATGCGCCAGTTTTTGCTGTGCTATAGGTACTTTCCAAGGTTTTGTTACAATAGGTTTTCCTCTGTCTCTTAACTCTATCTCTACAGGTGAGGTTTTTAGTTTTCCTGGTTCTTTTTTGAACAAGGCTGGGTAATTATTTTTGACTTGCGATTCTATATCGATTTTTTTTTTATAACACATATTTTTATACCTAGGGCGCGAACCACTCACGGCCTATGATCAGTTTAATGTCTCCATTCACGATATATATTGGTAGTATTTTTTTAGTTTTCGTTGTTTCTACCTTTACATTTGCAACTCCTAATATCCTTATGGGATTTTTATTAGCATCCCAGGCCTTGAGTTGAGTCTTCTCTACCCTTGGAGGGAATTTTAAATTCTGGATTAGTCTTTCCCAATCTTTACTCTTTATCAGTGATATCCCTGCTCCGCTATCAATTTCCATGGTTATTGGCTTGCCGATTAGTTTTACATTTATCATAATTTGATCAGAATCATCTATAGTAGCACTTTTTATGTAGCTACTTTCCATCGCTTCGCACGAAAATTCTCTGTTCGGCTTTGTATGGTGGTGCCATCTTTCGGGATACTCGGTTATTTTCTGATAACTTTCATTTTCTGGTAAACTGCAATCATGGGCTTTGTGCCCGATTTTTTCCACATCGGAAACATTTAATTTGTTTATCTGTTTTGGATTTAACTCCAAACGTTTTAAAAATTGTAGTTTGAAGTGGTTCTGGTCTCGTGAAACTTCTGAACTCTCTCGCTTGGTCAAGCAGCAATTCGTAAGCTGTTCCACATCTGATAGCTTCTTCATAATTTAGATCTTTTATTGCTAATAAGATCTGCCTAAACTGGTCATCAATTATTCCGTATAATAGCTGTTCTAGAAGAGCTTCCTCTAAATATTTACCGTAAAGGCATGGTTTTACCATCTCTCTTAAACCAATGTCATATTCTTTTATTTTCTCATTCTTTCTTTGCCTTCTGCCTCTAAAGTGCAATCGAGCAATAAACTTGGATGGCTGGGGATTGAAATATTCATTTAGCTGTGTTACAAGCTCATTGTATTTCTGCGTCTCTGGCGAATTTCCACATAGTTTGTTCGCTATTTCGATTACCCTCTCGCCTGCGAAGCAAAGTAATGAGGCTACTTTTACAGTATTCTCGGTAATACTATTTAGTATAAAGTAGTTTTTTATCCTCTGAACATACAGTGGCCAATCACTTGGATCTTTTACATTAAATTCGCAAATAGAAACTTGCGATATGCTCGCCATTTCTCTATTGATTCAAATCCACTTACGATTTGTCTCAGCTTGCTGTTTAAGCAATTATTTCCAGATTCGATCCTATTTTGACCGAGCCATTTTTAATGCAGTTCCATTCCTGTATTGACTGCCACTTTCTTTCAGATTCGATTCCTGTGTCAACTGCGCCAATTTGCTGTGTCTTATGACCAGCAAGTAAATAAATGGACAAAGGCAGAATTGAGATGGTAAGATTATACTTTAATACGACTAATTTTAACTATATACATTGCCTATTATAAGGCGTAATAAAATAATAAAAGGTCGTGGTGACCTGCACATAATAACTCTAGTCCTGCTTTGGACTTACAGAGGCAGGAGTCTCTGACATAATTAATACTCAGAACAATTAGATAAGGTTATGGGGGTTTATATACCCCTCAAGACTTCTGGAGTATTTTACATTCCTAACCATATATGGTGTTTTCACATACGTTTTCATATACACACAGTGTTTTTACATTTCTTTCCATATATGGTATTTTACACAGTTTTCTGACCCTATAAGGTCAGCTGGGCTCTCTGTGATTTAACAACATTGTAATTTTACACAATCGTTATACATAATTGCTATACAGTTATTCTTATTTTACATATTCATTATATTTTACAGTTATTACTTTTATTCTATATTTATTATTGTACTCTTATTATCATACAATTATTATTCTTATTTTACATACTCTTTTTACTTTTTATTATACAATTATTACTTCTTATTTTACATATTCATTATACATTACAGTTACCAGTTTTATTCTACATTATTGTACTCTTATTATTATACAATTATTATTCTTATTTTACATACTCTTATTATTATACAATTATTATTATTATTTTACGTATTCATTATACATTACATATGTATACCTTGACCTTGAATACTGCACTATTATTACAAAATTTAAGAATATATAAGCTCATGAAGCTGTGTGATCTGATCTGAAGGAAACTTTTATTGTTTTTATTAATGAGAACCCAAAAGCCTGCATTCCATTACAACAGAGATAATTTTAATGCTTGCATTAAATGGATTACTTTTGGTCATAAATGATTATTTCCAAAATTAAATATATATTTAAAGAATTAACCATCAGTGTAGATATGATTTTTTATAACAAATCACTTAATTTGTTAGCTTAACCAATATGTGATAATATCTCTACTCAGCCGTCATCATTTTCAACCATTATTGATCCATTGCAGAGTGAAGATCTCTCCAAGTTTAATCCAGTTCTTTTCATCCATAGTCTCTTTTCTCCACAGCACACTAACAAACTTTCTTATTTCATTCATCTCTCATATGGTCTCTTTTTAAGTCTCTTGTAATTTCTTAGGATCCAGCTCTGCTTGCATTATCATTTCTTCTAGCAATATATCTATCCCACTTTTATTTCAGTTTTTTAATTCTTTCAATGATGTCAGTGATACCTGTTTCTCATCCATGTTTCATTTTCACTCTTTGTTATTCCTAAACATACATCTCTCCATATTTCATTGAGTGATCTGAAATCCCAGAATTGGTCTTCTGGTAAGTTTCCAAGTCTCAGATCCTTAAGTAAGAAGTAGTAAAACACATTTATTGAAAATTGTTCTTTTCAAAACCAAAGGCATATTTTATTTTAGTATTTATTTCTACAAAAGTTCTTCGACCAAATTTAATTCTATGATTAATTTCACCCATGATGTTTTCATCTGTATTAATAATTTGACCAAATTATTTATAGTTGTTAACTTCTTCCAATTCATGATTATCAATTTTTTTTTCTTCTTTTGGGAAAATCCATTAAACATTACTTTAGTCTTTTTAGAATTTTACCTCTAATTGTTTGCCATACGAAATTTGTAAAATGGTTTACTTTGGGCATACTGGCAAACAATTAGAGGTAAGAACCAAAGAACATAATAATGCAATTAATAGAAAAGACAATAAATCTGCATTATATATTCACTATTTAAAATATGGGCATAGAATAGATGCTACAAAAAATATTAAATGTTTAAATTTCATCAAAGTTCCAAAAAGAAGATAAATATATAAAACATATATTAAAAATAATTTAAATAATTGTATAAGACTTCTATAAATTTGATTAATAATTGGCTAATTAAAAATGAATGGAAATTTATATAAATTGACATATATATATAATTGTAAAAAAAAAAAAAAATGCATGCAATTTATTTATTTATCATATTGTTATGATATAGTAAATTATTTTGTAATTACTGGATTTATATGTAGGTTTTGATTTATTTTAATGATTTGTATTGGTTGTTTTAATTTCATTATTGAACACTAGATGGTTTTATGTCTGTAATAGATTATTAACATTTGAAAAGGGCACCAAATCAGGTGCTGAAAAAGGCTTTTTATGTATATAAAAAAATTTGATATTTATACAGCTGTTGTAAGAATTTATTATTTTCTGATTATTATTCTCTTAATTATCTGGTATATCTTTATCTCTATATTTGCCAACATTTTTTCTATTTTACATTTGCTTTTTTTAAGATATCAATAATAATTTCAACATTTCCCGGAGCTTTTATTTATAGATTTAATTGCATATCTCACTTCTTTATTTAAATTGTTGGACAATATAGAAGATGTAAACTGTAGAATGTATTATGTTTTCTTGTTCTTTATTATAATATAATTCATTATAGAACTCCATCCATTTTATGATAGCATCTCTTTTTTTTTTTTTAGTAATAACTCCATCTTTTTTTATTGCAGAAATAACTTTTCTTCCAATATCAGATGTTGTTTTACACTTTTGAGAGCTTTATTCTCTTTTTTTTTTGTTCATTCACAATTATATTTTCTTATCTCATTATTAAAGCTTCTTTATACCATTTTATAAAATTTTAGATATTCAATTCTCCTTAATGAATCATTTTTACATATTTTTATATATCTTCTTTCCTTTATACATTGTCTTATCTCAATAGAAAATTTATTAATAGATTGCTGTTTTTTAATACTGACAATCTTTGTGTAATTCTTAATAGTTTATCAGTTATCTTTTTATTGATTTCATTCAAATCTGAGTTATGTACAAAATATATCTATTATTTTAAAATGATTTCCAAGTTCTAATTTAAATTCATTGGAGTATTTCTGAAAGTTAGCAATATCAACTCTTAATACTGCTTTTTTAAAAATAATAATTTTATTTTTAGTTTTTATTAATACATGTCTTACATCTCATTAATTGATTATCATTACCTGTGTTGAATCTATTAAGAACATTATAATCTTGAAATATATTTCTGTTAGTTAAAAATCCTTCAGTTGGATGCTTCCATGTCCATTTAGCATTTTTCTCAAAGAAAGAATTCATAACATATAGTTTTTTTTTTTATAAATATAACTCTGTATCCGCCCTTATTTTTATCACTATACTTTTAATTTACCCACAGCACTTTTTATTTTTAGATCCTTAATAATTCTGCATTAAAGATTCCCATGACTATTTTAAAATATTATTTGGTCTGGTCAAAAATATTTTGTACATTTATATAAAACTCCTTACTTCTTCATCACAATGAAACTTGTTGGGTGTAAACTTGAATTATCTGCATTGGTTATCTTTCTTTAAGTTGAGCAATTAATTTTGTCACTCTGGTTAGTAATCTCCACAATGTTATTTTTTTTATTTGTAATGAATTCCATTCTACTTGAGTTTTCAATAGTTGTGCATTTGTAGTAAAATGCATATCCACTTTTTAAATCAATTGTCTCTTCACCTTTTCATCTAACTTCACAAAGTTCTTAAATGTCCCATTTAATATTAGACAGTTTTTCCAATTCATATAATTTTCCTTCATTTGAAAGTGATCTGCTTTTGTAAATACTAAATTAAAAGCTATCATTGAATGGCTGCCTGGGTTTACATATGCTTCAATAGTAAATTGTTACTACATGCTCTGTAGCATTTAAAATTCCTATCTTTAGATCAGTTTCTAGATTTATATTCAAAGGTGATGGCTAATTGCATAACTGAATTACTTCCAGCTTTGAATTCCATCTTATTGATAAAGGCAAAAGCCAGAAACTGGTCTGAAAATGGGGGTTTAAAATGCAATAGGGCATTTGGTAATCGCTGATTACTCAAACTGATAGTATATGTCACTAAAGTCGAGAGTTACTCTTGTATTAAATGTAAATAAATAATTTAGCAATATATATAATTCTATTCTTGTGGAAGATAATTAATCTTCATATATCTATTAATAGATTAAATTTACATGCAACTCGACCATTAATAAGTTTTTTAAAAGCATAAATGTAGCTCTTATTTTTATATAAACCAACCCTTATTGACTGGACTTAAATCAAGACTTGAACTTACTATGAGTCTGATATTTCATTTGATAAATTATTTGTACAAATTTTGTTTAAATATCACAGGGATAAGAAAATTTCTCATTTTTATATTCCTGTAATTTTGAATTATATTAGTTAGAATATATGTAAATATATAATTTAATGATGTTTATAATTCTAATCTTGTGGAAGGGAATTAATCTTCACATATGCAGTATTAGATTAAATTTATGTGTGCTAACCCATCAATAAGTGTTTTTAAAGCATAGTATAGCAATTATACTCAGAACTTATTCTTATATAAATCAGCCCATACCGATGATACTTAAATCAGGACATGAACTTATTATGAGCCTGATATTTCAATTGACAAATTTTGTTTATATGTCACAGAGAAAAGTTTTTCATTTTTATGTTCCTGTGACTTGGAATTATATTAGTTTGAATATATATAAATAAATAATTTAACAGTGTTTATAATTGTAATCTTATGGAAGGGAGTTAATCTTTGCATGTGTACTATTAGATTAAATTTACACATATTAAATGTAAATTTTTGTTTTTAATCAAATGCAATACAAATATCATGAGTAAAATTTATAATTGATTTGGTCAAAGTATTTGGCTCAGTTAACTGAAAAAGTTTTTGGCAATGTCTGAAAGTAATTGACTGTCCACAGAAATGTATTCATATTACTTAACTTCTAAAATTACAATATGAGGATAACCATTATTGTTGGGTTGGAAAAACTGAAATATTTGGAATGAAAATCAATGTTTAATAGAATTGTGTATTAGCTCCAAATTTTGTTTTTCATTTTTAAGATGGTGATTTTTATAATGATTTATAAAGACATTGTAAAGTATATCAAAATAGAGTATAGGTTTTATAGTATGATTTTTAATAAATATACACAAAGAACGTAGGGAGCAAAGCTTTAATGAATAATTTAACTTAATGTGCTAAGCACATTAAGTTAAACTATTCATTAAAGGTTTGTTCCATATATTTTTTGCATATATTTATTTTGTTAGAGCGTATTTGAGATAAAGTTCATATTATCTTCATTATAGTATGATTTTTATTAAAAATATAAATTTTATCTTCTTATTTCTCTGGATTTCCCATGTTTTAACACTTGCACTATTCTTGTCAATTCAATGAATGCCTTACTGAATATTCATAATGTTTTAAAAGCAATGTATAAAGAAATTGATGTATTTTAGTAATAAATAAGTTATATATAGGATTATTATTCTTCCAAATATATTATATGGGATTAAATCTGGATTCTTTATCACTGTAATTTAATGGTTTATTTAATAATGTTGTGCAGTATTTTGAATACATAATGGCAAGATGATGGAAATATTAATATTGAATTTCAATTGTAAAAATTTGAGCATAATTTTTGTAGTACAGTATTTAACAAATCTTATTTACACCTGGATCTCATTTTATGCGGTAGATAGGTTCCTCAGAAAATACGCACAAAAGAAATCGCACAAAAATAGATTTAACTTACCTTGAAAAATGGGGGATAGATTCTGTAATTTTCAGAAATCGCATATAAGCAAAGCAGCAAGGAAAAATTACTTTAAAATTCGCATTAAAAAAATAATAGCATATAAAAGCGATTTACCTGCTAACGAAGAAGCTGCAAAAACCAAAACAATTAAATAGGCTGAGTACTTTCGAGGTTTTCCCTCATATTCATGGCCAACATAAGTTATAAATCATTTATGTAATAATGCTAACTAATAAAATATGAAAATGCGAATGCAAATTAATTTGTCCATTTTTTTGAGATAGAAAAACGCGTGTTGTGTCTATTGATGGCATTGTTATCACTGATAACAAAATACACCTCCTTGATTTTTCTTTTGCAGTCATTGGCTTCAGAACATACTATCTTGCGGTTGCCGGGTTCAAACACATGGCCAGCCTACTTCTCATGCTCAAAGAATATTGAGAAGTTATCGTTGTTCTTTTTTGCTCTTCTGTAAGTATAAATGTGTTGAGCAGCTCTATTATGAACAGTGGCCTTGGTTTCCCCGTAGTATGTGGCACTGCATCCAGCCTGAGGGCATGAAATACTGTATACAACTTGGGGTGTCCAAGATGGATCCATTCTATCCTTCAAATTATTAGTAAGTCTGATAGTATTAGGGGGAGTGCAGAAGCCAACCTTAAATTCAGCAGCCAATGTCTTTATCATCTATTGTGATATATAAGAAAATAAAGTATGAATAATAAAAATTTTCAAATATTTGAAAAAAAATAATACAAAACAAACTTTTTTTATTAACTACAGTATTTAATTTTACATTTTTTCATACATATTTTAATCATTACCGCTATTTGGCTATTTGACAATATGTGTTCATTTGGGAACTGGTAGGAAATCAGATTTGTGATATGATGTACAACTAGCGCCACTTTCAGTCTTGTGCTGTGTTAATGGTTTTCTGTTTCTATATTAAAAAAAAGAGATTGCAATCAAAACAAAAAGATTATCATTAGAAAGATTATTTTCAGTTTACAAAATCAATAAAATCTTCATTATTTATTTTAACAATCTAAAAAATTATTTATTTCTGTTTTATCTAACAAAATACGTTTTAAAAGTTTAAAATTTTTTAATATTTATTGCGATATTTTTATACATAAGTATAAATCTATTATTATTATTTACTCATTAGTATAAGTAGGTTATTTACATAGAAGCTAAGATTCTAAATACAGCTTCAGGCCATATTCACATTAGCTGCTAATATAACATTATATTTTTGAAAGAAAAAAAAGTATTTCAAGTCAAAATAAGTTATTAATAATTTAAATTTCTTGATATCTAATAAATATAGTGAAATATGAAAGATATTAAGAAGAAACATGAATCGCATAACTTCAAAATTGCATTAAAATAATCCGCATAAAACAAGACCCAGGTGTATATTATAATGATTAACTTAAGAACACTCTAAAATGGTGCAATGTTGGTTTGCTTTTATTAAAGGATATGGATGAGGATAGAATGCAATGATTAGCTACAGTTGGTCAAAATATTGGTATTTTTCAAAAGGAAAATTTGCTGCAGAAAAATTTAAAAGACAAAAAAAAATGGACAACAAACGAGATTAAAGCAAGCAGGATAGGTGGATTAGATAGTATAATTATTGCAAACTTATGTTTTTTTTGTTTTTTTTTCCAGGAGTTATGATACCCATTCTTGTTATGAGTGACTGATAATGGTATGATACCATATAAAAATTTATTCAAGTCCTTATAAATTCTTTTACCAATATCTGCTGGTAATTAGGCAGAGAGTACTAAGTAATAATACTTGGACCATAATCACTAGTAGATTGCTATTGCTTTACAACTACATTTTATTTTAGCATCTCAATTTTAGAGTTACATTAAAAACTTTCTTATGATCCTTTTACTTTATTAAAGTGGATGGAAACAAGAAAATCAAGTCTTCTATGTTATGGTAAATAGCTATACAAAATAGCACAACAAAAAATTCACTATGTAGTGATGCTATTCATGCAAACAAAAGATTTTTTATACTTTTTAGATGTGTATATATATTAAATCTTAGGCTATAGATACTGACACTGCAGTTCCAATTCCTAGAAACTTAACAGAAGCTGCCTCCACAGTCCTAGTCAGAATTATGACCATTTATGTTATTAAACATTAAAAACTAAAATTCAGACATTAATTTTAATTGCAATATGCTAATATTTTAATTAAAAATTGTCTTTTTAAATTTATATGCAAATTATTATAATAAATTAAATTTTATCCAATCTTTCTCATTTTTTTTCTAAATTTATTAATCAAATTGCCTATTTTAAAGTTAATTCTTAAAAAAAGTTAGTGATAAATGATCTTCCCCTCTTTCACTAGGTGGCAATGGTAATAATAATATTCCAAGTGTGATATCCCCTGTGATACAATTAAAACAAAGGTTTTTTCAATTCTTGTTATCTTTTCATTATTCATTCTAATTATGATTTTAATCAATTTCTATGTGAATTTGAGTTTATTATTATTATGTTAAATTGATTTGTATTTATGCCAATTATTTTACTTAGGTAGCAGCTCTTTTTTTTTTTCAAAGGATTACTTCTAATTAACTTGTTAGCAGTATATTTATTGATATATATGCGAATCAAATGAAGTAAAGTTTGAATTAAAATATAACTACTTTTAATAACAATAATCATCTACCAGATGATAGGTATTATACATCTATCTGGCCACTTTCTGAAAATCTTACGTCATCTTATACTTTTTTCTTATTCATACATCTTTATCATTAACCACACTTTTACGCAGAAGCTAAACAACCACTATCTATTAATTATATATATATATAGTTATTTTTCAAAAGATAAATTCTATACAGCAAATTAGATCACTTTCTCCTAATTTTCTATACTTGTTCTATTCCTCATATAGGACTAATAATTACTGCTTCCTTTTTTAACATCATAAATCACTTTTGATTTTTTCCTGTTCTTTTTTTTTTTGAACTTATACAATTCTTTCCAAAATTTCTGTGATAATTTTTCTGCCTCAAGGTACATTCCCGTTTACTTCCTTTTATTCATCATAATTTTTTCAAAAACATTTTCAGCACTTTATTGTAACATTTTTATAATGATAATCTTATTCATTCAATTATATTTTGTTTCTATCCTAAATCTACATCTCTAAAATCTCTAATCTTTTTTTTTTCTTTTCTCCTACTTTATATTAAGTTAGACTTTATACTCCTTTCTTTTTGAAGTATAATTATGAAGAGTACCAAAATAAATTTTTACTAGAATTAAAAGTTGTTCATACTTTCATTTATTTATCACTATTTTCATTTTCATTTATTCAATTTCCAAATATTTAGATTTTGACTTCATTTCTGTGACTATCACTTTTTTTATTGTTTGTATTGGATTGCATGTTTGATACAGTGGTAGAGGGCAGACTCTGGAGTTTAATATCCATAGATCATGGCCCAGCCTTTTCACTTCTAGTGCGCAAACTTTTTTTGAACACAGGAATCAATCAATAAAGCAATTCGGTTATTTTTCTTATTATTATTTGTATTTGCATTTATTTTCATTGGAAATCTTCAAGTTTTATCAATAGTACATAACTTTTTGTTAAACTCATCTTCAAAATCCACAAGTACTATCATATCTTATCTGATATATGTTCTTTGATATCGAGCATCATATATCTATATCTGATATTTCTAATGTTAGTTAAACAATTATCAAAACAATCCGTATTTAATTCATCTAAATAAAAAATGAGATAGAAATACCATATCTAATTTATACCTCTTTATATATCTACTTTTTTCTGTATAACTTTTTAATAGTATAAATATCTCAGTTCATATATAAATTTCCTAATACTCATACATATAATGGTCAAATATCCAATGTAAAAAAATATTTGTCCACAGTGTTGTTATACACATATAATTAATATAATAATCAATCTAAATAAGATTGAAACAAACAACTAATTATAATTATTTAATTATCAAACTGGCTTTCATCTCTTATTGAGACCTTTTTAAGATCTTGAAAAGGTCTCAACAAAAGTTGAAAGCCAGTTTGATAATTAAATAATTATAATTAGTTGTTTGTTTCAATCTTATTTAAATTGATTATTATATGCTAATACACATCTTTGCTTCCAGAATATACCTTTATTTTATAATATCTATAAAACAAATACTGATTTCTTTCCCCTTATTTTTTTTTTCATGTGCCATAGCATCGGCCAGAAAGCAAGCCCGCTAACCTGGGTCAATTGCTTGTAAGGCAGCTGTGCTGACCATTTGACCACCAACGCTTGACAAAACTTGACTTTCCCTTATTTTTAATCTATAAAATCCAATAATCTATCTATCTCTTAACTTGAGTAGATTTTACTAATGTAGTTAATCACTTATATCTATATTTTTAAATACTTAATAAGATTTTTAAAAAAATATTTTGATACCAAGTAATTTGGAGAGAAAAAAAACAACAAAATAATAAATATCTTTAGAAAAATTTTAATTTAAACTTTTCAATTTCATTCAACTATTAATAATTGTACACATGTTAGTATATAATACAAACATTTCACATGACACTAGCAAATACATCATAAAAGCCAATCTAATATGAAAATACATAATATCTGGAAGGTACTAATTAACTTTGCTCTTAGGAAAAAGTAGACAAATCAGGAGAACCCTTGAAAATAAGTATACAAAATTTATACTGACAACATTAATGCAAATATTAATCATAGTTGAGCAGTATCCACTCTGCAAAAACCTAGTGAGAAATTGATTAGTTTTGAAACAAAGTAGTCATGCATTCAAAATGATTGTCATATTGCTCATGTATATAAAATACATTAGTGGCAACACATTAGCCAGTAGTATTTAAAATTATTCAAAATCTTAACAATTTTAAACATATCAATGGTTTAATAAGAATGCTTTCTGGATTATGTTAAAAGATATATTTTTATTCTTAAAATAAATATTTATATTTTTACAAATTACTTAATTGACAAAGTTGATAACTTTATATTAATTATCAATTAAAATTACTCCTTTTTAATGTAAAATAAATGGTGTTTAGTGATGATTACGCTCAAATTAATTATTCAATGATATTTTTTTTAAAAAATGTTTTATAGTATTGTGCTTATTATATTTTGCCATACTCATAGGTAGGCTCAAATCCATAATGAGCTAAGATTTATTTTTTTTCAAATAATAGGGAATTTCCCAAAATAAATTCAGGATTTTTTGAAGCAGTTGCCTCATAGCTAAATTCTAAACTATTGGGTTTAATTGAGTCATCATCTTTTTAGTTGGAAGATAAACTGAATCTCAGCACAGTTTGAATAGATCATATGAGTATTCAAGCATCTGTTATCAAAAAGAGGATAGAAGAAAATTGTGAGGACCTGTCTTATATTTAAGGTTATTGAGACTTAGGGTTGCTAGCTTTGATTTTTTGCAAGTTTCAAATGTAACACTTATTTTAAAGAAGATTAAAAAAAGTAATTGGTGGTATTTATTAAGTAAAGTTTTATACTTAAAATAAATGATTCTCAGCATGTGTGATATAATCCTCCCCTCTCTAGGGATGAACAAAATAATAAAAGGGCAGGCATGAAGACATGAAAAATGGACAAAAAAATAATTTAAAAACTAATTAGTAAAGTTAGCCGAGAGGTCATCGCACCCATCTTGCAAGCAAGTAGTTGGTTGCAGACGTGTGTGGGTTCGCATCCCAGCTGATGCTATGACATATGAGAAGAAAAAAAAAACTAATTAGTAAAGTCAAAATAAGAAAAGTTACATTCTACCAATATAAGGATAAAATGTAACTCTTAAAAATAGATAAATACAGATAGGTAACACAAAAGGTATTTTGATATGAATTATTTAAAATTCCACAAATTGATAGCTTCCTTGAGTCTGTTTGAAGAACAAAGATTTTTGTAAGAAAGTGTTGTATTGAAATTAACTTTCTGTCTTCTCTTTCTATAATTTAACTGAGACTTATATTTTGTCTTCAATACAACTATTGTGGAAAATCCTGTTTCACAAAGATAAGATGTAGGAAGAGGTAAAAGAAAAAAAATATTAGGGCTCCAAAAAAATCATTAGAGGGGGGGGGTACAATTAAAGCTGAAATGAAAAATTGGTCCTAAATACTAAAAGGTTGAGATCTGCTGCTTTAATTAATACAAAATAAATATAACTAGCCATTCAATTATTTGCAGGAAATACACAAATCATGCTTATGTAGAAATTAATCAAAATTAGGGAAATTGATAGAACCAGTCACCAACCATTATTTAAATAGTTTTTTTTTTTTTGAGGAATACGGTAAACATTTACTTGCAATGGGTTGTTTAGATTATTTTAATTTTTACATTACAAATTTACCATAATTATTTTTAGACATTTGCATTAATCAAATAGAAAATGAAAGTTTATATTAGTATTTATAATTTAAAATAACAGAGATAAATAAAAATTATATAGTTACTATTTATGAATCATTATCCTCATTGTCATTTTCACCCATTATCAATCTATGAAAGAAAGAAGACCTCTCCAAGTTCAGTCCATCTTCTCCAATCTCTAGCTCTCTCTTCTCCACATCACCCCTCCACACTTCGTTATTCCATCCATCTCACATGTGATCTCTTTTTAAGTCTTTTACAATCTCTTGAAATCCAGTTTTAGATTTCAACTGCCTATCTATTATCATCTCTTCTAATAATATGTCCAGACCAACTCCACTTCAGTTTTTTTAATTCTTTCAATAATGTCAGTAGTTATGAATATATAAATAATTACATTTCTATAAAAATATTTCATCATAGAGTTTTTACTATTTAAACTAAATTAATTGTACGGAGTTTTTCTCTTCCAAATTTATTGTATGGAAGTAAGATATAGATTCCCTATCTATTGTAACAGTCAGAAAACGTGTGACTCATAAACATAGTGCAGAATTCGACCACCATACAGAACAGCAGCACCATCGAGTAGCGAAGCCACCCGTGGTACTGAGTTCGAACATAGTTTATCGGTTCCACAATACCACCCACGAAACAACGCATCTGATGCGACAGTAAATATTTCCTTAAGCACAGTGGTCAGGGATATGCAAGAGACTCATGATTTTATTCTCGAGTTAGCCAATAATCAAACTAATAGTAATTAAACATTCATATTTACATAATCGAGGAAATATTATATAGAATGGGTATCGAATAAATGAAACGTAAATGCAGACATATAGTTTAAAATTATTTATTAACACATTTTAATAAAATCATTTACTAACAATATTTATGGATTAAAGCTTCAGTAGTGGGATTTGCGACATGATTATATTTTAAAGAATACATTTATTTATTTAGACATTATTTTAGATTGAGGATTTCAGTAGCGGTATTTCCGATACTGTAATGGTTACAAAAGGAATACATTTATTTGAAGGCATAATCTAGCTACCTAAAATTCTTGAGTAAGTATTTCTAATGCATGCCTTGGGGAATTTATACCTTTGCAATGCAAGAGTCTAAAGTAAGATTTAAGAGTGGCGGCGGACATATATTTATTTAATTAAACTATTTATTTTATGACTAAGGGCAACATTTATTTGAGAGTGAATTATGAAGATAATGCAGAGGCAGAGTGATATATAGAATAATAAAACGAAGTAAAGGAACACGTGGTACGCTTTAGAAAGGCGATATGGAATGGCAGTATATCGAAACTGCAATGCCGTGAATGAGTTTATAAGAATGTCGGGCTGGTCTCTGCCATCGGCCCGACGAAGTAAGGTGTCACCTAAGCATAACCAGGGACAAGCAGTCCGTGTCGCAGTTTTGCTGGCTGGCTGCATGACATTGTCAAGTCCTACGGGAGCACCCATTATGCCCGCTTGTGTAGGATGACTGGGGTTAATTTCAATCCTGAAGAATCCGGAAATTTCACAGCGGAATGGGTCATCACATCTCTAAAACGTAACACATGTATACTATATAAACGGTTATGATGAGATTTAAGTAGATTTCTGACTTGGCCCTACATTACCAACATTTACTCAAGAACTCTGGCGACTCTCAAAGAAATGGGATTTTCTAGAATTATTCATTAGATTTAATAAATACAATATATATAAACTGGGAGTTATTACAACTAATATGCCAGCCATTTGCGAAGTAGTAGACCCTGCATTACAATAATGATGCACTGAATGCGTGTCGATTTATATGAAAGTAAAGTTATTTAGGAAAGTAAATATTAATGAAAATTGGACACGCATTCATTAAGCGATCATAGATTTAAACTTTGAAATTTGAGACGATTATGAGCATGCAATAAGTAAATAATAACTATAGATAGAATGTAGATTTGAGAAATACGCACCCAAGAAAGACAGAGTGAAGTAAGCTAGATTATTAGAGAAATTTACATATTAAATTAATTATTTAGTTTTAGTTATACAAATGGTAGTTTTACATTTTATAATTTAGATAAGTAGTATGAAGAAGAGCTATAGCATATTATTAGAGTACTCTAGAGTTTGAACACAGACAGGTACCTGTTTTATAAGAAGTTTTCCGAGTCCATTGGTTAAGTAGCAAATAGTTCATGAGTGGCAATTCTTTCTGGTATTTAGACGTTTCATTTTACTTTCACAGCAGCAGCAGCTTTCTCATTTATTTCAGGCAGCAGATCTTCATGGTGAATTTATGATGGGCAATGGAAAGTTCGACATCCGATAGGCCACCTCCCGATGGAGAATAATCTAGGTGCTTTACTCGGTCATACCTTGGCAGGAACAAATTATTTTATTATTTTTGAAGACTCTCAGTGATCGAGAGCAAAGATAAAGTTTAAGTGAATGTCTCCAGCAAGTCTAAGATGGCCTCTTTTTTTATCTTGATCTCTCACATTTTTGTTAAGATATTTTTAGGTTCTACTTAATCTGCCCTGAGGATAATCAATGCATTTTGTTGGTTTTTAATTAAAGAAAGCTGCCGTTCTATTGTTTACATTTTACATTTACTAATTATATTTTGGGGAATTTTTCTTTAATTAATCTATTATCTATCACTGACCGATGCTTTTAAATTTCAAAGACAAAAAGGGAACATAAGATTATTTTAACTTTTAATTAAATATTACATCAGATTTTTTTAGAATTATTATTAAACGAAATTTAAACAAAGCAATAAATACGAACTTTATAATCCAAAATAAATGATTAAAATTATATAACTAAAAGAAATCTAAATTATACTATTTTATCCCTATTTATTGCCTTTAATTTGAGATCGAAATGTGTGCATGTTTATGCTGAATTCTACATATATTTATACATTTTTAATATTGTTACACATACAATTCGATATCAAAAAGTTTAAATTTGGGTGGGATAGACTGGTCAGTGAGAGACGACAGAAAAAGGTGAAACTTAAGATTCGAATACGAATCTTACTGTTTCACTATTATAAATAAACGCATAAAACATTTCTTTGCAGAAACTTTATTTCCATATATTAACTAATAAACATATAAATTCACATATTATACATTCCCTACATTTCAATTGTTTTTTATACCATTACAGTCATTTTCAAGTTTTTTGTTTATTGGTGTTTTAGATGGTTTCTAATATTTTTGAAAATTTATACTTAATATGTAAAAAAGGAAGTAGAGGGAGGGAGAAAGTTTTAGAATAAAGGAAATAGAGGGAGGGAGAAGTAAGTAAAAATATAATTAATATGTTTTATTATAATGAATTTGATGTGTTAGTGTTAATATAAGAAAAAGATTTTGTATTTAGAGTATTATGTAAAGATATATATATATATTTCGTTCTAGATCCTTGAAAATGACTGTAATGGTGTAAAAAAACAGTTGAAACATTGGAAATGTATAATATGTGAATTTATATATATGTTCATTAGGTAATATATGGAAATAAAATTTTTAGAAAGAAATAAGAATTTTTATTCATTTATTTATAATGTTGGAGAACATATATTTTAAAAGAAGAAAGTGGTTGTTTAATTTGTCATTTATAATGATAATATTATGGTGTAATATATATTCCCTGTCTATACAATATAAAAGTACTGATAAATTTTTATTTAAAGATGTTCTGCAATATTCTGAAATTATAATGATAATGAATCTATAATTATAAAAGGATATCTTTATTCAATTGGCATATGGAAATGATAAAAAGTAACAAACTTTCATGAAAAGTATTTTATCATGATTTGAATATGGTTTCATGGGAAAGTCAAACTCCACTTAGGTTACAAGGATTATCTCAATGGTAGTCTAATAAAGTTCAAAATGGACTGGGTAAATATGATGGAGAGAGCAATTATTAGATGAGATGAAAATATTTCAGAAAGAGAAAGTTTGCTTCAGAAGTGTTCAAAAAGTTAGTAATGCAAAATGTCAAATAAATAGTCTAAAGGGTTATCAGGTGTTATATTTAGACATTTTCATTTCATGATTTGGTTTGTACAATAATCACAAACTAATTTTTAAATGTTTGTTATTTTATCTAGCTCTGTTTTGGAGTTAAAATAACCAATTATGCCTATTTTTGAATGGTTGCAAATAATGATAATATATAATTTAATACAAAGTTGTATTAATTTTTAGATTCTGAAGAAGGCTGCAAGAATAATTAAGATATAAAAAGGAGAAATAATAGTAATAAAATTTGTTAGTTGTTTGAGAGATCACATCAATCTCAAACATACATGTAGTAGTAACTTAGGCCCAATTGTTCCAGTTTCTTTCATTTAATTAATTAAACGTTTTATTTTTATCACAAACTTATGATTATTGAATTCTTCCACTTTATTATTATGCTAAATCTCCCTGGACATTTAAATAATACTTTTTAAATTGGAGAGAATTTTATTTAATTTAATTTATTTTTTATTGTTGTGATAAGATTTTCAAAAGCCATTACTTCAAATATTAATCTAAATGCATATACATTGAATCTTATATGGTTAAGACAAATTTAAAAAGTTTTAATAATTAATAAATCTAATTTGTTTTTGTTCCTATGTTTACAGTCCTGGAGACTTTTCATTATTAAACACTTTTTTTAAGTTTCTTTTCAAAAGAAATTTCTTATTGATTCATTGTCATTGTCCTGTTGCTTAGTTACCTATTGAAGCAAACAAATAAATTGTTCGCTTTCTATCATTTCTGAATTGAATTTTTAAATAATTTAATATTATAAGAAACAAAGTGAAATATGCATGACTTCTACAGACTAGCTTATGTAGAATTTATTAGTTGGAGCTTCAAGAGTTCTTAATTAATATTTTATTAGGTTGTATTTAAGTTAGTAGATTTTAGTAGTGCATCTTTCATTAGAACATGACATGAATTTAAAAACACCAAAACAAAACAGAATTGATTAGTGAAAACCATTTTAATTAATTAAATCTTAATTATTATGAACAAGCATTAGTTGTTATTGTGAAATATATATCAATAAATACTTAAGGCTAATTAAAATAATTATGAACTGAATAAATATTTATAATTGATTTTTTATTATTGTAGATATCTGTAGGTTTATAAAAAAGGACTTTGAAATTTTATATAAGGGTATCAGATTTTTTTTTTTTTTAAATCAAATAATAATGCTATATTGTGTATCTATAATAAAATAATTTTATAACTACAATTTATAGGGGAGAAAATCATACCTAATTATTGTAAAAAGTATGTATGTTAAATTTCTTTGCCTAAAAACGAATTCAGTAAGCCAGTAATAAAACACTATTAGCAAACAATCGATCATCATCGGGGGGGGGGGGTATTTGACATTAATGGTTACCCTCTTAGCAGAGTTTATTTTTGTATCTCAATTTTAGAGCTACATTTAATCGGTGCTTATAACACTAAAATACAATATATAAAAAATTAATGTACAGGTATATATTAACAAGTTTATTATTACTACGTGAAACATTTGTTCTACTCATATATTAATTGTTCTTTTTCTTTTAAATGTTGATGTAAAGATGTAAATTTTACATATCTTTTATTATTTACAATATTTTTATCAATCATACTTAAACAGATTAAGAAGTTAGTAAATAATTTTTAACCATTTTTAATTGTGTGTGTGTTTGTTTTAGTTATTGTTGAACTGAAAACGTGGCAATGTAAAATATTTATAAACTAATTAATCATTGTATTTAATTAAGGATACATCAATTATTAATAAAATTTTATGTCAAAAAGAAGTTAAAGTTTTATGATTAATTTGAGTCCTATACTGAAACTTATTATTTATATTATGAACCCTATTGGTTTATAATAAGAGTTCTTTTTTTGTGCAGCATGAAAAAACAAATAGGTGATAGGTAACTTAAAAAAATTAGAAATCATATAATCACCAGGGTTTTATGTCAATTTGAAGTCACTTCGTGATATATAGCAATAGTGTCTAATACTAACAAAACATCATGATTCCTGCCTATATGTTAGTTTTAAAAAGAAAATCTCTTACTCCAGCTCTGACACTTTGTATAGTTTTGAATAATCAGTGGATGTCAGATGTTAGTGCTTAATGTTAAATTCATATCCTCCCAAAAAAAAAAAGAAAAGAAATCCAGGTGGACTGGTTTTAGATCCACAATTCTTCACTGATGAAAGCCAAAAGCTAGAAATCAGTCTGGGGATATGGATAGGAAGCATACTATCTAGTATCTAGTGATCATTCAAGCTTATTCAAGAATAGAACTGCAATATGAAAAATACATTTTATATCTATCTAATTTACTATTTTTCTATCTATGATTAACATTGGTAAGATTCAGTATTATCAAAGAGACCATGACCTAAGATTTTTTTCTTCTGATATGCAAGAATAAAAAATTTAAAAAAATTCATACTCTCAGCATATAAAATTAAATCATTATCAGGGACACAGAATTATGGAATTATTAAAAATACAATGTAATTTATATTATCTCAAAAACTAATATTATAATGTTACTATCAATAGTTGTTATATTGAAAATTTTACTCTCACTGGGAAGAAAACATAATTTATTCAAGAAATAATCATTAAAGCTACTTGAAAAGATAAGAAATGGATCATTAATTAAATAGATTATATGATAAGGAAACATTGATGTAGCATAAAAACTCTAAAAAATTTATTTGAGAATGTTTTTTTAACTTTTTGGATGTAATGCTTTTATAATTACTATAGATTGAGCATAAGAAATAAATGAAAATCCTAAAAAAAGTATTTCATTGCTTGAAATGGATTTCATAAAAGTGGCAGATTCTATTTAAATTCTAAGACACTAAAAGGTACAGTATTTTTTACTTTCATCAGGATGATGTGACAGAATAAATACAATAAACTAAAATTAAGTATTGAAGTCTTTTATAAAAAACATTTGTAGCAGAAGATAGAAATGTCATCAAATAAATAAACTAAACATCTATCTTGTTATATTAGGGTGACCAGACTGGTTCAATCAAAAATCACTTCATGATGACCAATCATTTTTACTGACTAATAGGAATCCTGGTAGCATAACCTATGTCAGGACTCTATCTGAGGGTCACAATGTTCTCTATATGGGTGTGATACAACCCATGACATATGGGAATGATGACTTTATATTGTAACAGAACAATGAACTTAAGAAAGGAAACTGAATAATCAATTTTTTTTTTTTGCAATTATTAAAATACATCTTATTTTTAATTATATTTCAAGTTGTTACTTTAGATTGTAATAGGTTTTTATTGCTCCTAATGTAGTCACTAAATTTGACACAACTCATTTTCATATTATTGTTGCCTAAAGTTATACAATTTAGAGTTTCCAAATCCATTCTATTTTTTTCCTTCATCCATTGATTACTTATTATGGAAAAAATTCTTTCTACATCTGTGTTACGAACAGGTAATGCAAAATAATATTGGCATAATTTTGACCGACATTTGCAGCATGAATGAGATAAAAAAATTTAATACTTCAAACTGATCAATTAATACATTATCATTGATGGATATACCAATCTTATTTAAATCAATACCAGTGTAGAATACATCATTTCATGTTCGTATTACTTTTAAATCCACCCAGTTAAAAGATGTAAATTTGCTAAAATTTGAAGTAGTTTTTTTTCAAATATGCTAAGGAAGTTTTATATAGTTCTTGGGCATCTTCTTAGAAGGAGTTTTTTTCTTTCTCTGACAGATCAATTTTGAAAAACATTTGTTCAACAGAGTGTGGAATAAACTTATTTTCAATTCATGTTTTTATCATCTGAATTGTTTCATATATTATTTTTATTATTTCTATTATGGTTATATTCTTCTCAATTTTAAGAATTTGTTTATTAAAAGTAGACAGAAAATTATGGACCAATAAAAGATAGCACTCATTTATTCAGTAAAATTATTGATGGCTTCTCTTCAGATAAAAAATAAAATTTCAGTCCATTGTACAATTCAATGATTTTTTGAATTGATTTACACAAACTTAACCATCTAGTTTTAAAATGTGAAACTAGAGTAGAATATTCTATATATACGAAATTGCAAAAATTTTTTAACTTTTCTGTTCAGACATATATGTGGAAAAATAGGAATTTTTTTTTACTGCAATGACTTCAATATTCATTCAGTACCAAATTGCACAGCATTATTTAAAATGTGAGCAGTACAACCCACATCCATTAAATTTTTGTTAATAATTTTACACAATCTAAAAAAATACATTATCCTTTTTTATTCAATCCACTGAAATTTGTATTAGTGTTATCAGCATCATATGCAATACGTTTGTTGGAATCAATATTAAATTCTTTGAAACTATTTTCTATTAAATTAAAAATAGCATATGATATTTCTTCATTTAATGAATTATAAATTTTAAGTGACTGTACTTGAATTCTGTTTTCTTTGAAATAATAATGTACAATCAAGGGGAATATTTTTGTTGTATTGTAATTACTTGCATCCGTGAATTTACTGAAGAACTAAGCATTGTGTAAATCACTTTTAAATTGTTGTTTGCAATGTAGTCCCAATACTTGCATAATTAACATGAAAGTTTTAATTTGTCCACATAAAAAATTTTGTGCAATCTTTGAGTCCATAAAAAGTTTACTAAAATTATTAGCACAGTCTGCTGAATGAAATAATTGATGTTGCCAGACAATATAATATGTTATTGTTAGTTCACTTGCTATAATGCTGTCTCCTTCTGCACTGTCTGTTTTGTATATGAAGCAATCTAGTTTTTTCGACATTGATACCCCTGAGAAATATATTTTGTGATTCTGACTGTTTATATGAGTTTTTATGTCATATTTGCCATTGGGTCAAACACCAATAATGTAAACATTATACAATTCACATTTCACTTCATAATCATCATGTTCATTTTTTTTTTGTTATAAAACTCCATTCCCGTGTACATTCATCATTATAAGTATGCTTCCTCCTTGGCATTTTGTCTATTGTTTAGGGTTATTATCATTAATATTATCTGCAGAAAATTAATATCAACAAAGAATTAGTAAAACTTCACTGTCAATTGAAGCAGGTGCAAGTACAGTTCAATTTTTAGTCTGCAAGAATCTAACTGTGGATGATCCAAGGTGAGGTCAGAAGCAAGGTTGTATCTAGATTGAGAACCTGACCATACAATGGATTAGCAACCATATACGATTGGTCCTGTTCTTTATTTTGGTTGCTGGAATTTGTCTGAAGTTTTTCTAATATTACTGTAGAGACTGAAATGTACAGAGAGGACTAAGAAACTAACATTTTTTGCAATGAATTATTTATATACAGCAAATAATAATTATGACTATTTGAAAATTGGGACAGGCAATGGTATGGGAAAGACATTTTGAGGACACTGGAACATCTAACCAAAAATATGGACATCTAGTCAATATGTTATATAAAGGTTTGTATTTCATATGTTGGTGTGTATAATCTATGCAAAATAAATATTTTCTTATTCATGTCGATTTATGAATGGCTGATAATGGAGTTATTAATACTGTCATTATTTTTTTTAAAATTTATTAGTTTATGAGCAAAAATTAATATATTCTAATTAAATTACTTATTCTCTATTTCAATTTAGTAAAGTTAAGAGATTAAAATGCAGTCTTGAATCATCTAGCTTTTTCTAACATCACTTAATTTCTTTTAAATTACTAGTCGATAAAACTAAAAATTGAGCTAGAGTGCTTAGTTATTATTTATTACAAATGAAATTGCTCAGACTACATTTGATAAAATAACTTGCATAATTGTGGTTAAACTCATATTAATCTAGTTAGTAAATGGTTAAAGTCTGTTTGCTCCCCTATATAGAATACTTATCCAACATCATAACAGGTGATGTAATGTGGTATTTTCAGTAAGATTCATCAACTAAACAGCAAAGTGTAGAATGGAGATCATCAAAAGAAAAAAATGATGAATGCAAAGAAAAAAAAATGCCAATGTAAAACATTGCTTAGTGTTGGTTTTTCATTTTAAAGTCATTTTTTACCACAAATATATCTCTGTAGATCATATAGTAAATGCTTACTACTATCTATTATGAATTATTTGTGGAACAGAATTTTGCACAAGTGACCAGAATAACATGCATTAGTCTAATGGAACTATAAAACATTTTAAATAACCAACGTTATATACATATAAAATAATTTGAAAAAATGTTTCTTAAAAAAAAAAAAAACAGGAGGAAAAAAATGGATTTATGTCCATGTATTATTATAAATAATATTATTATTGATATGTTATATGTAATTGAAAAGGTATTGGACAGTTTAGTGAAAAGAGATAGTAATTAATTGATTATAGTATTTCTCTACCAAATATCAAGAGATAACAGAATAAAAAAAATATTGGAATAATAAATCAAGGTTCTGACATTTATATATATATAATAATTTTAATACAGATGGAAACATAATGGATGAAATTAATCATAGAATTAAACTTGGTTGGAATGCTTTTGGTAGAAATAACTTGATACTAAAAGGAAATATGTGTATGTGTTTGAAAAGGAATGTTTTTAATAAATGTGTTTTACCAGTTCTTATGGATCTGAGACATGGACACTTAATAGAAGAGCAATAGGTCAGACCACTCAAGGAAGTATGGAGAGATGCATGTTGGGAGTAGCAAGAAGAGATCGAAAATGCAATATATGGGTAAGAGAACAAACATGTGTTACTGACCTCATTGAAAAAATTAAAAGACAAGTGGAGTTGGGCTGGACATATTGCTAGAAGAGATGATAATAGATGGACAATTGAAATCTTAAACTGGGTTCCAAAAGATTATAAAAGACCCAGAAAGAGACCACATGTGAGATGGATGGATGAAATAAGAAAATGTGTAGGGGTAAATGTGGAGAAGAGAAGCTCAACAACGGAGAAGATGGATTGAACTTGGAGAGACCTTCATCCTGCAGTGTATTGATAATGGTTGATGATCATGAATAATTTTAACAGATATTGTTTAATTATTTAAATATATGGAAATATCTGTTATATTTTTTATTCTTAGAAAAATCACAATCAAATGATTATTGACAAGTGACCATTGAAAATATTAAATTGAATTTTTTTTTTGCATTCGAAAGAGGAACCTCAATTTAAGAACAAGAGACTGCAATTAATAGAGATTGCCCTTTTGAATGCAAAAAGTCATTTATAGTTTACTATTTTTATTGTCTATTATCATTTGACTGATTTGTCTAAAAATCAGAAATATAACAGATATTTCCACATATTTAAAATATTTTAGCATTGACATCTGTTAAAAATTATTAATTTATAATATTCAACTTTTGTTGGACTGCTCTAATGTATATATTTACTATAGTGCTTTAATCTCTATATAAGAACAAGAGATTGCATTTAAAAGAGGTTTCCTTTTGAATTCAAAAAGCATTTACAAATTACAATTTCCATTGGTCACTGTCTATTATCATCCTACTATGATTTTTCTAAAAATAAAAAATTTAATATATGTTTTACCGTATTTAATATGTATATATAAGCATACAATAGATATTTTTGGAAATATTAATCTGGCTTTTGTATAATAATAAATAGTGATGATGAAACACTTTGTTATTAGTTTTTAGGCATATATATAAATTTATATCTATAATGTGAACCAAAACTAGGTGCACAGTATTTATTGTGTCATGTTTACTCTCTTAAGTGTTCCAAATGCCCAATTAATCATTATAATGTGCCAATCAATACTATATAAATTAATTTTAGACTACCCTTTAGTTTAAGCTTAGTTTATTTTATGTTACTTTTTATAAGGAGTGTATGAGTTTATGTTACTTGAAAAATAATCTCTCCATCTAGTTCTATATTGAAAATTGAGATATTATATTGTATGAATTATATGTTGTAATTTGTAGAAAAGTTTTAACGATGTTCAGACAAATTGATTATAACAATTTTAATTGAGGGTAATTTTTTAAATACTTTTTAGAACTGGAAATTAATTCAGAAATAGTTAGCTATTAAGTCTTTTATTCTCACCATTGAAGCAAAAATGCTTAGAATAATTATCTACTATTGTAAAAAAAATTTTTTTAGGAAAGAACTGTATATTTTCTACTTCAATTATACACTATCTAAAATATTAATAAATAAACAAAAAAATTTAAATATGTAAAAAAAATGAGAAAAAATGTAAATATTATGTTATATATATTATTGTTTTGATAGGCATCAGTCATTTTTTTTGTTTTGTGATAAGTCTGGGACAAATCTCATGCTCTCATGTAATCATGTATACTTATTCTCTCGTCCAATATAATCTCATTCAGATTAAATGCCTTGACTTTTTTTAAAAAAAATTTAAAACATCGTTTGAAATGGTTGTAAGGTATAAAAACAATGATTATAGCAATTTTGCCAGGCTTAACAGAATTCATACAGTTCTTTCTTTAAATATTAAAATATATTAATTTATTAAGCGCAAGCAGATTATATAATAATAATGTGAAACCTTTGTCAGATGCACCTTAAAAATGTTTATATGACAGCCAATCAGATGTAATAATGACTGCACAGGGAACTCTCAAGTCGAAACACAAGGCAGAGATTTTATGAGAAAAAGATGGTTCCACTTTCCTCTCTACTTAAAATTTATATATAAATAAGCCAGCTTCAAAGCATTTTGACCTAAGAGCATGAAGTTTTAAACACCTTCACATTTAATTCACTAAATATTATATATAAAAAAACAACGTGAAATCTTTCGATTTACTACGAAGTCATTATTACATCTGATTGGCTATCATATAAGCATTTTTAAGGTGCATCTGACAAAAATTTCAGCCTTTCACATTATTTTTAAATATTAAAGTGAAAAGGAAAAACGTGTTCTGAATTTTGTCATTTGTGTTAGTAAGAAAAGGGAATCATCCATTTATGAAACAATGAAAAAAATAAAAATAAATACAATAGAATTTTTAAAAAATTTACAAAGAAAAAGGATCAATAAGTTTTATTACTGTTATTACTACTACTAATATTACTGCTATTATTATTATTTTGAGAAAGTGTGAACACATACTAACTCATATTTATAAATACATTATATAGCAAATGCAAATAATTCAGGTTTATGCCCCAAGAAGTTCTCGTAGTGATGAAATAGTAGAGGATTTTATATGGACACACAAAAGCCTTTTGATCAGACCTAACAACATTTTGAAATTGTTGTGGGAGACTTTTAATACTAGAATTGGTAAGCAATTGAAAGTCCTGTAGATAAATTTGGTTATGGTAGTAAAAATGAGAGAAGACATAGACTTGTGGAGTTTGCAGAAAGAAAAAAAAACTTTATATTATGAAATATTTTTTTTGAGAAAAATGTCAAAAGGAAATGGACATGGAAGCATCCAAATGAAGATACAGCAGAAAATAAATATTTCAACATTGTAATGTTCTTCATAAATTTTACACTGGAAGTGATCTCTGATTAATGAAATGTAAGATAGATGTTAGTGCAAAACTAGAAACAAAAAATATTAAGATAAACCAATATTTACACTTGATGTTCATAATCTTCAGAAACATTCTACTGAATTTAAACAAATTATTTTCAAATATTAGCAGATTTTGAACATAATTTAGATTTGAATGAAATTAGTAGGAAAAGCTGATATATTTTTAAAAACTGCAAATTTTTTACTAAGATTAAAGAATTTATCAAGAAAAGAAGGAATATGAAAATATATAAAAATGATGCATTGTTTGGATTGAATATCTTGAATTTTGTAAAATCATGCAAAAAAGAGTTGATAATGATATAAGAAAGTATAATTGTTGACTAGCAAAGAAACTATAGAAGAAAATAAAAGTCTCGAGTGTAAAACAACATTTTGATATTTATAGAAAATATATTTGCAATACAAAAAAAAAAAAGATGGAACTATTAATAAAAGGATTATGACATCATGAAATGGATAGAAGAGTTGTTTGGGCTCCTAGATTTATAGTTAGGCAAACGGGACTGCTGGAGAGTTACATTGGATCCTAAGATTTAGGTGCAGTGCTCTCAAATCTAAGGCTCTTCACTGATGAAATCCACAAGATAGAAACTAGTCTGGAGAAGTTGGATGAGTAGGCACTAGATAGGGATTTTATGCACTAACTTTTTTGCATCCACTGGTCACAAAAGCCTGCATTTGGTGGCACTAGTGAATGGAGAGTTTGGTACTCTTATTAACAGCATGTGTAAGCATATGAAATGGTAATCATGTGATGTTTTGATGGTTTTATATCTATCTTGCCCATAGGATAATGGTGAATGTTATTTTTGAAAAACTAAAACACCAAAATGTATTGTTGCTAAACTAAGTTCAGATCTATATGACTATACAAGCAAATGAGCTTGGGTTTAAAAACATTGTGTTGCTTTCATCTTAAACTCCTAGCTCTATAGTTAACCAAATAGGTAAAAGGTGGCTACTGGAGGATTGCATTGGGATTCTAATATCTAGGTATAATACTCTGAAATCCATGACTTCTTACTGATGGAAGCCACAAGTTAGAAACTATTCTGAAGATGTTGGAGGCACTAGATAAGGATTTATGCACAAACCTTCCTGCATCCATTGATTACAAGAGCTTGTACTTGGTGGTACTACTGTATGGAGAGTTTGGTATCTATCATTTAGGGAATATGGAATCAGTTAAAGTTAAAAATGGGATGGGACTAAGGCAAGGATGCTCTATGTCATGTATTTTTATTTTTTTTTGTATTTGGGAGAAGTGGAGAGAGCAATATAAAAACTAGGAAGAGGGATAGAGATATCATTTATAGGTGTCAAGGGAATATATACATTGTCAGGTTTTTTTATTTGCAGATGATGTCTTCTTGTGCACAGACACTAGGAAGATATGGAAGTTATGCTGAAGACTTGTTCAAGGATAGGTAAAGAGATTGGGATTAAATTTAGTGAAGAAAAATCAAAAGTAATGATGATTAATACTGGGGAAAGAGAAGACAAAAGATTTTTTATTGGGGGATATAAAGTAAGGGTGGTGAATAGGTATAACTATTTGGGAATTGTCTTAAGTAATTTAGAGAAATTGCTTGGATGAATGGGAGAAAAAATGGATAAATTGGGCAAAGAAAAAAAGGGTCTGATAAAGAAATTAACAGTGTTTCATATAGTAAATATGATGTAGCTAGAAATGTATGGAAGGGAGTTGCAGTAGCAGAATTAACATATGGTAATGATGTGTTAGTAAATGGGCATTATATTACTTAGAAAAAGTACAAAGAGAAGCAGAACATGCTTTAGATGCAGATGTGTGGACAACAAAGAAGGCAGTTCAAGGAGAAATGGGATGGTCAAGTTTTTATATGAGAGATGCCAAGTGAAAATGTTCTGTAGATTGCAATTTATGGATAATAAGAGAATTGTCAAAATAGTATTTAATTGGATTATGAATAAAGGGCAGGCAATAAGATGGGTGAGAAAGGTGATATGTTATATAGAAGATTTGGATAAAGAATTTATGCCAGTATACTTATACAAAGGGTGGGATGATTATGTTAGAAGAATTGTTGCATGCTATAGTGGCAAGGAATGGGGTAGAAGCATAGAGGCATTAATATAGAATAGGGAGTTGGAGAGATGGAGAACTAGTATGGAGAGTAAAAACAGTTTAAATATATATAGAAGTAAACAGAATATTGGATGTGCATTAAGTTATGATAATAGTAAGGAAAGTAGTTTACTGTTTAAGGTTCAAACAGGATCCTTAGCAACAAGAGAATAAACACATAAATGGAAAAATATTGGTGATTTATTCTGCAAGTTGTATAAGGAAGGCATATAAAATATTAGGCATCCATTAATTGAATGTAAATGCCTGACAGCAGAAAGGGTACAAAACAGTGATTATACAGAAAGTGGTTTCTTGATTTTTATGCTGGGTTTGGGAAAAGATAAGGGGGATTTAGATATAAAGGCCAAGGTGTTAATAAAGATTATGTTGTGGAAATGAGATGGAGCAAGATAAAGAAGAATATGGAAAAAACTAGAGAGTGGGGAATGGAAAGGGAAGGTAAAGTGGCTAACAGGTTTCTCTGGGTATAGTGGCTGTTCCTGATTCTGAAAAAGGAGAAGTCACAGTGCATGGCATTGCATACTCTTATTAATTACATAATAGTAAAGTACCTACAACAACTATTATATTTTCTGAATTGTCCAGGATTTTAAATGAAGTGAGACATGCAATTAAGTTTATGAAGAAGGAAAAAGCTTCAGGTAATGATGGAATTATAATATCATAAAAGAAGCAGATGAAGAAATAGAATTTTTTTTTTTGCAAATCTATAAACCAAATGTCTAAATGATAAAGATGTATCAGACAAATAGAAGAATGCAGTATTAATATTTTAAAAAGATGATTAAAAAAGATATTAGAAATTACAGACCTATCAGGCTTTCATCAGTTTTATACAATTTTTTTATGAAGATAATTACAACTCATCTACAGAGTACTTTATATTTACGCTGGATTTAAAAGTAGTTTAGTACAATGGTTCATATTCAAGTACTGAGAGAACTTATAAAAAGGACCAATGAATATGAATTGTCATTGTACCTTGGATATTGTTATTGTACCTTGGATTTGTAGATTATGAAAAGGCTTTTGATTCTATAAGCATTTCTTCAGTAATTAACACATTGGGTCATCAAGGTATCGACACAGGATATTATCATATTCTGAAGAACCTATTCAATTACATAATGAAAGTAAGAATGTTAACATTGAGAAGGGTGTAAGACAGGGTGACTCCATATCTCCGAAACTTTACAGCAGTGCTGCAAGAAGTATTTTGTGGATTAAAATGGGAAGATAAAGGAACAAAAGTAAATGGAGATTATTTAAATCATTTAGATTTTGCACATGATGTAGTTGTTTTTGCAAATAATGCTTCAGAGCTTCAGGAAATGTAAGATTTATCAGATGAAAGTAAGAAAGTAGAACTAAAGATAAATGTTAAAAAGATGAAAGTAAAATGGATTTTCTCAAAGATTGATTATGATGACTTGAAGAAGTTAACAACTACAGATACCTTGGTCAGATTATTACTACCGATGGAAAGATAATGGATGAAATTAATTGTGGATTTGCTTTTGGTAGAAATAACTCCAATATTAAAAGGAAAGGTGCCTATGTGTTTGAAAAGGATGTTTTTTAATAAATGTCCTACCAGTTCTTATTTATGGATCTGAAACTTGGACACTTAATAGAAGAGCAATAAAGAGACTTCAGACCACTAAGTATGGAGAGATGGATGTTAGGAGTAACTAGAAGAGATTGAAAATGCAATACATGGATGAGAGAAGAAACAGGTGTTACTAACATCATTAAGAGGATTAAAAGACAAGTGGAGTTGGGCTGGACATATTGCTAGAAAATATGATAATAGATGGACAATTGAAATATTAAATTGGATTCCAAAAGATTGTAAAAGATCCAGAAAGTGACCACATGTGAGATGGAAGGATGAAATAAGAAAGTGTGCAGGAGTGATGTGAACAAGATTGGCTAGAGTCAGTAAGGATGGATTGAACTTGGAGAGATCTTCATCTTGCAGTGGATTGATAATGTTTGACGATGATGAATATTGGAAAATTTGTTGAAATGTTTAATCAGAATTATTGGAATTAACTTAGAAAGACTTTATTCTGTAATGGATTAATACTGCTTAAAATTTATGTATACACTAGATATGTTTGTAATAATAATATATAAAAAAAAAAAACGAAAGTTCACACTAAATTGAACTATTAACAAATAAATTCTAAATAATGAAGTTGCCAATTTTAGTTGAACATATAACAATTGTTATCCATTACCTATAAATTAGCAAAACCCCAAATTCATCTGTTGTTCATGCAATAGCTGATTAATGATTCCTTGGGACTATAGAATAGAGCTAGATAATTAACGCTATTATCAGAATGTAGTGAGTTTCCTTTTGTATTTTTTTTAAAATGCCATATTTTTTATCCCTTCATTCGTCATGGTGTGTTTGAAAAGTTGGTTAATTCTGTTAAAATTAGCTGAGAAAGAAATTTAAATTATAATCATCATATATATAATTTTCTTTAGAATGAAAAGGAAGTTGTAATTGAGGATTTTAATTGAGTAACAATTAAAAGAAATTTAAAGGCTGTAGATTGTTTTTGATTTGTAGTGGAATCAAATAAAAGTTTGCATGATTAATTGTCTTGCATAATGCTTTAATAATAAATCAAGTCATATATTAAAGACATTATTTTCCTGCCGCCGCAGTCAAATTATCAGTGTCTAAAGAAATAATAAGCAGTATTTGGAGTATGAAATAACTTTGTGTTTCTTTTTTAAGCTACTAAAACATTTTTGATATCAAAGTGTTGTTTTATGTAGAAAATAAATATTTTATATTAGTTCAATGTTCTATAAAATTGTTAAAAAAAAAATTAAACAGTTCACTATAGAACAAAAGCCTCTCCACCATTTTTCCAAAGATAAAGTGAATAAATTTAGTTAAGGTTTTGTGGGGGGCGGGGTTTTTTAAGAGCTGGACACATGAAGGAAAAAATCCTACTCTTACTTTAAAAGCTTAGTTATCTAAAAAAAAAAAAATTATCAGGATCCTACCTGAATTCGAACTCCATGTTATAGTAATGGGAAGAGAATGCGTTAACCATTACAAAACCTTTTCTATAACTATGTATAAAGTATATATCATGTTTTTAGCCCTCCCCTTTTCTCTATAAGTAAAAAAATTTTTCACTCATCTTTTTGTGATAAATCTTTAAATTTTTTAACTATTTTTTTAACTTCTTTTATATACATATAAATTGAATTATATTAATTATTTTTACTATTTCTAACTGTTTAGATTATTTATAATACAAATGAAAGAATGCCAGGAAAATATTATTTGAATGATTAAAACAGTTTTATATTTTTAATAACTTTGATATCCATTATTAAAAAGCCAATAATTTTAAAGTTCTGTGGCAATTTTATTATTTACTTAATAATGAGTGTTTTTCTGACCAAAAATTACTTAAATCAATAATGAAGTAAAATTGTTTGAAATTATATGGCGAGGTCTCTTGATGTAAAATAAACACATCAGCTGCCATTCTCTGAGTTTGAATGTGAGATAGCTGCATAAAATTTAGGAATGAAAAGAAATGAAAGAACAATAGGTAAAACAAAAAAATAATTTACTTATTCTTAGTGGTGGGAGTATTTAAATATATATTCTACAAGGGAATATAATGGGAGAGGGTGCCCGATGTTCTTGAAGGAAATAATATTTATGATATTATGTAGAGAAAGAAAAAATATATAACAGTAATGATCTGCATGCAGTGATGTTTGGAATCTAATTTAAGACAAATGGTTTATAAGATGGTCGCAAAGGACTGCTATTTTTCAATAACATCGTTACTGTAATCTAATAATTCATTCATCAGAGAGTTCTTTAAATTCAATATATTTTCTGATCATAAATTACAGCAAATATATATTTGCTGTAATTTTATTATTTTTATTTATTTTAATAATATAAGGAACTTCTTTATTTTATGATATGCCCTACATACTTTAGTACAGTCATATAATGGCACATTCTGGGAGCTTAAGATCCATGGATAATAATTCCACCTCTAACATCTCTGATATTTGGATTTCTTATGATCTTCAAAGTAATTAATGATTCAACTATTTATTTTAACTTCAAAACTCATTAATTTGTATTTGTAACTCTTAATATAGGAGGATAATGAACAAACTAACACTAATAGTTGTCAAAAAAAAAAAAAATCATAGATTTTACCATATTGATTTCTTCACTCTATTAATATATGTATCTTTATTTGTTTGCTTTGAAAATTCATGTTATTTTAAAAGTTATTTTTATTATGACCATTAATAAATGTACTCATAATCTTCAATAAATCATTATTGCAGACACATCATAAATAAATACAACCATGCTTACTCTTTGAAAGGTAAATAGAAAATTAGAAATAAATTTTACAATGGCTCTACAAGTTGATTAATTCATGAAATACAAATATGGCTGCACATATAAAATGTTTTCAAGATCTTGCCTTATTATAGTCTTTTTATTGTATTCTAAATCTTCATCTTTTCATTGCAATCAGTACTATATATCTTTAAAGTGATCTTAAAATATATCATATAATATAAATAGTACTGCTTCTTTCATAAAACCATGCTTACATTCACTATAAGAAAGTTTTTTTAAGTTATTGATACATTTTATATACCAGTATAATGAAAATGGTCCTTATTATTTAATATATCTAGCTAACTGAGGGATATCCCAATTTGTCTATAAATTTACAGCATACTTTCAGGAATGGGGTATGTTTCTATGAAATTTTTCAGTGATTTTATGTTAAACATCCCATAGACTTACTTTCTTATAATAGATTTTATTATAATAGAGTTTTATATACATTTATTTTAACTCTAATAATTATATCAACAACGGGTAACTCATATTGAATATATCCAGCCTCCCCTCTCAAAATATGAGGAGCCTTTATATGAGATTTGTCATAGCAATAATCATCATTTTGTAGCCACTACTTCAATTATTAATTAATCATTCACAATAGCAATCGTTTAAAAAATTTATTTGCATTTTTTTAAAAAATCTTCACCAATTTATAAGAGTTATCAGAATACAGACATCACCAAAGTAGTGTAATGTTTACAAACTAAAATAGAGACCTCCACTTGAAGAAAAAAAATATACAAGATTTATTCATTATGCAATTAAAAACATTTAGATGTCAAGCATTGTTAGCTGAGAGGTCATCACAGCTGCCTTGCGAGCAAGTAGTTGGTTGCAGACGGTTGTGGGTTCACCTCCTGGCTGATGCTATGACATATGGAAAAAAAACATTTAGATAGTTTATGAGAGGGTACCAGTAACCAGAATTTTATAATAAAAAAATGTTTATTTATTTTTAAGTATTATAAATTTAATCTCTTTCAAATTACTGTCTATTTGATGCAATACTCTAGTCTAAATGTATTTTTCATTTTTCAAAGTAGTCCAGAAACACTTACAAAGCTGACTTTATGTTTTTTTTATCACTTCTAAGTCTGCAAAAAAAAAAATTGAAGCATTTTTTTATTTAACAGAATAAAAACCACACAAAGCAGGATCAAGTAAATATTACTGATAAATAAGCTGGAGTCATGCTGAATTTAATTCAGAAGTTTTCACATTTAAGATTTTGAGAGATTACACTTTGTCAGGGTGAAATTTGCTCTCTTCTCTTTCCCACAAAATGGGATGTATATTTTACCATAACATTAAATGTTTTTGAACTTGCAAATAAAATGCCTGACTATTACAAACTAAATCTGAGAGAAAAAGGCCATTTGTGTAAAAAAAAAAAATAGCAATCTTTTGACTTTCAACTTCACTTGCAATGCTTTTTAGGAACATGATGAATTTAAGATTTCAATTAAACCATTTATAAACTTGTGCTTTTACAAGATAAGCTTTCTTGTAATCTGTTTCAAGTATTACAACTGTTTTTTCTGCCATTTCTATAAAGGAAACAAAATTTCAGATTGTTCAAACTTTTCAATCATTATAAAAATCATGAAATATGTGAAATGCACTTTACAAAGAATGTGCTATGTGGTTCCATGATTTCGTATAGTAATATCATTTGGCAGATTGATGCAGAAGGATTCCTGCAATAAGTATGTACCAGTGAAAGCATATACTACAACAGGCATACAAACCAGAGAACAACTCCAGTTATTTTTGGGTATCCCCTCTTACAATAATAAATGACATTTACAATAAATACAAAGTATGACTACAGTAGAATTTCTGGCATCCTGAATGCAAAAAGAGTTTTGTTGCACATGAATAATCTCTGCAGAAAAAAATGTACAAATTTTATTTAGATGTAATTAAAAATAAACTTTCATTATATACAGAATTAAAGTTCACTATCTAAAAAACATTTTTTATTTAACTAATTTCCATTTAATATTTTTGTACCTATAGAAATTTTAATTTTTCCCAAACAAAGTGACTATCATATAAACAGTTGTTGAAAGTTCAATAATTAATTGTACATTACATTTCTTGATCTAAAATTAAGATTACATTTTCATAAAAAAATAAATAAATGATAGTCCTTTAACTTTATCTATTTTTGAATAGTATCGCAAAAAAAAAAAATTATTATTAGGTAATTATAAAAAATAAAAAAAACATTATTGACAGAACACAATGTGCAGCAAAAATAAATTTTGAAATGTTCATTATATTAATTTAATTATTTTGCCAAATCCATGATTTAATAAAATATCAATCTTGTCTGATATAGTAAATTCAAGTAGTGTCCATAAAATGTAAAATTGTTTTTTTTCTTTTAAAGAATCACAGCTACTGAGATGTACCTATTATATCCTAAATTTACATACAGATTAATCCTTTTTTTAAAATAAATATACTTATGTAAATTAGATATTTATTTTATATAGCGCGATTGTTAAGATCCACAAAGCGCATGTGCATTAGCTTAAAAAGCTGGTTATTAGTTTATTATAAATATACTTAGTAAAATGTTTATTGATTAATTATCACTTTTTTTAATTTAGGCTTTTTTTTAATTGGATTTTAAGCATGTTTTATATATTTTGAATTTAGACAATAAATGATTGATGATAATCATTACTGCATTTATTTAGAATGAATGGTGCCAAAGTTGTGGATGGAGTAAGTTTGACAGTTGTAAATCAAAATGTAACAAGAAGATGTTTTTCCAAAAGAAAGCATTATAATCACTTTCTTTTATGTGAAAATCTTAATTTACATGGCTCTTTGAGAAATTATTTGTGTTCACTTTCCAGGGTTTAAGTATTTGTCATAAATTGTCAATAGCTAGATGATTTTCTATATGTAAGTCACATGATAACCAATATATAAAGCCCATACAATTGCTTTGATAACTGTTTATATGGATAAATAAAATAAGTAATCAAATCATTTTATTGTTCAGGAAGTCATAAAAAGTTTGAGTATCAGAAGTACTAAAGCTGGAATCAATCCAAGGATCTTAAATTCCAGAGTATAGCACCCTACCCTTTCACATTAGAACACGTAATGTACTTCGTAATTCTATGGGTTTTTTAAGTTTTGAGTAATGTCATGCTATGCACATATAAAGTAAAAGATTAATTATAGGACCCTAGATTGATTTCTGCTTGAGAAGAATAATTTTCTATATGTGTGATTTTTCATTACCAACACAACATCACTTGACTCTTAAAATCTTACTATGAGTAATCAGTATTAACCAGAAAGTAATAGAATTTAATTTCATCTTCATAATTTCAGGGTTTTTTTTCAATGAGACCTTAAGACTTGAAATTGAAACCAATTATCGTTATGCATTTGACAGTTAGATACTTCTAATTTCTTGTTTTGCTATCAAGTATTTATCTTGGAAATTAAAAAATTTCTAAGATTTTGAACTCAATCCAACCTACTTGTATAATTATTTGAATGGAATTGCTATGCTGTGCCTGTCATTTGGTACTTGAGAGACATTGTCAGTGAATTATTCTATATGGATCATCTATATGCATTTCATTCATGTGTACACTAAAATAATTAATTGTCTACAATAGATCATTTGTCAGAGTGAAGAATCACTGATTGCAGATAGGGATTCGTTTTTAGCAATTGACTCTATGGTAAATAAATAAATGATTTGACAGAAAATAGATAAATAAAAAAATATTGATGTTCAAAAAAAATATAAATAATGAATTACTTTGAGAGAGCAGTGTGACATCCAAATAATTATTTTAGTGAACATGTGAATGTGATGAACATAGATGATTTTAAAAGAATAATTTGTTGCAAGAAATATAGTGAAGAATAGATGCTATATAAGAGCATCATATTGTATAATGAAACTCAACACCAGATCTCATTAATGTTTTTTGGTATAGCTTTATTTTAAAGGAGTAATAATCAATATCTAGATATATTTAATTAAACAGAAATTGCTCCAGGAATCATTTGTTTCTTAACCAAACACTTTCATACACAATAAAAATCTTCAGTATATAATATTCTATTATCTTGTTTGTTGAAATAGTCTTCAGATTTTCAAACAAAAAATTTAATTTATATATATATAAACAACAAAAGAATATGCGTGACTTAATCAATAGAATCTTAAAGTAAAAAAAAAAAAAAGATATTTTTTTTAAATTTCATTAATAGATGAGTAACGTGTGTCTTCTCTGTTTGAAGTTCTGTTTATCTTTCTTTCCAGAATATTACTCTTTTGACTAACTTTTGGTTTCAGATTTCGATCCCTTATTAAGATGTTGACTGCTATTTTCTTTGGTCAATTTGAAATGCTGAAAAATAATGATTTCCTTTAATTTAGAACATTTAAAAAGTAGAACTAACAGGAAATGTAATGCTTAATAAGAACTTAGAAATATCTGACTTTTACAATTGTTGTTTCATGATCACAGGATGTTAGCTTTGATAGCTTCTGAATAAGCAATTTTCTTTTATCTCCAGCACCAGTTATTCTCAGATGACAAACAAATGCTGGTATTTGATTTGGGTCTTCACAGAATAAACTGCAATCTCATTTTCCCATTAATAAATTGATGATATAATTTTAAAGAGATTTGAATAATTTAAAATTTTAAAAGAAATGATCATTTATACTTTAAAATGGATAATAAAATTGTACATATAAATTTTATTAAACTGTTGGATATCTTTGATGGATATCTTTTTTATTTTTTTTTATTTTAAAAAAGCTAAACAATTATTAATGAATTTTACACACACACATATATATATACTTGGTAATTATAGATTGATTTTTTTTTCACCATGTAATATTAATTTTTAAATGTTTTTAGTAAAATTCAAACTTTACTTAGACTTTTAGAATACATTGGTCATTTGTACACGGGTTATTATTTAACATAAAGTTACCAGGGATATTATTTTCCTCCTTTATTTAGGTATTGCTAGCCTGTCCAGAGCCAATATTAACATGGTAATCAAATCTGGGGCACAATCTGACCAGCAATACTTAAAGAAGATAGGATAATAATATTACTCGAAATGTTGCATTGTGTATTAACTTGTATGCTATTACTAAGAATTGAATGTAAATTTGAAATGTTTAAATAAATTTTGAATTTTTTATAAAAAAAACATTTGACAATTAATTTTAAATGATGAAAGTAGTCCAATATATAATTACAATTAAAGCATTATCATCACAATATTTCACACAAATACATACATACATGTTTATGAGAACATTAAATTTCTCTTTCAAAAGCATATTTCACTATTTAAAGCAAGAGAGAACATAACTATTAAGCAACTGTGCTGCATGGATTAACATAGTGATAAAATAATAGGTTCAAAAGCTAAAAGTTTGTGGATCTTAACTTTCCAGTGCTTGAATTGCAACTAATTTTTTGATTATTGTATTGAGCAACAGATAATAATTAATCTTTGCTAGCTACATTTATAACATAATTTATCCTATCATGGCATCATAAACTCTAATGTCTTTTGATAATTTATTTTCATTATTTATATATATGGCATGTCTAAAGTTCAATCTCATAAACAGACATTGTCATTTAAGCACTTTTATTTGGCTGGAAGAGAATCCTTTATATTTTCAAGTAAAGAAATATTTTTCCAATGTCCATTTTTATAAGATGACCATTTTTATATCTTCTTAATGTATACTGATCCATACAGATACAACTATATGGATTGAACTTTTGATAATTCTTTTGATATTTGCCATCAAGCTGTCATTGGTATTTGACTACTATGGAGCCCCATCTTTTTATAGGTGAGGATAATATTCTTTTTCATTTATAATCCTAATATGTAAAACTTGAAAATTATACACTTTTCATAGATGCAATCATACAAAAATTGAGCAGTATAAATCCTAATATGTCAGAACAAAAAATATAGCAAATAAAATTTACAAAATTATAATAATTATTTATGGCACCTGACTTGTTCTACACTCTGGATAAATGCTCATCAGTTAATTATATGTACATATTTACTGTAATAATAGCTGTAATGTTATTGTCTAGTGTATTTAATAACATTGAATATCTACAGTCTTCTTATTTGGCCTTCAGTTGTGAAAGATTTTCTAAAACAAAAATTTGCTTTGTCATTATTTAAATCAGATATTAGTTTTATTCAAATTATTTAAATTTTTGAATTAAATTCAATTTTTTTATTCAGTTAAAACTGATAGAAGTTTATAATTCTGTAGATTTCAGTAATCTCATTTTACCAAGTTAATATAAAAATATAGCATTACATAATCTCTACCAATAGCTATAAGTGTGTGTGTATATATATATTGTGGAGAATAAGTCTCTGCATCTTATTTCCTTAGAGGAATAGCAAAAAAGATATCATTCAACAAATTTTCCAACTAGTGAATGGTGTGAAGTTTATGTGGTTGTCTTTCTCTACCTTGGAAATGGACAAATATATTTGTGAAAATATAAAATAACTGTTATAATGGTTATTAATTAAATAATCTAATAAAAGCATAAGCTACTGTACTACAATTATCTGGACAGTTTGAATTTGTGAATATTCTTGTCAGTAGATATCTGCATAGAAAAAACTTTCAAGGTTTCTTTTATATTTATACCTGAAAGGTCGACAATTAGATAAAACATTTTAAACCCATATATTGACTCTCAATTAATATCATATATCATTTGACCTATATAGCCCAAATAAAAAAGAGCCTGATATATACATTTAAATAGAAACATTTCTAGAGCACACATGTAGCAGAAGTAAACTACACAGTTAATTTTGTAGTCCTAATAGTAATTATTGGTGAATTAGAATTGACTTTTGGGATTATGAATTGGTTACATGGGAATTGTAGTAAAAGTTAGGTCAATACCAATAATTTTTCATCCATAGGATTTTACTATTAGTAAGGATAAGCCTACATCATAAAAAAATTTGAAGATAGATTCCCATGAATGAATAATGTTGTCAAATTATGTAACTTTGCAATGTTAATAAAGAACAAGATGCTAGGTAATATGTTGGCAAAACTTAAGATTGTTTTCAAAAAAGTGGTAAGATTATTACTTGTTAAAGATTAATATTTCTGAATTTTATTAAGAATATAATCTTATAGTATCATTAACCCAACTTCATCCTCATTTGTTCATGTATATTATCTTTCTAGATATATTTAAAACTTCAATTTCACCACACATTCTTGAAACATATGAATGAAGTTGTTTAAAATAAAGTAAATAACTCTCAAAATACATTTAATGCCGAATTAGCATTCTTTAGTTGACATAGCTCACAATCTCTTAACGCTTGTCTCCATATATTTGTTATCAATATTATACTGTAATAATATGATATTGATAAATACAATTAAAATTACAGGCATAAAACTTCCTGTATTTACATTTTTGGCACCATCCATCACATATAAGTGCATTAATTAGTAATATGATAATGCTAAATACACTGAACAAATGATGAAGATATATATATGAGATTTAGGTTGGGCAAAATGAAGAGTGCTAGATCAATTAAAAATGCATATTGATAGTAATTTACCTTTTTCAAATGTTTTATTCATGTTTCAGAAATGTATATAAATACATATATATATATGAATACTAACACACACACATTACAGTTGTAATTATGTAATGAATTGTTTCCATCATCTAGTTTCAAATGTTAAATATTTTTAGAAAAATTCAAACTATTTAAAATGTTCAAATACATTCACCTATTAATAATAATAGATGGGCTAGTATATAACAATATTTTGAATAAAATTAACCATGCCATAGCTAACAGACAGTTTAAATAAAGTTTGATTTTTTTTAAAGAAAACAATTAAAACCAGATGATGAAAGTTGTCCAACATATAATTATAAGAAAAATATCATCATCACAAGCTTTCAGACAAGCATATACATACATATTGTAACAGTATGGAAAATAGTGGATTAATAAAAGAAGAAACTGGGGTTACAAAGTCCCACATTTGGGTTGCCAATTGTAACAGTTTGGAAAATTGTGGTCCCATAAGTTAGCAACATCACATGAGGGCTGAATTATGGGGAGATGGGAAGCCATTATTAAATTTACAAATAATATAATGAGCATGAGAGATCAGCATGGAACTTCACCAGTATTACACAAAAGTAATCATCATTTATCATCATGAATGATCAACAATAAAATAAATCAGCAGTCAATCTTGTGACTAGATTTTAAAATGGTCCACTATAGACCAGGTTAATTATTTAGCTTCTGCCAAACCTAGGACAGGAATACAAACAATAATTATTTGGATGCACATACTTAGGTCCTACTCCATCAAAATGCACTAATAAGGCAAATAATGCTAAGATACTAAAGACACCGACCATCATTAATGCTTTGGCTATTTAGTATAATTAATACACTGGCCCACTATAAACTAAATTTCTAAAGATGTAATAAAATAAAATGTAGTGCATGGACTTTAAAGGATATCTCTTTTGCACCAACCATGATCATCATGATCTGGATGTCCATAACACTAAACATAAACCCCTACTCATAACTATTATGCACAAATTTAGCTCAGGAAGCAAGAACTCATAAATTATTATAGTGAGCAGTAGATAAATAAATAAAGCAGCTTATTATAAATCACTTTAAATAATTCCTAGGCTTACCCTACTATAAGTAAATAGTTTTATTGGGATCATTAAAAGAAAATCCTAGAACATGAAGCTGTCATGAAATAAAGTAACACACACTGCAATTTATGAAACAGGAATTAGATAGAATAAAAAAATTAAGACTAAAAAATATTTTAAAAACAATTATTTAATAACTAATTGATTAACAATAAACAAAAAAAAAGACATTATAATATGAAATTTAAAACATTCATTTCATCAAAAAAATATATTTTCATAAAAAGTTGGTTTCTATTCATAAATTAATTAATTAAGTTATTTCTTTAAAATAACTAAGAATTGGAAAAACAACATTTTCAAAATCAAAGATAACAATCTGATTAGTTTAATTAACCTTTTGTTCAGTTTTTAATGGGAACAATAATGTTTCACAAAAAAAATTTAAGTTTAAAAAAAATGTTTCACAATTTAAAAGTATCAACTTAGTGAAAATATTGAAAATTATCAATTCTTACAAAAAAAAATTATTTTTATATAATTTTTTCTTTTTCTATTAATAAAAATACAGTGCAGGCACACAAAAAATCCCTTTAACTATGGTTTTTTTTCTGTGGAGTCCTTCCCAAATGTAATTTCCAGTTTTTTCACTAGAGTTTTCTTCTTTAAGGTTTCTACACATGAACATGATTAATTTGTCCTTTTTCTGGTGTGCAGTACACCTGGGTCTCTTTTTATATGGATTTTTTTAATGCAATTTTGAAGTTATACGATTCATGTTTCTTTTTAATATCTTTTTATGCGGTTTTCTTTTATGCGATAAAGAAGTTCATATTTGACTTAAAATTGGGATTTCCCCATTTTATATACACACATTATATTTTACATACTTTAAATGCCTGTTGGAAAAAAGTTTGGCAATAAATTTAGATACTGTAGAAGATTTAGAAGAAGATAATGAAACAGAAGTGGAACCTGTTCATTCCACAGCAAAAATGATTCGAGAAAGTCTTCAACTTTCTAATCAATTGGACAATCATTTTCTTGTTAATGATACGAATTATGAATGAGCTCTTAAATTTCAAAGAGAGCTAAATAGTTGTATGTCTGGATATTGCGAGCTTCATAAACAATTAGTAAAATCATCATCTCAAAGCTTAATCACCAATTACATCATCTACAGAAAACCATTAACTTTTAGACTGAAAATATTTTTTATTGGCTGAGTGAATTAAAGTTTTAAACTTTTGATTGGTTCAATTACAGAATTAGCAGTAAAAATATATTTGTCTTTTAATATTAGATTCATTTGTATAAAGCAAATTAATAATTTGTCAGATTATGAAAGTGAACAAAAGTTTTTTCAAAAATAAATTTCTATTTATAATTATAAAAATATTCTATAGCAGAGAACCTAAAAAGAACATTTGTAACCTATTAGAAAATGCTGCATACATCATTGATTCCTTTCTCAATTTACATTCATGTAAAAGTAAAGAATTTTTACTAAAATCTTAACTATTTTTCTAAAATAATTATATTTTCAGCATATTTTATCAAAATAATTTATAATATGTAAAAAAAAATACGAAAAAAATACTCTAAAATATACATTTTCATTTTGAATATCAAAACAAAGAACTTGGGACTGTCAAAATTGTTGTCAAGCATTTACTTTGGTTCAACATGAGCAACAACAAATCAGTGCCTTATGGTACATTTTAAGCTTTAAAAAGATCATAAATTCACTACAATAATCCAAAAATTGATGGTTTTAGAGCAACTTGATGCTATGAACAAAAATTTTCAGTTGATGCACCTTATTAAACAGCATGGACTGAAGTTTGGCATTAATTGTATTTCCTCTTGTGACGAATCTGATTTCTTATCAGTTCACAAACATACCCGCATATTGTCAAATAGCGATAATGATTAAAATATGTATGAAAAAATGTAAAATAAATTACACATAAAAACATATTGTTTTGAATAAAATTAAATAGTTAATAAAAAAAAGTTTGTCTTGTATCAATTTTTTTTAAATATTTGAAATTTTTTATTAGTCATACTTTATTTCCTTATTTTTTATGCGAATTTTAAAGTAATTTTACCTTGTTGCTTTGCTTTTATGCGATTTTTGAAAATTATGGAACATACCCCACATTTTTCAATGAAAGTTGTCTATTTTTGTGTGATTTCTTTTATGCAGATTTTTTGCGGAACCTATCTACCACATAAAAAGAGACCTGGGTATATTTTATTTCCAGGTTAACAACAGCAAAATTTTATTCATTTTCTCTTAATAAATTTGCCAGGTGGGACTAACATAGACAGAGACTCATGCTCTTGGTTGAAGACAAGGTTGCATATTACTTTAAGGAATAGCTTCTTTATATTTTATTCCAATGAAGGCAGGTTGCATGGAGGAAGATGATATCTAGCTTTTAACTGAATTTAGCACATGGTTATCATTGTACAAACCATTTTTATGACAAAACTCATAGCATGCTAAAAGCTTGGTTAAAACTTCTGCTATTCTATGTAAGACCTGCTTTTTTTCTTTATCAGCTGGATTAAGACACTGCTCTCTCTTCAACAGTTAAGTTGAGAATCTTTCTTCTCCTACTGTCTTTTTCAGCAGCTGGATTACGACTTGACTATTTTCAGAAAAAGAAAACCTTTATATTATGAATTTTTTTTAAGAAAAGTATTAAAAGGAAATGGATATGGAAGCATCCAAATGAAGATACAGCAGAATTGAATTATATTTTGACTAACAGAAAATGCATATTTCAAGATTGTAATGTTCTTAATAAATTTAGTACAGGAAGTGATTATCAATTAGTAAGATGTAAGATAAGTGTTAATGCAAAACTAGAGAGAGAGAAAAATTATTAAGAAAAACAAAAAAAATATACAGTTGATATTTCTAATCTTCAGAAATATTCTAATGAATTTAAATTAGAACTTATAAATCAGTTTCAAGTATTAGCAGATTTTGAACATGATTCAGATTTGAATGAAATTATTAAGAAAATATCTGATACACCTTTAAAAACTGCAACAAAGATAGCTGGTAGAAATAAGCAGCAATTGACCAATAAAATTTCTACTGAGATTAGAGAATTTATGAAGAAAAGAATGAATATGAAGATATACAAAAATGGTGCATTTAAAAGGATTGAATATTTTGAATTTTGTAAAATGGTGTGGAAAAGGGTTGATACTGATATAAGAAAGTATAATTGTGAACTAGCAAGGCAAGCTGTATAAAAGAATAAAAATATCAAGAGTGGCAAACATTTTGGTATTGATAGGAAATTTATATCTACAATAAGAAAAAAAAGATGGAACTATTACTAAAAAGAAATATGTCATCATGAAATGGGTAGAAGACTTCTATCAAGAATTATATAGTAATAAAGAACAAGTACCTTCTATATCTATTATATCTTCTGAATTGCCCAAAATTTTAAATGAAGAAGAGAGAAATGCAATTAAATTTATGAAAAAAGGAAAAGCTCCAGGTAATGATGGAATTATAATTGATATATTAAAAGAAGCAGGTGAAGAAATAATTTTTTTTTAGCAAAATTATATACTAAATATCTAAATGATAAAGATGTACCAGATGATTGGAATAATGCAGTATTAATATTGATATTTTAAAAGGTGATAAAGAAGATATTAGAAATTACTGACCTATCAGGCTTTTATCAGTTTTAATCAAAATTTTTACCAAGATAATTACAACTCGTCCATGGAGAACATTGGATTTACACCAACCAAGAGAACAAGTTGGATTTAAAAGTGTTTTAGTACAGTAGATCGTATCCAACTATTGAGAGAAGTTATAGAAAGGACCAATGAATATGCATTACCATTATGCTTTGGATTTGTAAATTATGAAAAGGCATTTGATTCTATAAACATTTCTTCAGTGATTAAAGCATTGGATCATCAAGGGATAAATCCAGGATATTGTCATATTTTAAAGAATATTTATAAAAATGCAACAGCAACAATTAGATTACATAATGATACTGGGAAAGTCAACATTGAGAAGGATGTAAGGCAGGGTGACTCCATATTTTCAAAACTTTTTACAGAAGTGCTGCAAGAAGTATTTTGTGGATTAAAAGGGGAAGCTAAAGGAATGAAAGTAAATGGAGATTATTTAAGTGATTTAGATTTTGCAAATGATGTAGTTGTTTTTACAAATAATGTTTTAGAGATTCTGGAAATGTTGCAGGAGTTATCAGATAAAAGTAAGAAAGTAGGACTAAAGGTAAAGTAATGTTCCATGGATTTTCTCAAAAGATGAAAATAAAGATTGATTATGATGAGTTAGAAGAAGTTAACAACTACAAATACTTGGTAAGATTATTATTACAGCTGGAAACATAATGGATGAAATTAATCACAGAATTAAACTTGGTTGGAGTGCTTTGGGTAGAAATAATTTACTACTAAAAGGAAATATGTCTATGTGTTTGAAAAGGAAGGTTTTTAATAAGTGTGTTTTGCTAGGTCTTACTTATGGATCTAAGTCTTGCACACATAATAGAAGAGCAATACAGTGACTTCAGACCACTCAAAGAAGTATGGAAAGATGGATGTTAGGGATAGCAAGAAGAGATTGAAAACACAATATATGTGTAAAAGAACAAACAGCTGTTACTGACCTCATTGAAAAAAATAAAAGACAAGTGGAGTTGGGCTGGACTATTGCTAGAAGAGATGATAATAGATGAACAATTGGAATCTTAAACTGGATTCCAAGAGATTGTAAAAGATCCAGAAAGAGACCACATATGAGATGAATGGATGAAATAAGAAAGTGTGCAGTGGTAATATGGAGAAGTGAAGCTAAAGATCAGAGAAGATGGATTGAACTTAGAGAGACCTTCATCCTGCAATGGATTGTTAATGGTTGATGATTCTCTTCAACAACTAAGTAAGGAATATTGTTTTCTTATCAGACATTTGGATCTTCTGACTTATTTATACCCCATTAATTTTTTCTAGAACAATCCTGCCTACAAGCCAATCACAGTCTTTTCTCTTACTTGATAATTTTTATAACCATCAATTATGTAAATTTTTACCCATACAGTTGTTCAGTTATTTCCCACTCAAATCATAGACATTGAAAAACAAATCAAGAACTTAAATTAACACCATAAAAATTTCTTGGCATTGTTTTCTAATTAAATTTTTTTTTTTTTTGCAAATAAAAAAACAAGATAATCAGTTAATTACACTGATTTAATTTTTTTGTAATGAAGATAAATAAAAGAAAAGAAAAACAACTCAAATTAGAAATAAAATTTACCAAAGTATTAAAATCCTATTTTGTTTTGTTTTGTTTTTTTTTATAAAAAAAAATATTCTTAAACATAAAATTATCTCTCTTAAAAGGTTAAAATTAATATTTATTAGATAATTTACAAAAAAGAGAAAATTATAATTACTGAAGAGAGAGAGAGAAAAAAAAGTGTTTACAATTTTTATAGATTTCTTTGTTTCCTACAATCATAACATATTAAAATATTCTCATATTAAAATTGTATTATTATTTAACAAATTTAATGCTTGAAAATTTTCATTTTGGTCTTAAAATATTTAGTTAAATGAAGACCCATTATAAAAAAATATGCTTGGGAAAATTACATATTATTTTCCCCAATACTTAAATAATCCTAAACTAAACTTGAGAAACATGCTGATAACTATCTAATTATTATTAATGCATCTATGTAGCTAACTGGTTACAATATATATATATATATATAGTTATGGACATGCATGTATTGAAAATTAATATAAATAAATTATCTTTATTACATTTTGTGATTTAATAAAAGTCCAATCATTAAGCAAAAAATTATTTATTCCACTTTTGTGGCTCTGCCAAAATTGAAATTAACTATATATATGTGTGTGAAATTAATTTTAAAATGCTTTTTCATTTAATATTTTTTAGGGTGTTGCTCAGGTAGAAAGTAAACTTGGAGGTAAACTTCTTGATAAGCCTAAAATTATGCATTTCCAAGATGGTGGTTCAAACTTGTGCCTGGGAATTGAAGACATAGGTGTAGGTTGGCGGAGTAAACCAGCAGCTAATTATCAGGTAAACAGTTATTTTTAAAATCATATATTAAATTCTAACAATTTTGATTTCACATCATATTTTATAATAAATGTATGTTCTATGGAAATTCAACAAAGATTTTATAAATAATTATAAAAAGTAAAATAAATGAGCTATAAATCTAAAAGAGACATTTATTTCTTAACATAATTTTCACTGATATTTTTATATCAGTCTTTTAAAAATCTTTAAACTGTTACATTTATTTTCAATCATCTTAAAACAGCTTATGACATAGAAAGCAAATTTAGAATAATTTGATAATGAATTATAGATAAAAAAATTTAAAAACTTGACAAACATAAGATTAAACACAGTATTAAAAAATCAAGTAGATTTGAAAAAATTGTATTACCCTATTTTCTAGATAAAAGTTAAACGACAATAATAATATGGATGGTTTCTTACATATATAAACCTGACATACATAAGTTTATACTTATGTAAAAAAATGATCTGACACAAGTAAAGTATTTTTCATTTATTAGAAACAAACTAACTTTACTGGTGATATCATACTATTCACAGCTGAAAAAGAGCTGAAAATATTTTCCAATCACTCAGATTAAACTTTATAATTGCTTAAATACAAATTTCATGTCATCATCTACTATTTAAACCATGCATTGTAATTAAAATTCATCAACAAAATGTGAACCATTAGTTACAATATATGATATATGAGAAGAGGGTTTGGAACAAAATGTAAGATATTACATTTCAAATGTCTTGTGTATCTACTCATTCAGTTTAAACAAACTAAATAGTTGACTTAACTGAACCTATAAAACCCCTCATTTAAAAAATTTACTAGTTCCATTTGTATTCGAATATGATGTTTTTATTAAAGTGATAATAATTATGAATGGCTTTAGCAAAGTTCAGTAAAGACTCATAGTAAGTAAGTTTTTGAAGTTCATTCATTTGTAATATAGAAAGGTAAGAGTAATTTATTATGATATAGAATAAAGAATATGTATTAGATTACTGGCAGATAATAATCTTTCAGTAATCTACTAAATATTCGTCATAATAAAACTTTTATAAATATGCTCTTTTAATTTGGTTACTTCACTAGTTAAATTATAATTGCTATTGAGAATATTCAAATAGATTAAAATGTGTGTTTTTGAAGCTAGTATGAATTTTAATTGATCCTGTATAATTGGCTTTTTTTAAATGAAGAAAAAGTTTTCAAGAATAACACTGTAGTTGTTTAATTATTTTGGTCTTGAGATCAGAAGAAAAATTAATGAATTATAGATGCTTGGAGTTAGCTTATATCTAAAATTGCTGAAGTGTGATTATTGAACTGATTTCAGTGCTGTATTTCTAAATCATTATTAGTTTGACTTTAGAACTTTATAAAATTGATATTTTCCATTAATATCTTGGAGAGTATAATGTAAATAAACTAGCAATTGATTCTTTTGCCTGAATGAAGACTGGTTATTTAAACCAATTCTGAGAATCAGTTGCATTAAATGTAAAGATAAATCATGGATTCAGCACTCGTAGGAATAGAAATACGATTCTTCTCCATTGCTGGTAAAGATTCCACCATATTATAATCATACTGATTGTTTTTGCAATAAATTTATCAGCACTCCTGATCAATCAAATTAATTTGAGACCATTAAGAATATCATGGAATGGTTTATTTCTCAGGGGTTTATAAGAAGTTTGAATGAAGGATCAGATCTCAGCTGTGATATATGGATCTTGAGCTTAAGAATCGGCCAGTCTACCACTGCAGACCATTAAATTCTCAATCTTAATGTAAATGTCTACATAATCATTTTTCTAACCATAAAATGCTCTATTGTCAGCACTATTACAGAAATTATATTGTTCTAGAGAGAATTATTTGAGGAGAATTGCACATGACAATCGCAGTCCTTTTTAAAAAAATTTGTTTAAGTTAGAAGAATCATTTTTATTTCCTATTTTATTAAACAACTGTGGCATATAACTTTTATGAAATATTTAAAGTCAATTTGGATTTCTGAGATAGGAATACGTGGGAAATGTTTACTTATTATAAATGCAAGACTTAAAAGCCGTTGATCATTTTCTGTATGCTGTTCTCTCGTGTCATAATAGTTAAACTCACCAAAGCATTTTGGGGAAGCTCTATTAATCGTAAAACTAATCTGTCATCTTACTGAGATTAATTATTGTAACTACGATTTATATTGTCTCACACATTTTTTTAAGTATATAGGCGCTGGTGGTCCAAGTATGCTAATATGTGCACATGCATGTAATCGCACTTCTATCAAACACAAGTATAATGCTGTTTTTCCCCCCTGTTTTTTTTAGTTTATGGAAATAAGATATTTCTCCTGAAAAATAAAAGACAATAATATCACACACACACACCCCCATTGATTTATTAAATATTTTTAACTATACGTATATGTAGTCTAGATTTTCTTAGGTAGTTTTGCATTTTCCACTTTTGTAAAACGTTTTCATAATTAACCTTCTAAATTGATATTGATCCTACTGTGTTTTTATTTCTCTCTTCCAACTTAAATAAATAATTTCTTTTATTCGAAGTACTTTAGAAAAGTTTCTTTATGTTATACTGTTCTGAAAATCTGAAGTCATTAAGCTATTAAAATGTCAGGATCAAAAATGTTTTTATCTCATATAGAAAAAAAAGTGTTAGCCATGAACTGCTGTGAGTATTTTTTATAGTTAGAGCACTGATCTCTCTTTTGTTCACTGAGCAGTCTTTTTACTTTAGTTATCAAATTAACTATCTCTTGTAGTACAACCATGAAATGATAATAATGACCCTTATGCTTGTTTCCACTCTACAGGGCGATTTACCAGTGATGTGGAAATAGTGGCGAAGCTAATTAATGTAAAAGAATCTAAAATAAGCATAAGGGTAATAGTCACTTGAATTTTTAACTAAATAATGATTTTAATGCAGAAGGTGAGGAAAAGATCGTACATTCAAATAAAAAATTATTAATATATAAACAATATAAAACTGTATTTAGTTTTTGTAAGAATGTCTAAATAAAAAGAGCTGTAGTCTTTTGTTTTCACCATCCACCTTCAAAGATATAGTAAAGAAAATAATACCCCTTAGAATAATTAACTATCCATTGATGCGATTTATTTATGCAAGCATGCACAGTGTGTGCACATAAATAACACACAATCCTTAATCTTTCCAAGTTTGTTCTAGTTTATCTAATCCTATTACTTTTTTCTTCACATTATTCCATAACCCCTTATTTTATTGATCCATTTCACTGTGTTCTCTTTTACATTTTTTGCAATCTCTTGGCCAGCTATTGCCATTTTTTCTTACAATTTATTCAGCCATGTTCCATTTCAATTCTTAATTCTTTTGTATATGTGTGTGCATATATATATATATGTCATACCTGTCAAGCAAAAAAGTAATATGTATCAAATTTTTTGTGGATGTATGTCATCATATATAGGTGAATCGAGGTACAGTATAGAGAAAAGATTAAAGGAGTATGAATTGTTATATAAGAGTGGAAAGTAAAAATAATAATGATTTAATGATTGCTTCAGTTTTCTTGGATCATGAAAGGACATGTAAATATAAATTTAAATTTGATCCTGAAAGTGTTAAGATTCTTCATGAAGAAAGAAACCATAATAAAAAAAAAGTTAAGGGTGCAATTTTAATAAATAGGAATAAAATGAATATCATTAATAACAACCTGCTAACATTAAAGTTCGTGGTTTATGGAATTTGAATTGATGATGTTTTTATCTGAATAAAATAATTGAGACATAGTTTTGCAGGCTTAAAAATGTCAACAGCTATTAAAATAAATCATTATTTTACTGGATTTGTCATACTTTGGTTTTTTTTCTTTTGTATATTTGCCAGTGAATTTTATTTTTCCTTGCCTATTAATAATCTTTCACATACAAATTTTTTATTTAAGAATATGTTTTTCATATATTATTCTCCATTTTTAGAGACTTTACAATTTTTTTAGTGATCTATTCAAAATATATGCATATATAACAAATTTTTTGACCAAAGTTAGATTGTGTTGATCAAAGCAATAAGACATTAATCTAGTAATGAATAGAAAAGTTGCAGTCAGAATTCAGTGAGTTTCAACTTCTCCAAAAAGCAAGTTTCATGGCTATTTAAGCAACAAATATATGGGCAAAATCCTATATTTATCATGATTACTAGCCTCACCATTCTTTCATGACAGCATCTAAATAATCATATATTTTATTGATATTTCTGTAATAATAATGGTCATTACTGGGTTTCTCTTTTATTTATTCATGATCTGAGAACATAGATTAGGGATCACATATGTATGATGCTTTTTTAAAATCTAGATGAACTTTCATTACATTTTTATTTTCAGTACATTTTTTCCTTGAATCTTTGCATATTTAAATTAACTTTTGCTTGTAATTGATGATTAATATAATTATGCAAGTCTTAATTGTGGTTTTAAGTGCTGTATTGTATTTTCAAATTACAAGTCTTTCTGTTAATTTTTAATTTCACATTTAAGTTGTAAATATGACATTTTCTTTTATGTTTAGAAGATATTTCATATACTGCAATCATAGAAAATATAGTAGGATGGCTGTAATAATAATATATGTGAATAATAACAAGAAATTGTAAAAGAATAGAAAGAGACAATGTGTGAAATAGATGGATGAGATGAGGAAATTTGCTGGAGTATGTAGAGAAAAGAAGCTATGAATAGAAAAAACTAGTTGAAAATGAATACAGAAAACAGACACCATATTTTTTTAATTGTTCGTGCATTTTTTATGGACACATGCATAAAATTTTATTTTGTATTATGCTAGTTCATGAACTACAAAACTTTTAACACTTTCTACAATTATTCATTCATGATTATCTTATTGTTGTGGAATAAAAATGTGATTAAAGAAAACTTCTTATATAATTATACTTTATGCTATAAAGATCTTTAGAAACTAAATCTGATAGAAAGAAATGTATAATATTATTATTATTATGCATTTTTGTTGTTATTGCTTATAAGTATTTGTTTATAATTATTATTAAAATCATAATTATATTTGATCATAAATCTTGTGTAGTATATGTAGAATACGCTCTAATTATTATTCAAAAATAATCAGTCATGGAGTAGAATTCCAACCAGCTTACTGATTACAAAAAAAAAATATGTTAAATTTAACAAAGAAAAAGTATTTGTAATCAATAACTACAAGACAATCTTACCTCTTAGGAAAATGTGGTTAGTAGAGCGTAGAAAAAACTAGTTTAAAAGGAATGTTAATTATCTTATGAAATGATTAAAATTAATTAAAAAAATTTTAAAGTAAAGAATGTTAACAGAAAAATTTGTTTATGGAAATCGTTTTCATAATATTATAAAAGATTTTAATAGTATGTAAACAGAGATTAATCAAATTCTCAAGATAAATAAATTTTGAATTATCTTTAACTTATCTCTGAAAGTGAATTAAAAAATAATAATAATAATAAAAATCTGCAGGCCTTTCTTAAGTGATTATTGCTATCAGCTGATAAAGCTGTATATGATTAATTATTGTTCTTATTCTCTGTACTTGAAAATTCTTTCTAGCATCTTGTAATTATAGTATGATTTGCTGATTGCTAAATCCAACAGGTTTTGTTTATAATAATGTCACTCAGATGAAGTGAAAACTCAATTTTATAGATATAAACTAAACTTGGAAATTGCTTTTTTCTTCTTCATATTTATATGTTAATTACTACTTCTATATATCTATATCTAATTTGATTCTTTTTTTTTTTTTTATTTAGGGAAAAAATATTTTTAAAATGTTCATTTTTAAATCATTATTTTAAAAAAGTTTATTTATTTATCGTAAAATATCAGATAATTTTTTTGAAGAAAGGATCACATTAAAATTTTTGTCTTAAATAAGGGACTAATATATATATTATACTTGACAATAATAACGTGAAAGGCTAAAACCTTCGACAGAAGCACCTTAAAATGCTTATGTGACAGGCAGTCAGATGTAATAATGACTGCATGTGGAACTCTCCATTCAAGAACACAAGCCAGAATACGAGAAAAAGATGGGACCCACCTTCTTCTATACTTAAATTTATATATAAATAAGTCAGACCCAAGCATTCCGAACTAAGAGCATGAAGCTTCAAACATCTTCACATTTAATTCACTAAATATTATATATAAATAAACAACACAAAATCTTTCGATTTACAACGAAATAATTTTTAAATCTAATGAAATGATAGTAACAAATGTAAATATATTAAATTTAAGTAGAGAAAAAGGTGGGTACCATCTTTTTCTCATGTTCTGGCTTGTGTTGGTGTCACATAAGGTGCTTTTGTCGAAGGTTTTGGCCTTTCACATTATTATTAAATCATCTGCTAGCACTTAATAAATTTAATATATTTACATTTGTTATTTGATAATAAATAATGGGTACTTATGGATAATTTGCCTGATGACGTATTACCCTGAAGGCATACCGGTCTAATGTTGCGATTTTTAAGATAACGTCTCCAAGTGATCTGCAGACACATCTACTCGCTAAGATGTGTCCGCATATCACGTGAACACGTCACGTTAAAAAGCGCAACATTAAATCGGTATGCCTTCAGGGTAATACATCATCGGGTTATCATGTGATAAAATACAAAGTAAAATGGCAAAAATATAAAAATTTTAACGTAAAACAAAAGGAATGTCACGCGATACACACCGACTGAACACCAGCATGTTTCTTGGTCCTGAAAAAAAAATACAAAAAAAAAAAATTAGTGAAAATTTAATAAGGTCAATACAAAATTTATTTAAAATGTACATGCATGAAAACTATTCAAAAATCTTAAAAATGTGGCCAATTATAACAGCGCGTAGCGCTGTAGTTGTTGGGGGGGGGCCCTTTGTGTTTTTTGACAAGCGAAGCTTGTAGTACAAGATATAAAATACAAAATATAGATATTTGTAGAAATATTAACCCAAAAATACAAAAAAACCCCAACAAATTAGTGAAAATTTACGTGCATGAAATACAAAATAAGGTCAATACAAAATATAAAAACAAAAAATTATTGAAAATGTGCCATTAATGGCGATCACATTGGCTAATTTTAAAAGCGTACTGTATAGCCAATGAATTTACGAAAAATAATTTGATATTTGTAGAAATATTAACCCAAAAATACAAAAAAAACCCCAACAAATTAGTGAAAATTTACGTGCATGAAATACAAAATAAGGTCAATACAAAATATAAAAACAAAAAATTATTGAAAATGTGCCATTAATGGCGATCACATTGGCTAATTTTAAAAGCGTACTGTATAGCCAATGAATTTACGAAAAATAATTTGATATTTGTAGAAATATTAACCCAAAAATACAAAAAAAACCCCAACAAATTAGTGAAAATTTACGTGCATGAAATACAAAATAAGGTCAATACAAAATATAAAAACAAAAAATTATTGAAAATGTGCCATTAATGGTGATCACATTGGCTAATTTTAAAAGCGTACTGTATAGCCAATGAATTTACGAAAAATAATTTGATATTTGTAGAAATATTAACCCAAAAATACAAAAAAAACCCCAACAAATTAGTGAAAATTTACGTGCATGAAATACAAAATAAGGTCAATACAAAATATAAAAACAAAAAATTATTGAAAATGTGCCATTAATGGCGATCACATTGGCTAATTTTAAAAGCGTACTGTATAGCCAATGAATTTACGAAAAATAATTTGATATTTGTAGAAATATTAACCCAAAAATACAAAAAAAACCCCAACAAATTAGTGAAAATTTACGTGCATGAAATACAAAATAAGGTCAATACAAAATATAAAAACAAAAAATTATTGAAAATGTGCCATTAATGGCGATCACATTGGCTAATTTTAAAAGCGTACTGTATAGCCAATGAATTTACGAAAAATAATTTGATATTTGTAGAAATATTAACCCAAAAATACAAAAATTATTTACAAATTAAATGTAATTAAGTGGAAGTTTGATAATTGAAGAAATATAAAAAAAAATTTTTTTTGTAAATTTAAAAAAAAAAAAGTTAATGCGAATCTACCATTAATGGCCATCTTGTATAAAATGTGGTGTAAGAGGCCGTACTTTCTACAAGCATTTGGTAATTTTAAAAACGGACTGTATATTGGTAATTTTATTAAAAAAATTATTGAAAATTATTTACAAATGAAACATAATTAAGTGGAAGTTTGATAATTGAAGAAATATTAACAAAAATTGTTTGTACATTTAAAATAAAGATTTAATGCGAATATGGCATTAATGGTGACGTTACTTTTACATGCATTTGGATTACTTATTGTCTATATTCAATAATATAATTAATTCTAAAATTATAATTATTATAAAAAAAATTAAAATTACTTACAAATAGCGTTCACTGTGGAGGACTGAATTGGGATATATGTTCTAAAATTGCAGCGAAAGGATCAGCTTTGTATGACTGCCTCCACATAAACTCGCTCAAATATGAGTCCAGGTGCTGACGTGCTGTCCCTCTGTGTTTTTTATTACGCCATTTGACCAAACCCCACAACCTTTCAACATTCTGTGTATGTACGCCAGTTGTGGGGTCTACGAAGTTGTATGTGTGATTAACACGATGGTGTTCGTATCCAGCCTCAGCTAACTCTTCGCTCTTGTATCCCTTCCAGCAATCGCTGTAGATAGTCGAGCCTTCGTGTACATTTTGCAAAATTTCTTGCATGAGAGTAGACGCACTTCTATCTCGAATGGCTACAATAAAGCATTCCTCAGTCTCTCTGCACACGCCACCAAATAGCCATTGCTGTGGTAGGACTCTTCCGGCATTGTTCTTCCATTTTGTGAAGAGGCTTTCATCAATCTCAACGATTGTGTTGAGACCTCTGATTTTCCGCCTTTCATTTCTTAACAATCTCCAGGTACAAACTTCCCGGAGGTAGTTGTTCCAATCGATAACAGTTTTGTCCGAAATATTCAATTCCTCCGCACAAAATGTTATCGATGTTAATTCTTTGGACCAACTATAGATGAAACGTATAGCGGTCACGAAAGTCATTTTGGAGCCAACAAACCACGTGCCTTTTCTAATTGCAATTTCTGACAGGCAATCCTTCAAGTTACATCGCCATTGTTTCTTGGAATTGTGAATATACTTTTTCATTTCATGCCCATTTTGACATAATTTCCTTTTGGGGAGAAGACCGCGGTCTTGTAAGAAGATGATCGCTTCTTCCTCCATACTCGGTAAACTAAACAAGGTTCTTGGAGCTTCAGCCATATCACAAAGTAAAATATCAAAAACGCAATGGAAGAGCTGAAAAAAATCACTGTGATCAAGTGGATAGCAAAATCACAATAGACAGAAAAATCAAAAAATTTCCCAAATCTCTCTCCGAATTTTAAATCTCGCGGTTAAAAAAAAAAAAAATTGACTCTCTGATGGATTAATCACGCCAGTCACTTCGTTGCCATGACAACGTTGTCATACAAAGATCGTCGATGCCTACCGGAAGGGAAACCGGTGGGTCAAATACGTCATCAGGCAAATTATCCGTAAGTACCAAATAATGTTTAATGTTCATAATCTTAAAAGAGTTGAGACCATATTAATGTTTTTTGTTCTTTTTAACATATGTATTTTTCTCTTTTTCAAGAGCTACTTATTCAAAAATATAAGAAATGAATCTGTAGAGATTTTAATCTAGAGATAGACAGTGAATTTATTAAGTCAATCCTCAATTATGAAGTTATTGATATTGGGATTGTCTATGTTTGTCTGATTTTAATGATTAATTATTAACCCATTTAACCTTGAGCATCATTACTCTTATCATTTAAGTAATATTTGGATGCAATTTGAAAATTATAATTACAGTTTATTAATATTATAATTGACAATTTATTAGTCTGCATTCAGAACAGGTTACATTTACCTGTTTAAAGAGATTTATTTAAATTTCTTTGTATCAATAATTTCAATGTCTGTCATCAAGTTGCAATCTTTAAGGTCTATATAAATATATCCAATCATAAATAAAGGTGGATGTTTACTGATTTTAATGATTACTTATAAACCCATTTAGCCTTGAGCATTATTGCACTTATTATTTAAACTTTAAATGAAACATAGCTCATTCTATATGCAAACAAAGGGAATAAATCACCTTACTCTCACTCTAAATGTTGTTCAAAGGATCAAAAATAGAATGAATGCAAATGTAAATTCATTCTTTTCTTGATCTTTTGTTCAACATTTATAGTGCTTTTAAGTCATAGCCTAAGGGGAGAGTAATTTATTCCATTTGTTCAATTTGAAAATTATAATTGCAGTTTGTAATTGACTATTAGTCTGCATTCAGAACATGTTATATTTACCTGTTTAAGAAGGTTTTTTAAAACTTCTTTGTATTAATAATTTCAGTCTTTGTTTCAGTTTGCAATCTTTAGTGTCTATATAAATATATTGGACTATAAATAAAGATGGGATTCCATCTTTATTGTTAAAAGGAAATTGCTTTGACAAAGGTTAAGATTATTGCTTGTTATTGCTATTGAGATTATCTAAGTATTGACTGATTTTAATGGGTTTATATATTGTAAATTTGTTCACAACAATATGGATGGAGGCTGTAAAATTTGTCATTAACAAAAATTATAAAAAGTCAGATCTTATTACAAAAAAAAAAACGTGAAATGTACAATTGTTATTATTTTTTATACTATTCGATTATTCTAATAATGAATAATATTTCTGTAGTGTAATTTTCACTATACCACTCCTTATGGTACATTACAGAAATATATTCATTATTGATGATCTCTAGTCTAATGAATGACTAATAAAAATTATTAATAAACTTGGTTTGTGCCAAAGTTGTGAAAGCTGCAAGTTTGACACATCAATTAAACTGTAGTAATTTATTATCTATATATACTGAACAATGATAAAGAAATGTGTAAGAAAATGTGGTCTGGACCAACTGATGAGTGCTGGTTCAACATGCAATATGCATCTTGGGGAGCATACAATTTTTTTTCACATGTCTTTCTTTGGTTATATGTTTGTGCTTATATCCCTTTACAAGGTATTAAAGTTGACAGAAACCAGTCGTTACCTTGTATAATAGTGGTGTGGTGAAAAGTATACTACAGGAATATTCATTATTAAATAATTTCTGTCTTATGAATGTCTAATAAAAGTTATTAGTATCCTGAATCATGATTTTTTTAAATTAAAATAAAGCATGTAGAAAAAAAAAAGTAAAAAGTGTTTCACTCAATGTACATTTTAAAATTTATTTTTGATGCACTTTCTGTTCTATTATCAAAATTTTTTATTTTTGCAAAAACTTTGAATTTTTTTTGCAGCATATCTTTTATTTTTTTAAAGCAATGGTTCTTGAATTTATTTTACATAAATGCAATCAAAATCAAATAAAATTAGATGAGGAAATGTAATGAACAGTTGATTACTATAGTTTTAATAATATAAATAATTAAATCTCTCTCTCTTTTTTTTTTTTTTTGCCAATGCTGTATTATTTAAATATTTATGATAATTTTTCCCTTGTCTCAAATGTGTCAAAAACAAATTATGAAATTATTGATTTAAAAGTGAGCAAGTAAATGATATTTTTGTCTTATGTTTTGTAACTTTGGTTCATATAAAATTGACTATTAACTACATAATGCACAAAATCTTTTTTTTTCCTCAAAGTATTTCACAGCTACAATGATTGTATTTTTAGTTGTGGGCAATATAATTTTCACATGGATTTTAATCCAAAATTGATTAAATGAATATATTTTACCCAATGTATATATTTTAAATTTTATTATTAATACACTTTGTTATTGTATGTAATCAAAGTATATTTTTGATTATATATTGGACTGAATGAATCTAGCATTTTTTTGTTTTTGTAATCATTTACGATATAAATATTCTTTACTGCCCTGTGTGGTTTGATGCAATGAGTAGAGTGTTCACTTCTGGCTCAGGAGATTCCAGGATCGATTCTGGTCTTCGCAGGTCTGGTGCTCAAACTTTATGTGAACTCCTAAGCTGTAAACCTATGTGCCTTTTTTAACTTCTTCACTTTGAATATGTCATAAACAAAGGCACTGATTATCTTGTAAGAATAATGGGTGAAAATTAGGTTAATACATTAATCACATTTTGTTCTAAAATTGAATAAACTCAGTACTTTTCCTTTTTAGTGCAAGCATCATTATATTATGCTCAGGTGGCATAATCATAAAATGTAAGAAATGACTACTATTTTAAAAATGTTGGATGTTTGTTGTTGTTGTTGTTTTAAATTTTCAATAGTTAGTTGCTTTGAACTTCATGTGTGAATAAAACTTCAATTTAAGAACTTTTAGTTTTTGAATTTATATACTTTTATGTACTCAGATGTTTTAGGAATTCAGATAAATAGGGCATTATATTATGTCTTATAACCAATGGTAGTTTGTCTTTATTTGCAACTCTATAAAAACTATTGAGCCATAGGCATCTTAGGGCAATTATTTAACCATTAATTTGGAGGCACAAACTAAGTGTGCATCCATCAGATTACATAATAATAAAGAAATCAGAAAAACAATAATGCTGGAACATTAAAACATGCTGATCATCATCAATGCTCTGGCCATTTGTACTGGTCAACTATAAACTTAACTTCTAATAAGACTAAACTAAAATCAAATGTAGTGTATGGGTTTTAAAGAGTATTCTCTTTTGTGCCAATCAGGATGATTATTGATCATCTCTGGATGCTCAAAAGCACTAATGTACATCCCCATTCATATATTTAGCCTATTCACGAATCTAGCTCAGAAGAACACAAGCTCATTACTGTTATGGTGACCAAGAAATGATGATTTACAATTTTTAACAAATGAATACAAGTTTATTAATAACAATAAAAAAAAAAAAAGATATTAAGGTCATTAGATTATATGCTCTGCAATTAGAAGCCTTTTGATTAACATACAATAAAAAAAATTATTACATTATGATCTACATATATGTGATTTATAATATTCAAGTTATTATATTATGATTTACATTATTTAATATACAAAATTTAAGTTACTATATGGGTGTTTACATATAAGTTTCACTGGGATTGTCATCCAACACACAGGCTTGTGGTTGGTATAAAATGAACATGTTTGAATTGACATTTAATAATAATAAAAAATGATTAAAATTTTATATATGTGTAAATAGTGAGGATTGCCAATTCCTCTACAAGCTTTATGATAAATGCTTAGCCAGAGCCAGCACTTAAAATATCTCTGTCACAAACCCCTCCCCAAACCCCTGACCATGGTTTCGTGCTTTGGCACTCCTCAGAGAGGTGTCAGGGTAGGTTCAGACACTAGATCTAAAAATACCAACACAAAGCTAAGCACTTAGCTAAAAGTTATCTATTGAGAGGAAAATCTGAAATTTTCAGACATGTACATGTCTTCAAACCCAGCTATCCAACTCAAATAGCTATATGGGGCTGATAGATCTTCAGCCATGCCATATAGTAGTAGTCATAGCAATATAAAATTGCATAAGACTTTTTGGCAGAGACTATAAATAGTCAAAATAAAAGTCATAGATCAATTCATAGATCACATGACCCTATCTCTTAAGCTTGTAAGTTATAAACAGTGAGGATTGCCAATTCCTCTACAGGCTTTATGATAAATGCTTAGCCAGAGCCAGCACTTAAAATATCTCTGTCAGGAACCCCTCCCCAAACCCCTGACCATGGTTTCGTGCTTTGGCACTCCTCAGAGAGGTGTCAGGGTAGGTTCAGACACTAGATCTAAAAATACCAACCCAAAGCTAAGCACTTAGCTAAAAGTTATCTATTGAGAGGAAAATCTGAAATTTTCAGACATGTACATGTCTTCAAACCCAGCTATCCAACTCAAATAACTTACAAGCTTAAGAGATAGGGTCATGTGATCTATGAATTGATCTATGACTTTTATTTTGACTATTTATAGTCTCTGCCAAAAAGTCTTATGCAATTTTATATTGCTATGACTACTACTGTATGGCATGGCTGAAGATCTATCAGCCCCATATAGCTATTTGAGTTGGATAGCTGGGTTTGAAGACATGTACATGTCTGAAAATTTCAGATTTTCCTCTCAATAGATAACTTTTAGCTAAGTGCTTAGCTTTGGGTTGGTATTTTTAGATCTAGTGTCTGAACCTACCCTGACACCTCTCTGAGGAGTGCCAAAGCACGAAACCATGATCAGGGGTTTGGGGAGGGGTTTGTGACAGAGATATTTTAAGTGCTGGCTCTGGCTAAGCATTTATCATAAAGCTTGTAGAGGAATTGGCAATCCTCACTATTTATAACTTACAAGCTTAAGAGATAGGGTCATGTGATCTATGAATTGATCTATGACTTTTATTTTGACTATTTATAGTCTCTGCCAAAAAGTCTTATGCAATTTTATATTGCTATGACTACTACTATATGGCATGGCTGAAGATCTATCAGCCCCATATAGCTATTTGAGTTGGATAGCTGGGTTTGAAGACATGTACATGTCTGAAAATTTCAGATTTTCCTCTCAATAGATAACTTTTAGCTAAGTGCTTAGCTTTGGGTTGGTATTTTTAGATCTAGTGTCTGAACCTACCCTGACACCTCTCTGAGGAGTGCCAAAGCACGAAACCATGGTCAGGGGTTTGGGGAGGGGTTTGTGACAGAGATATTTTAAGTGCTGGCTCTGGCTAAGCATTTATCATAAAGCTTGTAGAGGAATTGGCAATCCTCACTATTTATAACTTACAAGCTTAAGAGATAGGGTCATGTGATCTATGAATTGATCTATGACTTTTATTTTGACTATTTATATATGTGTATCTGACACACATTGGTATTTGCAATACAATTGATATATATATATATATGCACACATACACGTGTGTAATTCTGAACATATTTAAGTTGTCCTACAATAATACATGATTAAACTTTTAAATTATATTTTTAATAATACAAATACCTATGCTATGTTTACTAAAAGTGCATATATATATATATCCACATATCAATAGGATAATTTATTTACATAACATATTTGAATTTATTAAAATAATAGAATTACATTAATTTTTACCTAAATGTGTGTATTTGACCTGCATTTGATATATATGCACATAGAGTACAGTACATTTGATGATTATATTTCAATCATCATAAAGTAATAAATGATTAAAATTTTAATTTATTACGTTTTAATGATGCAGATATCTTTTAACATATGTGTGTGTACATAGAAATGTATGTTTTTCCAAGTAACAAACTATTCAATTATTTTTATTTATTTATAAATATCTGTACTGATCAGCCACAGAAGTAATATAGCATAATGTTAGCAAAAGTTAATCATGGTCATGTACAACAATATACCATCTCTAATTTATACAAGAAAAGACAACTAAAAATTATTCTTATTTACAATGTTCAAAATTTTATGACTAGGCATTTGCAATTCATATAAATACAGTATCATGATAGGTATTGACTTCATAACATGTAATAATAATAATAGTGCAAAAAAGAGACAACTTTATTTTATATATTAACCTTTTTTTTAATTTATTTTGATTTATAGATCTTTTGAAAATATGATTACTATTTTGATTTATGTCTTTTGAAAATATGGAAAATACCAAGTTTTAATTCTTTAATCAAAATTTTTGCTATTAGCTTAATTATGATTTTAATATGCATTTCTAAAAGTATTAATTAAACAATATGCTAAATTAAAAAAAAAAAGATTATTAGATTTTTAATATAAATCTTTTTTCTTTTTTTAAAAAAAAATGGAAGTGATTATGTGTAAAATTTGATTATGTAAAACTTGATTTAATTTTTTTTTTTAATTAATAAGTTCATCAAAGGATATTAAAGTACCCTTTTTTTAATTTAGCAGAACACTATTTATCTCTGTTTCAGATATAAACATTACAATCTGCTTTTTTAATGTGTTTGAAAAATTGCCTAATTATAAAATATATGACTATTAAAATTTTAATTACTTATGTTTGGTATGCCATATTGAAACAGATATTACTGTCCTTTTATATCTGTTTCACCTTTATGTCTCCATAGACACATCTATGCCAGTGTTAAACACTCTTTAGTACACATGTGTATGTATCCACTCAGTTATGTGCCTTTGCACAGCTATATATATATATATGTTTACACAATTGTGTAAATCCTCACAGCCATATATTCATTTATATAGTTATATATATATGGTCTCAGTTTTATATATATTCAAACAATTATATGTTTATTGTCACACATACCAGCACCTGTAAATGTTAGTGATATTGATTTTTGTATGGGTATATTGCAGCATTTACATAAATATTATATTATATTATATAAGGGTTGTTTGTTTAGAAAGTTGGCCAAATATCCTTTAATAAATTTAGCTTAAGTAAATTAAATCACATGCGAAATTCACAGATTAGTAATAAGATTTCTATTAAATAATTCGCAGGTGGTTTCAGATAGTCCTTGGGTTATGGACAATATTTTTAGAAATCATTCATTTCGATTGTAATGAATTTCTTTTCCCAGATCAAACCAGTAAAAAATTTTGGCAAAAAGATAAGAAAAAGAGAGATTAGAATCAAAAAGGCAGACTGCTGTAAAACTTAGAAAAAATTTGAATTGTACTTTAAAATCGATAGTCACTGGTTTGTTATCTTGGGAATATAGATATCACAGATTTTTAGTTAGAATAAACTGCAGGTGGATCATGTAGTCCCTGGGTAATTGACTTGGTTCTGGAATTCATTCATTACGATTGTAATGAATTTCTTTTCCAGATCAAACCAGTGATAGTTTAAACAGCAAAATAAGAAAGATAAATATAAAAAAAAATGAGACCTAAGGCAAAAACTTAGAAGTCTAAATGATATTTTAAAAATAGATGGTCGCTGGCCTTTTGATCTGGGAAATATAAATATTGCAGATTTTTCCTGAAAAGAGCTCACTCTTTAGTTTTTTTTTCCGAAAATTGTTGGGAAAACCAAAATCCAAAAATGATCGAGTAGACCAATATATTTACTGGCTCCGAAGGCCAGAATGGACTCTCTATCCTCTAAACATCTTTGAATAGACTTTCAATTAATCTGCATGGAGAATAAGAAGAAAATTTAACCTATCTGAAAGGCCACTGGAGATCATGACGCTGTCAGACGCCATTCTAACCACTATCATTGATATACGCTTCAAGTCCACTCAAGGAAGCAGAGAGAGATGGAAATCATTTTAAAAGGAGTTGCGGTATGAACTTTAATAAATTCTTATATCATTTTAAAAAAAGAACGTTCTATATAATTGATAATGAAAACTATTTCAATTTTACCCTCTTATAAAAGAAACTATCGATTTGTGACTTTGTATATAATGTAGAAAAGAAAAAAAAATCACTTACTTTAATTTTCTAAACTGCTGAAATCTTTTATGAATTAAAAGATTTCATATATTTTTTTATACTTATTAAATGTCCGAAATTTATTTTCTTTAATTCTTTCTAACTAACAGTCTGCCTAATTTCCATAATTTTAATATTTTAAATGCATTTTGTTATGTTGATATGTGATAATATGCTCAGATTTCGAAACAATGAAACCAAGTAATTTATAAAGAAGATAAATTTAATCTTCACTTAGATATTTTTAAAAAACATTGTGTATTTTATTAAATCATTGTTTCGAAATTACAATATTGGTAATAAACGAATGCGCTAACCACTCGTTATTATCATAATTATATATATATTGTAGAATCGTATTTTAAGATTTGCTTAACCGATCTTGTATCATAACCTTTGACATTTATTAGTTGGAAGGGGATATATATTGCCTAGAGATGATAAAGTATATTCGCTAATGTTTGTATTAAGTCCCATCGAATCTACTTGCCCTCCTTAACTAAGAATATTTATATGCAGATTTAGAATCTTAATTAGATTATTTTCATATCGTTTAACCCCATTTTATTAGCATACTTTTATTGCTAATTTTAAAGAACAGTTTGAATTAGTTTGACAGATAAGAGCTATCTGTTTTAGGCGCAATTAATTATGTGCATGTTTATTGCTATATATATACATTGCGGGTGTGTTTTTATACATTACACTTATATGTGTTACGTTTTGCTGCCTCTGACAAGGGTTCACGGTAACAAACCGCCCCTTTTTTTAGTTCGGGTTAAGGCTATCTTCATTAGAACTGGGGGCGTGAGGACCCAGATTATTTTCCATAAAGCCAATCCGACTTCCTGGACTTTGTTTCACATACCAATGGCAGCAAACCGTCGGTCACAGAGCAACCGAGCATTTGATGCTGAAACTCTGGAAGAATCACACACTCGCACTGCAAGTTTAATTGTTTAATATTTTTTTATAGCGCCATAGCGCATATATGTGGACCTAATGGTAACCAGTTCTTTTCCCCATATTAATTAATCTTTCAGCTTTAGACTGAAGTTTGAATCTAGTTATCAGTTTGAATCTGCATGATTCTGAGTCGATTTAGTTGCTCAGTTAATTAGTATATATAACAGTCTTTAAAACTGGCTGTACTCATCATCATCTCTACTAAAAGATCAAATTCTAACTTAAGCAAGTCCAGTTCACAAAATGAGCATATTAAATAATTAGGCATGACTTCTATCACTCCCAAACACATGTAAAGTAGTATGTTTAAAAGAAACAGATGTACTTGGTAACAATTCCAACCGTTGTAACATGCTTGCCTGCCTTAAATACTCGTGAAAATTGTACAATTCCTGCCATTATGATATTCTTTGTTAGATTATTTTGTTATTGTTTTAATAAATCTTTTTTAATATAAACTGTTGTATATTTTTCTTGCTCAGCCTCTAAATCAAACCAAACCACAGTATCTTATCCAATCCATAATATTTTTATCCCACCCACAGTGTATTTTTAAATGTCACATTTCATTACTCCAATTTCTTAATGAGTTTATATGCTATATGTATATGTCTAAGTATATAAGATTAATAGAGTGTCTAGTGTTATAATTATCACTTATTTAGTTAGTTAGTAATGACCTTAAGTCTCATGTTTCTCCCTGTTCTATGCCGGCTCGCGGTTAAATGAGAACTGAGTGTAGCCCAGGAATGTCACTCATAAGGTGTTAAATTTGGAGTACTGGCAGATGAGTTGGAGTTTGGTCGGATTAGAGGTCTCAACCACCTCAATACGGTCAGCTTTGGTATCTTTTGCTTGGGCTCTGAATTTTGTTGCATGAGTGTACGAATCTGACTGTTACAATATATGTTTGACTTGGCATTTAAGAAACATATTTTATGCTTTTTATATAAGTATTTGTGATTTAGTCTTCATACTAATTATCCACCATCCATTTGCAGTTTTATTTTTAAATGACTGATTTATTTTCATTAAATTCTACCAATTATCTTTTCTACTTTCCACCATTCTTTCTGTTTTTTGTGTTATCCAAGTTTTCTTATTTTTTCTCTGGTTTTTGACTTTTGAATCTAAGTTTTTTTCTAATTATTTTTTGCATTCTTTTAAGTCTCTCATTATTACCATCACTCTTTTATAACTATATCTCTTTATTTCTGAAAATACACTTTATTTAATTTTTTATGTTTCAACTTGTAATTTGCAATCAACAAGCTATGTTTGAATACAATTTTGCCAGATTCACTTTATTAGCATGATATTTTCTTTCCATTTATGCTGAAATCAAAAATTGCAAACTATTCTATAATATTCTATAGCAAAATCTTTTACCACAGTTGTTGTTTTTTTCATTTTTATTATATATTTGCCATAATATGTTTATAGCCTCTATTATCTTCCAATCATAGTTTTCAAAACTTTTTCAATGATAATTATATTTTTATGTTCAGATGCTTGCAATTCTGTGCTTGTATCATCTTTATTATCTGATGAATCACATTTTTGGGTTATTTATTTTAGTAAGTTATGTATTTAATAATTCATTTGTATACTTAGTTGATCAGGATATCATGAGACCTTTGATGACCTAAGTGGCAAATTGAGAACAGTTGTAAGTGTTCATATTATGTTTTTTTTTGTTTTATTCAATTGGGAATTTGTCTATGAACCTTTAGCTTTTAAGCTTACTGTCATTTTATATTGATAGTTTATATCTTGTCAACATTTATTTGATTTTTTTATCCAGTGAAAATCTATCAATTTCACTTCTTGAATTTTTTCTATGACATCACAATCATTTAACTTTCCAGAGATTGTTAATCATACTTCATCTAATATTCATAGTATTATAATTTCATTGTTCATTTATAGAATCTCAAAACACACACATGTATATATTTTAACCATATGGGTTTCATGGTGTACAACAATATAGTGTGTGTGCATATATAAATAAAGTTGAAAGGAAAGTAGAAATAGACAAGAAATTTTTTTTGGTTATCTTCTACAAATACACTGGAATAATAACACTAAGAATTAAATAATTTTGAATTTAAAATAGAATTTTATTATCAAATAGACATTTAAAGAAAAAAAAAGGTTTAATTAATATTTTTATTGAATTCTGATTTGAAATTAAAACAAGCCTGTTTTATGTTAAAATAGATCTACTGATAATTGTAAAAATTCCCATATATATTTTAGAATTTTTTTTAAAGTAATGCTTGTAGATTATATTGATAAAATTTCAAAGTTGCTTTTAAAAGGATTAAAGTAGATTTAAAAAATTGATAAAGATAGGGAAAACATTCTTGAGTTATTGATCCCCCCCCAACTGTAGCTATAAAAAGAGTTGATAAAAAGATTAGAGAGTTAGTTGATTTTTAAAGTTATACAGAATGACAGTGAAAGATAATTGAAGGGAGCCAAGTCCAACTGTTACTCCATAGTTCACTACAGCAGAGTTTGAATTCACATTGGAGGAAAAGGGTGATCTTCCAGTCTTTTATAACCCTAATGTGAACAAAACAGCTAACTTGTTTGAAGTCTATGCAATTCTAGACAGAAGAGATATCATTGCAGATCAACAGTTACCTGGACTATACCTGTCATGATGATACTTATCCAGAGAGTCCATCAGTTTTCTGAAGAATTGGTATATGTATGCTGTTTTATCTATGTGCAAAGAACCACAGATAAACGTACCATGTCATAGTTATATAAAGTGCAGCTGGTGAATTGTTTTAAGTATTTCCTTTAAAATGACATTTTAAATATACCAATGAATAATTTTTGTTTGAGTGAAATGTCTATAAGAAAGAATTAATTCATAGATGATTTTATTTTTTCTTTGGAGGAATTGTTTTAAATAATTCATTTAAAATGATATTTTAAAAGTGATATATATATATATAGAGAGAGAGAATATTATTTTAAATCATTTGTTTAGAGAAATGACATTTGAAAGTAAAACAAGTAAATAATTTTTATTTGAATTAAAAATCTTAAAAGTAAAGATTTGATTCAGCTCCAAAAGTATTTCTCAGTTGGAAAACAAAGAAAATTGCTGGGGTTTTTTTTTTTTAAAGATGTTTATAATTAATTAAGAGTAACCTGTTAAAAAATAACTTTTATGAACTGTCAATGAATTGATATTACTTTTTTAAAATAAAAAAAACTTATGAAATAATTTTAATAACTGATTCAGATGTGAATATTATATATTCAACAGGAAATTGATTCTGAAAATATATTTTTAATAATTTTATTATTTTGATAAAATATCATGGTATAAACATTAGTGTGCTTATACATTTCTATGCACACACACATATATGTTAAATGTATCATTAATTGTATATTGTAAGAAAGAAAATGAATTTTTTTATTGGTTTATGAATTCAAATATGTTAGTAAATTATTATACCATGCATCTGTGTGATGATATATATGAGTTTATGTAAACCTTATATGAGGTATCTATCATTAAAATATAACTTTTTTTATTATTTTATGGAAAGTCAAATATGTTACTAAATTATTATATCACATATCTATGTGATGACATGTATATGTTTCATGTAAGTTTATTATGAGATATTGTAAATTACAAGTTGATACCTTATTTTTTATATACTAATCAAAATCAGAAGGTTTAATTTATATGTATAGCCATATTCTGCAGATCTTAATGCTATTTTTTATTATTATTAATAAACTTATATTCAACTGTTAAAATTATTCTAGTGAACTTAATTCTAGATAGTTTAGAATATTATGTATTGCATTATCTGTTGTTCACAATAACAGTTATAGAACTTGTGATCTCTGAGTTAGATTCATGCATAATGCTCTATTATATGAAAGGAGTATGTATTAGTATATGGACATCCAGTTTATGATGATGATCATCCTGGAGTGGTGCAAAGAGAATATTCTTTAAAGTCCATGAACTACATTTTATTTTAATTTAGTCTCTATTAGACCTTAAGTTTATAGTGGCCAGTACATCAATATTACTAAATAGCCAGAGCAGTGATGGTGGTCAGCATGTTTTAATATCTCAGCATTATTGTTTTTATAGTGATATATTCTGATGGATTAATACTTAAGTTTTTGCATTCAAATTAATGTTTAAATAATTGCCCCAAGCTGGCAAAAGCCAAATATTTAGCTTGCTCTACAGTAGACCCATTTTAAATCCAGTCACAAGATTGACTTGATTTATTTTATTGTTGATCATTCATGATGATGAATGGGTTATATTTAATTATAATGCTGGTGAACTTGTAATTAATTATGCTTAAACTTAAGATAGTTAATTGTGCTGATCTCAAGAATGATCTCATGGAGTAATCTCATGTTTATTTCTTTATAGTAAATTTCATTATTGTTTGAAATATTTTGGTTTACATATTTTGAACTGGGATTGATGATGATTTTCCATCATCCCACCTTCACCCTGATTCCATATCATTACAATATATATATAAATTTTAAATTGTAATAACAGTAGACAATAGCAATATATATATATATATCAGTGATGAAGCGTCCATGTATTGAACAGAACGGGTTCTTCCATCGAAAAATTCACTAAAACTTTCAAAAGCTTTAATTAAAATTCAATTTAAAAAATTCACTAAAATATGTACATATTCAACCTCACAAAATTGATCCAACAAGTTGTACATACATTAGTGTAGTAAGAACAATAAGTACATTAGTGTATATAAGCTATTTTGTAAAACATAAAAAAAAAATCTCAACTATTTTGTTAAACATAAAAAAAGAGTGAACTATTCAAACTTATTTTTTATTGTATGGAATTTCTGTTATCTTTCAATTTTTTTTTTACCAACAGTTGAATTGTTTCAGTAATGAATTTGACTAACTCATTATTGGTTGATTATAATAAGTTTGCACAATGCTAAAATCTCATTTACAATTAAAACTTAAGAATGTTAAAAGCATTTGATAGATGAAAATATATTGATAATATATTATCTGTATTGTAATGGTCAGATTTGTACATTCACATAATAAAATCCAGAGTCCAACACACTAAAGCCGATTGAAATGGGATGGTAAAATCCAGAGTCTGAACCAAGCTCCAATTCATTCACCAGCACTCCATGATTTAACACCATATGAGTGACATTTCTGAGGTTACACATATCCTTAATTTTAATCATGAGGCAGCCAAACAGGGAGAAACATGAGACCCTATAGCTAACCACACGTGCATCACATAAAATTGGATTTTAACATCTATTAATGACTAAGCTGATATAATATTGATGTTTTGTATAATAATATTTGGTAATATAATTAATAAGTAAATATATTTGATTGGGATATGATAAAAGAATAATGAAGGCAGGGTAAATTTAAATACATTTATTAAAATTATTAGAAATGAAAAACCAAGTAAATTACATTACACTATTTAGGGATCACATTGAGATCAAATAGATGCTTGCAGGCATTATACAATGGAATGTAATCAGTCCAGGGTAATATAGTGTCTGGACTCATTTAAATGTATTAGTTGACTTTCATGCTCAGCGAATAATCTATGCATATAAGAATGTAATATGCCAACATAATATTCATGTAATATCATGATTTGCCAAATGATAAATAACAATGCTAGCCAGAAATATAATTTAATTACTACAGCGATAACATATATTATGGAGAGAACTGATTGAACTAGCCCTACATACATTCACTATAGGCACTTAAAATATGCTATAAAGAGAGAGGGGTTACTTAAATATATTAATACCCTCATTTAACATCAGTTAATTCGCATCTCTAATCAGATTTAATAAAAAGGAGGAAAAGCATATTTAAAAGGATCAGAATTAATGACAATTAAATATGTTTTATTAATATCTCCCTGGCCAGAATTCTATTATTAATTAAGTAAAACTATGCTTAAAATCATAACAAAGCAAAGCAAACCATAACAATTATATATGAAATCAAATTCAGAGTTGATTAAAAATTACTGCAATGATTGCAAAGCAATCAGTTATTAATTAATGAATTTTAATTTTGAAACAGTGATTTGATGTAATATAACTAAGCGTTATATCCTAATTACTAAATTGAAGATAGAAATATTATCTTCCAGGACAAAATTATTTAAATACATCCACTCACTGGTTCGAAATATATTTGGCATATCATTACATATCTAAATTAATTATTAAAAAACTTAAATTTATAAAAGAGCATAGATTTCACCGCAAGTACGAGAGTAAAACCGAATTTAATTAACAAAATAATTATTAAGATTATCTCTTTAACAGGTTCAAAATAATAGATTTTACAAAGATATTTTACAGTAAATGAAGTGAGTATTTATTATTGGTTTTACAGGTTGAAGTAAAAGAAAGATTTGAACTATTCAACTTTAAACTGGGCATTTATTTAAATTTACTATAGCTATAGTTTTGAAAATTAATAATTAAAGTTCATCTCAGAGCTCTTGTGGTAGTCATGAAATTATTATCTAACTCCTGAGTAGCAGCTTGTCTCTTGGCTTTGTTCTCTGGATAAGCAGCTCTCTACTTGAAGAACTGTTGCAGTATGTTTCTATCAGGAAGGTTATCCATCGCTATGTTGGCTTGTACCATTTCGGCATGAAGGATGGAGGCAAATTCCTCAGGCATGAGGAACAGCACAATCCACCTAATTATTCGGCCATCTTAAAATTCAAACAGGGGTGGATTTGGCTTGCAGATCTTTTTTAAAATTTGAGTGAGTATATATGTAGCAAAAAACAACCTATTTACACTTGCTCATGATGAAATTACATTTTTAATAAACAAAATTTTCATGGTGAAATTAGCAATTGGCACCTTTAAAGTTTGATATTTTTAGGGACCAAAATAACTTTTAGCTTTTTTTTTGTTCTGGCCATTTACTTTTCCACAAGATTTTAGCAATGGACATGGTTGGCTAAATCTTGTTTACAACTTAAAATATATTTCGACAAACATTTATTGTCTTTAATAAAATTTTGATTTCTTCATCCCGCCATATTAAATGCAGGTGTGATGTGATATAATTTTTACAGATTATCTTTAAATAATTTTTAAAATAGCAAACAAATAATTAACAAGACGCTATATATATGACGGTGGTACATGGAATATATCTATCTATATGCTATCTAAGCAAAATAAAGTATAAAATTAATTTATAATTTAAACTAAATCTTATTTTAAATTATACATGATCTTTTAAATGTGTGAAAATTGTTGTGGCAAATAAAACAAAAACATTTTATTAAAAAAAAGATGTAATGTGCTTCCATTCCTAAAAAAGTCATGCTTTGTCACTGATATATATATATATATTAAACAAAAAGACTTTTGATTACGTTGTAATCATTATCAACTGAAATAACAGACAAAAAAGAAAGCAGTCATTATGTGATTTTCAAGAACTGTATACATTGATATTAGCAGATTGTCTATTTACTATACAATCCTTAAATTGGTTTATAAAGATTGCCACTTTATTTTTATTTTTTATGATGTCTTACTTCATTTAATATTCTCATATGATCCAGGCTAAAGGTAAATCTAAAACTGCAAGATTTTTCATTATCAAAGAAAACCAAGGCATTCATTATTGGACTGTTTATTCGTAGAATTTTTTTACATGATTGTGTAATAAATTAGTTAATATTCTTTTAGTCTTTTTTCCAAAGTACTTAAGTATACCTCATTTCCCCAATTCATGACTTTTTGCATCAGCGTATAATCTGATATATAATATTACTTTTTTGCATTTTAAGAATAATGCTTTTAGAATTATTATCAATAAGTTTACCATTTAAAGATTATGTAAGAGAATCTGTTAATATCGATATATACAGTTGTTGGGAAATCATGTGATGTCAGATTTTTTTTTTTGTCTATAATGATTACAACATAATTGAAAATACTTCTGTTTAATTAATATATATATATGTACACACATATGTATGCATATTGTTATTGTATTCTAATATAATTTAAAATTTACATATATATTTTTAATGAGTAACTACCAACAGAATCAGGCATATACTAAGATGCGATAATATTGGAATGGTATATAAGCATTCAATTCTTTTCCAGGATCAAGAGCTATATAGTCAAACAATATTTGTCATCCTCACTCTTCACAATTTAGACATTGATCATAGTATAGATTTTATCTGGCCAAGGACAGTTATAGAGGCCATCAAAATTCTTAAAATGCCAGATAAATATGATAATATAGTTAAACTATCTTGCATTTGCAAAATCTTCTAACATATATAATAATAATAATAAATTGACCTCTGCTGAATAAATGATTGCAGAACTTATCCAATAAGCAATGATATTAATAATCATATTCGCAGAGTAATTCAAAATTGGTGATAATTTTTTTTCCCCATGAAAATCTTTTCTTTAATATATATATTTTCTTTTACCCAATTTGCATGATTCAGACTTTGTGTTTCTAAATACAAGTAGTATCGAAACATTCTAGCAGTGGTTTGTATTCATTTAATATATTTATTTGTTCAAATATTATGAATCTCTATATAAATATGCAGTCATGTAAGTGAGAACACGTTACTTAGAACCTTGAATTCACCATAAAACACACACACAGATCTAGACATAAGGGTTAACTAATATTAGCAATAATACAGACATGCCAAATCTTATATTAATATAAGCTTAATATTTCTAGATTATGACATAGAGCCCTACTATGCTTTCAATTCAGATGTTATATAGATCATAACAACATGATTGCAAGCAAAAGATAAACGAGATGTGATTTATTGCTAACCCGTTTAAAAGTCATCCAATCAAAGAAGTAGCAGTAGAATTATATGCAAAATATGGAATTAGAATATCATTGCAACATAAATTCGTAATTTAATTTATGATTATGTGGCATTTGCTTTTATAATACACTTGACAATAAATTTTCTGTACAGAAAGAAATGTGTTCTTTAAAAGATTTTATTTAACTAAACAAGTGTTTGTGTGTGTGTGTACTTGTGTATATAAAGAAAAGAGAGGGAAAAATCATAATTTTTATATGTAAATATTTGAAAACCAGGCACTCTTCACAAACATGGGAGCTTAATTGTAAGTATAGGGGATTTGAACTCAGGTTTTCAAGCACCCTTCAACTATTTACACTATCTCATACACATGACCACACACATGTAGAAAGATTTTCAATGATATGGATAGCTGAAAAGTTGGAGGTTGGAGTGTATTGAAGCCTGTCCATTAAAGTATGAAGATTTACTATCTTAATATAAAATATTAGGGTATGAACACAGACTTTCACACGACCCACCACTCTCCACTCCATCTAATAACACTGATACACTTAAACACCTATATGTTGAAAAGATAAATAATCACCAATATACATATTTCATGCTAAACCAGCAATCATCAATTGGTCCAGATTATCATCTCTACACATATATACTATAAGTGCTCAGATATATATTAAGATAGACAATCCTCATACTTTAATGGACAGGCTTCAATCTACTTCCCACTTCAACTCTTCAACCATCCATCCAATTGAAAATTTGATGATGGAATGCTCAAAGGCCACCCTGAGGCCGAGATTCTTGTCACACCCATGTTGACCTAAGGTCAATCTGAACCCCACATGTACAGGACATAATCCATTAAATAAATATGCAAGGATGGGCAGACATCTCTATAATGTAATAACTGAAACACAGGCTTATTTATACCTGTGTCTATATATATGTAATATTAGGGTATGAGCACAGACTTTCACATGACCCACCACTCTCCACTCCATCTAATAACACTGATACACTTAAACACATATATGTTGAAAAGATAAATAATCACCAATATACGTATTTCATGCTAAACCAGCAATCATCAGTTGGTCCAGATTATCATCTCTACACATATATACTATAAGTGTTCAGATATATATTAAGATAGACAATCCTCGTACTTTAATGGACAGGCTTCAATCTACTCCACACTCCAACTCTTCAACCGTCCATCCAATTGAAAAATGGAATGCTCAAAGGCCACCCTGAGGCTGAGATTCTTGTCACACCCATGTTGACCTAAGGTCAATCTGAACCCCACATGTACAGCACTGATTATATATATGTATGGGTGATGATAATCTGGACCAACTGATGAGTGCTGGTTTAGCACGAAATACGGATATTGGTGATTATTTATCTTTTCTACATGTATGTGGTCATGTGTATCGGTTGTATGAGATAGTGTGGATAGTTGAAGGGTGCTTGAAAATCTGAGTTCAAATCTTCTATACTTACAATTTTTATATGTATAGAATGCTATAATAATAATTAAAAAAAATTAGAAATTATATTTTGAAGATTATGATTTCTTCACCGTAATTGGTAAATACTTTTTTTTTTTTTTTATTTAAAAAAGCTATGTTTTAAAGCAGCAATAGACGTTAGGACTGAAACTCAATTTCTTAAAGCTCTTCAGTTTTATTGATTATAGTTTTGGAGTACTTTTCTAAAAAAAAAAAAAAAAAATAGTCATCAAGTCTAAGAGCATTCTTAAATGTGTGTTTTGTTTATTTTATTTTAAATAAAAAAATTCAATTGTGTAAAGAAGTCCAAGGAGAATTTAAATAATAGGATTTCTTCTTCTGTCTTTTCTTTTCGTATTCTTATGTTATCGGCAGACATTTTTATGCTATAAATATTTTCTATTAAAATTTTTTATATTCAAGTATGTTATTGATTCATTTTCTTTATTACTTCTGTTTTCTATCAAACATAAGAAACAAATGAAACTAAGGAGAGAGAATATCATTAAGATATGAGTATAATTAAGAATAACATTTCTTTGAGTCTTAAAACAATCAATAAGATTCAGAGAAAAATGCCACTTCTGCTGAACTGGAAATTTAAAACTAATTTCAATTTTATTAAGTTTATTGATTATTTGAAATGTACTGAAGAAAGTGAGTCGTCATCTTATTCTTTTTTCTTATCAAAAAAATGTTGATCTCTCCTGTTGGAAATATTAACTTTTGACATTCTCATTTCAAAATAATTTGCTTTGTTAATGTTAAATATAAACTTGTTTTTTATATGTTTTATTATTTTTGTATATGTTTACAAATCTTGAATACACAGTTAAAATCAATACAAGGAAAAATGAAAAAATTTTTTTTAAATATTTTTTTGTTTTAGTTTTAGGTTACGTTCTTAAATATGTATGTGCCTATATATATATTCATACAAACCAAACAATTTTGGTCTTTTGAAATATTAACGCTTTTTTCAACAATCTCTATTTACGTAACATTGTCTTAAGCGCAATACAGTTTAATTCAAAAATATATTTATTCATCATCATTAACAATCTCTCATAAATGATTTTAGCTATTTAAACTTCAGAAGAAACAATACAAAAAATAAGACAATGAATAAAAAGTTAAAGGTGATGTGCAATAATTCTACAAACCAATCAATGGAACACAAAAACATGTATCAAATGCTAGCTCTTTGGTTATTTAAGTAAAATTTTGTGATGCTGTGTTTTAACTTCGGCATTAAACTTTTCTTTCTGAAAGACTTCATTGACTTATCTCAAATGCTGCTTTCTGTTGTTTTTTATTCTCATCCATAATCTCCTAACAAATGTATTGCAATTAATATTTCACATCTTTAGTGTATCTTTGAGCTTATTTTTATAATTTAAATGAAGTCTGTCTTTTCAAAAAAAGAACAATGGCTCAAAGCTCACCATAACATACTATTTAAAATATCCAATCCAAAGACAGGGTAATTTGTCCTTATTATTTTAGTATTGTATTTTCACAATATTAATAGAGAATATATACCTCACTGCCATACAATATTTTTTTTAAAAAAAGTTTTATGCATTATTAATTTATATCACATGACTCCAGCTTACATATTGCTGTTTTAGCATCATATATTTTTCATTCAGTCTCATCCCTATCATTTTCTATCCTATCCAATATTCCAAAACTAGGACAGCACAGGATTGTGATTTATTAAGCATTGTCATTTGACATCTGTTAACTACTAAAATTACACTAAATGGCATAAAGATGATGAAAGCAAAATTATCAATTTACTTGAAGTAATTACACCATTAAGATGTAACTTACCTTTTAATTTGTTAAATGCAATAGTAGCATTTAAAAATCTCTATCATATATATATTAAGGTAATTATTGAAATTGTGATAGATTATCATGTATGCTTTAACACAGTAGTGAGAAAGGCAAATTTCAAAAAAGTCTAAAGATTTTCAGATCAATTCTCAGCATTGAGAAAAGTGGAAGATGCAGGGATTTCAAACAGTTAAATGAAACTATTGTGTTTATTCTGTGCTTTGGTGCTCAAGTATCAACTAATCATGGGATTTATTATAATTAATCTGGAGAGAATTCAATTCCAAGTGACACACCTAATGTATCTTTTTATAGCTACTATACTAAATGAAAAAATTGACTAACCATTCGTCCAGCAGTATACATGCTTTCCAGAAATAACTTTTTTTTTGTCAGTTGCTCTGAATAATGTCAATAATTTTTAGTAACCACTGTATTGTAAATGTTGTATTTGAAAAGATTATAGGCAGTGCTAAGTCAGATGATAAAAGAGATTATTTTTGAAATACATGTATATCACAGAGTGGTTGTCAATTTTTTCAAATAGTATGGTAGCTATAAAAAGATATGCCTAACATTTAAAGCTGACTTCTCCAGATTTATTCACATACATTTAACGTGCATTAACCTATTTATCATAATAGTCCTTTTTAAATCTAATTATCTCTTATCAAATACATAAAATTCATAGATATTATTTTTAAGTCTTAATTATGAAATGACTAAACATTTCATCCCAAAATTTGTAATTCTTCAATAATTTTTTTGTATTTTTAATATAGATTTTGGAATTTTTTTACTGATCTGCATGTCATAATTATCTATGAAATACCAAATATATATTTCTTGGATAAATTGAGATCACAATTTTATATCAATATAGTTTAGATTCAATGCTGTTTTTATTTCCAGTGTTTATGGGTAAATCAAAAGGTAGTTATGATCAAAACATTGTTTGCCCATTTATTCAGGGTAAAATTGTATTTTTTTTTTTTTAAGAAAATACTGAGTATTAGGCTGTTCAGTGCTACATAATGAATTTAAGTATTTTGTCAACTTTTAAACAATTTTCTGATAAATAAAAGATTTGTGAAAGTCTTAATAGTGCATTGCTTCATCATTGGAGCTTTAAAAAATGTGTGTCTATCTTGAACTGCTGAAAGATATTTTAGAATTGACCTAAGCTTTTAAATACTTAAATGAATTGATATAAATCTTTTTATTGTGAAAAGTGATTAATATATTTACAAATGCACATTTTGTAGTAACTATTTAAAAACTTCCAGTTAGTTTAACAATGTTTTACCTTAGTGTTATGGAGAAAAGTTGAAATACAATAGTATAGATCTTTGTGATAGCCACTGTTCTATTTTCTTTTTTCAGGGGAAGAGCAAGACTTTGTTAAGAATATACACATTAAATTATATATATAATTAATTGTGTGGATAGTTATTTAAGAATTAGAGTGACATTAGAAATCAAGTAGCTGAGAGGCTGAATGCTACATTTCCATTAAATTGACTAAATTAGGTATTTTTTTTTTTTTACTTTACTCAACTGAGAATTGATTCAGAAATATTTAGTTCTTGAGTCCACTGCTTTACCACTGTTTCCAATTATAAAGAGTACCATTAAATTTAAAGCATCTGATAAATTTAAAATTATTTAGCTTATAGCTAATAAAATTTGAGTCATTAATTGGGTCAAATTACTAATGAAGTGTGCAAGTAGTAGAATGATGGATTATGGAGTTCAAGATCCATGAATCCAGCTCTGTTACTTCTGGCAACTTGAACTTTTTATAAACTTTGAACAATAATTTTAGCTAGTAAATTTAAAACTATAATATAATAGAATGCTTGTTAATGTAAAAACAAAATGTAAAATTTAGAATTATAAAGCATTTTCTGGTTTTCTGAATATTGTAATTCACCTTTTATAAAAATAAATAAATAATTAAACTGTTATTATTATTATTTGCTTTATCTTCTAATATTACTTGACATTTAAATCATTAGACTGTCTATTTAAAAAACTACTTGATAGCAGAAGTCATAAGTAGAATAAATAAGAATAGTAATGCTGGCCAGTTGAGATGGAATTACTGTAGTCTGTATCAATTTAGTGTGTGAATATCACTTAATTCCATCATTAACTGAGGAAGTATATAGAAAGAGAAAAAATAAAATAACAAATATCCTAAAATAGCATACTCCAGAACAAAGATTTCATCAGCATTGTGCAACAGAGAGTGGTTAGGGAAATAACATTACTCATAAATCTATTCAACAACTAATTGTTTGAGGATTTTTACTTCCCAGCTAAGAATATCTGACTTCTCAATTTACTCAACAATAATTATATAGCTATCTGTATTGTCTATTGATCAGATACTAAAAATAAAAATCCTGATTGCTTGAAAAATTTCCCCTACAAATATATATACATATTCCAATTTTCACTTATATTTTAATCCAATTTATGAGTATAATAGACAGATATATGCACCATGATCTCTTTTTTATATATAAATATGATTATTCATGCTCAATGTGTAAATCAATATTTCATTGTCAGTATAAGAGATAACATCTAACATACATTTATATATATATTTAAATATTTTTTTTATGACTAACATTTTTTTCTAGTCTTTGTTAAAACTTTATATGTATGTATTCTAGTTATTATAGCCGAGTGTAAATATTGAAACAACCAAATCTTCGAAATGCTTCTTCATAAAACTAAAAATATACTTTAAATGATTATACTATATGAATTGTTAATTTGATAAAGAAGGCTGGCACTTTGAGATTAGCAATGTGAGAAAATTTTATCTCTTCAATATATATATATATGTGTGTGTGCTCTAAAATAAGACAAGTGGTTATGTTTGAGTAGCCAAAATAATACATTTTTTTAAAGATTATAATAAAAATATGTATGTAGGGATGGTCCTTAGATGAAGTAATGAGATTACTGCATTAAGTATCAAATTTGTATAGGCTCTAAAATAAGACATTTTAAATTATTTTTTTAATAGCAGAAAAATATTTGAATAAAAATTTAAAAATGATTTGGGAGCATTTTTAATATAAAGAATCCAAAATTCTTCAATTTTCTAAACAAACTTTTGCATTTAACTTTTTTTTTTTTTAATAATCCCATGAAAAAAAAGCGTTTGGGGAATCAGCTTTTTTATTTTAGCTGTGAAATAAAATATTTCTCAGGGAGTTTGAATATGTTGAAATTTAGAAATGAATAAAATATCTAAAATATTATTAAAAAATATAACTATAAATTGTCATTGTTGATGTAACACTAATGTATCTTTCAAGAAATTTGTAGAATGAAAACTGAAATATTGAGTTTTTTATTCATCGTCATCAACCATTATCAATCCACTGCAGGATGAAGGTCTCTCCAAGTTCAATCCATCTTCTGTGATCTTTAGCTTCTCTTCTCTACATCATCCCTGCACACTTTTTTATTTCATCCATCCATCTCACATGTGGTCTCTTTCTGAGTCTTTTATAATCTCTTGGAATCCAGTTTAAAATTTCAATTGTCCATCTTTTATCATCTCTTTTAGCAATATGTCCAGCTCAATTCCACTTCAGTCTTTTAATTTATTCAATGAGGTTAGTAACACCTGTTTGTTATTTTACCCATATATTGCATTTTCGATCTCTTCTTGTTACACCCAACATGCATCTCTACATACTTCTTTGAGTGGTTTGAAGTATCTGTATTGCTCTTTTATTAAGTGTCCAAGTCTCGGATCCATAAATAAGAACTGATAAAACACATTTATTAAAAACCTTCCTTTTTAAACACATAGGCATATTTCCTTTCAATATCAATTATTTCTACCAAAAGCACTCCAACCAAGTTTAATTCTATAATTAATTTTACCATTATGTTTCTATCTGATTAATAATCTGATCAAGATATTTGTAGCTATTTTATTATTATGTATTGTATTATAGTTACAAGTAAGTAAGTAATTCTTTTGTACATATACATTTCATTTGACTTTCTCTTATGATTATTCATATGCTTTCAAGAGCCATTCTCTTCAACCTAATCCTGTAAGTTTGAGAAACTAGACTGGTGATGTGTGTATTATAACACTATAGAATCTGGTATACATTAGTTACTTAAATTTTCAGTAAATAATTTTAGTATTGAGTTAAAAAAAACTATTGTTGGATATATGGATATTTATTCAAAATTTTTTATTAATCATACATAGTTTTTTTTTTCTTGAATGATGATGGATATGTATTCTAAGCCAAAATCTCATGAAATGCTGGAATATGTATTTATATATATATATACAATATTACATCTCTTTTGGTGTTTATTGTCTTCCAAACAAATACATAATAAATAGTAATATATACTTTTATTTATATAAATACATAAATATTATTTACACTTAATATTGTACACATAATTTTTCTTCTATTAGCTTTTCAAATGTAAATCTTAATATTTATTCTAAAAAAATAAGTTTCCCTCAATTTCACAAATATAAATTCAGATTCTTATAAAGGGAAAACTTAAACATTGCTTTATTTATAAAATCGAAAATATAAACTGGTTCAAAGTGTAAATTAATTGACCTTACCCAGTGATTCCATGTATTAACCAAATTATTAAAATTTAATAAGTTTTTTTTAAAAATAAATTCATGGATATTAATTATCAGTAGTGATAATAAGGTTAGTCCAAAGTATTTCTGGAACACAGCCTGTGTTATAGCAGTACCATTGTCATGGCAATGCATCTGCATCTTCTTTATGAATAGAAAAAAAAAGGATTAACTATTGGATCTTATAAGATTATATATAAATTTGAAGAGTAATAATTGCATTAAATACTTTTTTTTTTTAAGACCATATAAGTATTTTTTGAACTTTTTTCATTTTATTTCATTGTATTATTTTTTTATAAATATTTTATAATGCTTCTTTATGTTTTTTTTTTTTTTTATGTGTCAAAGCGTCGGCCGGGAAGCGAACCCTGGGATAACTGCTTGTAAGGCAGCTGTGCTAACCACTCGGCCACCAATGCTTGACTTTTTTGTTTTGTTTTATTTTCACTACCAGATTTAATATTTTACTACTTTTTATTTATTTAGACATTTGTTTTCCTCATGCAGGAATCTTTAAAAATTTTAAATACTTTTTTTTCACATAATTCATATTTTAAAATTATGAAGTTTTAAATTTATAGCAAGAAGTGTCATTTGTGAATTAAAAGCAACATGTGGCTCAATGATTTTTTATATGATTTATAATAATGTAATATTTTACTTTTACATCATCTTATTTTTCATTTTGTATGCTGACTTTGCAACATTATAAATGTCATCTTGCTGATGAATGAAGACTTGATATTTCCTGTTAGATCCATTATATTTACACATTCATCCTTCATCCACATTCATGGCTGTGTAAGGGTTAACTCTCTTCTTATAAAAAAAAAAAGTTTGAATCAGAATAAACAGATACCAAAAGGAATATATAAAATTTAAAAATTCAGAATATTTAAAATTCATCACATGATCACCATTTCTTATGCTTGCTTATAACTTATTAAAACAGGCAAAACTCTCTATATGTATTGCTACTCAGTGCAAACCAGAGTAATCATTGGATGCCAGAAGGTTTATCCATAAAATCCACATCTAGTGCCTACTCATCCAATATCCCCAGCTAGCTTCTGGCTTGTGGCCTTTGTCAGTAAAGAGCTTTGGATCTGAGAGCACTGCACCTAGATCCAAAGCTCCTCACTGACAAAGGCCACAAGCCAGAAGCTAGTCTGAAGATATTGGATGAGTAGGCACTAGATGGGAATTTTATGCACAAGCTTTCTGGAATTCATTGACTACTCTGGCTTGCACTGAGTGGCAATACATATAGAGAATTTTGCCTGTTTTAATATTTAAAATTAATATTGTCAAAAAATATAATTAATATTAGCAATATAGATATATAAATATTTTGCAGAATATATTCAAGTCCTAATAAGTAAGTACGTTGATTAAAATTCATGATCATCATTTTCAACTACACCTGGGTCTCGTTTTATGTGGTAGATAGGTTCCACCGAAAACCTGCATTAAAAAAAATCGCACAAAAATAGACTTAACTTACCTTGAAAAAGGAGGGATAGGGTCTGTAATTTTCAGAATTCGCATAAAAGCAAAGCAACAAGGAAAAATTACTTTAAAATTCGCATTAAAAAAATAAGAAAATAAAGTATGACGAATAAAAAATATCAAATATTTGAAAAAAATTGGTACAAGACAACCTTTTTTTTTATTAACTACAGTATTTAATTTGTCATTTTTCATACATATTTTAATCATTATCGCTATTTTGGAATGTGCGGTTCGTTTGTAAACTGGTAAGAAATCAGATCCGTTGATGTGATGTGATGTAGCTTCTTCATGAATGAAGTCAAGAATCTCTCAGCAATTATGCCCAGAGAAACTTGTTAGCCACTTTATTTTCCATTCCCCACTCTAATTTTTACCATATTCTGCTCCATCCAATTTACACAACTTGTGCCAATTTCAGTCTTGTGCTGTGTTAATGGTTTTCTGTTGACAACTGATTTTTACTACTGAAATAAATTTTAAATGTTCACATTTTGTTTCTATATTAAAAAAATGAGGCTCGAAATCAAAACAAAAAGATTATACATTATCATTAAAAATATTATTTTCAGTTTATAAAATCAATAAAATCTTCGTTATTTATTTTTTAAAAATCTACATTATTTATTTCTGTTATACCTAACAAAATACATTTTAAAAGTTTAAAATTTTTGAATATTTATTGTGATATTTTTATATGTAAGTATAAATTTATTATTATTTACTCATTAGTATAAGTATGTTATTTATTCTAAATATAGCTTCAGGTCATGTTCACGTTAGCTGCTAATGTAAAGTTATATTTTTGAAAAAAAAAAAGTATTTCAAGTCAAAATAAGTTATTAATAATTTAAATTTCTTGAGATCTAATAAATATAGTGAAATATGAAAAATATTAAGAAGAAACATGAATCACATAACTTCAAAATTGCATTAAAATAATCCGCATAAAACGAGACCTAGGTGTACTATCAATTCATTGCAGAATGAATGTTTCTCCAAGTTCAATCCAACTTCTCTGATCTCTAGCCTCTCTTCTCCACATCATCCATGCACATTTATTTCATCCATCCTTCTCACATGCGATCTATTTCTATGTCTTTTACAATCTCTTAGAATCCAGTTTAAGATTTCAACTGTCACTCTATTATTATCTCTTCTAGTAATATGGTCAGGCCAACTCCACTTCAGTCTCTTAATTCATTCAATGATATCAGTAATATTTGTTTGTTGTCTCACCCATATATTTTGTTTTTGATCTCTTCTTGCTACTCCAACATGCATTTTTCCATATTTCATTGAGTGGCCTAAAGTCTCTGTATTGCTCTTCTATTAAGTATCCAAGTTTCAGATCCATAAATAAAAATTAGTAAAACATATTTATTAAAAATTTTCTTTTCACATACATAGGCATATTTCATTTAAATATTAAATTATTTCTACCAAAAACATTCCAATCAAGCTTAATTCTATGATTAATTTCATTCATTATGTTTCCATCTGTAGTAATAATTTGACAAAAATATTTGTAGTTGTTAACTTCTTTTAGAATCCATTGAACATTACTTTAGTCTTTTTAATATTTTCCTTTAGTCCTACTTTTTTACTTTTATCTGATAACTCTTGCAACATTTTCTGAAGTTCTAATGCATTATTTGCAAAACAACTGCATCAGCTGCAAAATCTAAATGACTTGAATCCATTTCCATTTACTCCCTTAGTTTTCTGACATACACCCTTCTCAATGTTGATCTTCCTAGTATAATTGTATAATCTAATTGCTGCTGTTGCATTTTTGTAAATATTATTTAGAATATGACAACTAAATATGTACCTTGATGATCCAATGCTTTAATTATTGAAGAAATGCTTATAGAATAAAATGTCTTTTATAATCTACACATCCAAGCATAATGGTTCATTGGTCCTTTCTATAACTTCTCTCAATACTGTTTTTATATGTCAAAGCTTTAGCTGGGAAGCGAACCCCAGGACAACTAGCTTAGAAAGCAGCTATGCTAGCAACTAGGATATGATTCACTGCACTAAAATCATTTTTAAATCCATCTTTTATTCTGATTAGTTAAAATTCAAAATTCACTGTAGACGAATTATCTTGGTAAAAATTTTGTATAGAAGACTGATAGATCTGTAATTTCTAATATCTTTTTTATCACCTTTTTAAATATTAATAATGCAAACTTCCAAACATCTGGTACATCTTTATTATTTAGACATTTGGTATATAACTTTTTAAATATATCATGCCTTTACATATATAAAAAAAAAAAAGTTATCATTGTCTAAAAAAGTATAAATCAATCTGTAGTACTAATATCTTGTATTATTTATACATTCGCTCTTGCATCTATATATATAATAACATGTTCTACATTTTTATTTAAAAAAAAAAATCTACCTTTAAAAAACAATTTTATTTTAAAATAACCATTTTACAAAATTTCCAATATTTAGGTCGATATAAAAAGAAAAATATATATTTTATTGTATTAATTATTAAAATTTGTTTTTAAAAAAAGCAAAAATTTAAATGAACTTTTCCTCGTGCTGTTTAAATCTATAAAAGCAAATTTGTTTGTGGAAGAAATATTGTTTGTGCAAATCACCTTCATTTAATTACATCAATTTAGTAGTGAAAAGTCAATGGAATCAAAGTATATAAATCAGAATGTCAGCACCAGACCTGGATGTCTACCCATTTTTATCAATAGGACATTATTAGTGTAAAGAAAAAGAGGCATTCACTCATTCCAATTAAACAACAGATTAAAGAATTGAAATGTGAAGGGGGATGGGGGTGAACTCATTCCCATAGTTTGCATGCCTTTTTATGTCCCTTTTAAAAACATGAAAATGTCATTAATTACTGTCGTGTAATTGAATTGATAGCTGATTTGCATTGTGGAAAAGGGCCGAGTTGCTTTGTCCTTTCTTTGTCACCAGATAGAATCAAAGAAAATTGCAAAAAGTCATTAATATCAAATTGATTAGTAATCCGAAGGTAGTCCTCCTCTGTTATCCCATTTGAAAGCTGAATACCATTACCTACCTGAGAATGGGTTATGGAATGGTGATTTATGGCCAAATGCTTTTTTTTTAATATTCATAACGCCACTTTTTTAAAGAGTTATCATTTATTTCTCAATTAATTCCAGAAGAAAATAACTATAATGTCAGAAAAAATAATGCTCACCTTTATAACTAGATGAGAGAAGTAAAAATGATCAGGCTTGCATTAAAGCATAATTATATAGTTAATATATATATAAATGCAATATAAACATAAATGCAAAGTACTTAAATAGTTTCTGTAATCAAATTCATAGAAAAATAAAATTAACATAGCAAGAAAATAAAGAAAAAAAATTGTTTAGATAAGTAGTCAGATGAAATCAAAACCTTTTGATTATATATATTTTAATTAAATTCAGAAAAGTTAAAATATATAATTCATTAAATAAATAAATAGTAGTTAGATAATAGATTAAAGCAAACTGAATGTTATTTATTTAATGAATATTTTGATAAATTTATAAATGCAAGCACAAATGTTGTTTTATAATTCCCAAAGTCTAATATTGATACGTTGTTGGGTATTTGGAGTTTTTTTTTTTTTACCTCTTACTGGCGAAATAAAAATTAAAAACATGTTTATGTATACAATGTATATTTGTAGATCTATCCAATATATGTATATATATGGTTGGATTTCTGTGCGCGCGTGTGTGTGTGTGTGTTTATATGTAAATAAATATACCTATATTCAGTTCTACAATTATATTTTTTATTATTGAAACACTAGTGTTTCAATCTGCAATATCTAGGAGTAGCTAGTTTTATGTAACGGTCTAATTGTCAATTACTATATATAGAGATAACCAACGTTTCAGCAGATTTTTCCCCATAAGAATCCGGTTATGAGCTATCTAACCACCATCTGAATAGGCATAAAAGAAGTATTTCACACGGATGAATGTTCATCATCATCATCAACCATTATCAATCCACTGCAGGATAAAGGTCTCTCCAAGTTCACACCATCTTCTCCTATCTTTAGCTTCTCTTCTCCACATCACTCCTGCACACTTTCTTCTCACGTGTGGTCTCCAATAAATAATTCTAGATACAATAAATAACTTGAGCTACATACAAATATTCTTACACCCATTACTTCAATGAATTATGAACATTCATTATCATTTTATCTAAAGGCTTTTAAAATAATGAAAGATCTAGGGACCTGTAGAAATCCTAGATCTATTTCTTAACCTACAGAGAGGATCTCTCTGGATTAAAAGATCTGCACAGTTTCTGATTTTTCTTTACTGTGTTCTATATTCTCTGGTATTGAATAATTCTTTAGAATACACATGAGCCTGAAGGGAGAGGAACACATTATCTTTATTTGACTTATGAATTGTCAAAGCAACTAACAATTTAACTTTGCTTACATATATACTTTCATTACATCACTTAATCCTCTTAACTAGGTTTTTGATTAGTCTGTTGTATCTCTTTATTTATAGCTATTTTTAATTAGTTTTATGTCTATGTATTTTCAATTACAAATATATCTTTACACCAGTTAGTGAGGACAATTGGTGCTCTAAAATGCATTGTAAATCAAAGACTTCACATTTTGTTACTTTAAATCTAAAAATATGACTAAAAAAAAAAGCTAAAATTGGAAAAAGGGTTAATTGTTTGAGAAACATTTTATTAAGCATATATATATATTTTATAAATTATTAACCTGTGGATGAATATATTATAAAAGAAAATATATATATTTTGAAGGGCTGCCATTTTATTTTTTAAGTAGCAAGATATATTTTAATAATTTACTCTTTGTTAAAGTATAATATGGAGGGGGGAAATTAACTAAATACAAATGTATATTATTTTTAATACATTTTATGTTCTATTATTCTTTTATTTTTATAATTAACAGCAGTGCTGCTATATATATATTTAATAAAAAGCCTTTGCAAATTATATTTATTTTACATAAATGCAGTGAAATTAAATAAAAAATTGATGAAGAAATATACAATTGATTGCTGACATTTAATAATCTAAATAATTAATTATTATTTTTGCTGATAATAAAGGAATACTTTTTTAACAGCCACCATTATCAGAAACAAATTGTAAGAATATTAATTTTAATTTGAGCAAGTAAATGATATTTTAAACTTATGTTTAGTAACTTTTGATTATATCACATTGATTATTAATTGCATGGTGCACAGAATCATTTCTTTTTTTCAAAATAATTTACAATTGCAATGCATAATATTTTACAATCACAATAAAAATTTTAACTCATAATATTGATTGAGTGAATATATTTTATTTAATTTTACATATTTTAAATTTTAAGACTAATACATTTTATTGTTATTTGTGATCATTATTTATTATACTGAAAGAAATTGGCATGTTGTCATTAATGATGCAAATCATCTTTACTTTGAATATATCTTAAATAAAATCACTGACTGTCTTGCAAAAAGATGTTGGATGAAAATCAGATAACATACATTAATTGCATTTTAATTCTAAAATCAAAATAACATTATATACTGTATTACAAATAAACTCTGTACTGTACTATATATTTTTAGTGTCAACATTCAAGTTTTATTTTTAGATGATGCGGTTTTACTATTATTCTTACAAAGTGGCTACCATTTTTTTAAAAAAGGCAGTTGTTCTTAAAAAATAGTTTTGAAGGTTTTTTTTAAAGGTTGTAATAGTGAATAATTGATTGTAAATCAAAATAGTGAACACAAATTGTTGCTGCTCACACATAAAGATTCTTCACTAACTGAGTTAAAGGTGTATTTCTCTATAAGATAACAAATGCATACTCAAGAAATTTATACACATAATTTCTATTAGTTTTCCAATTTATAAATACACACTATATAATCATTATAATATTCCTTCTCTTATTTTAGGCAAACATCAAATGTCTACTCATATACGTAGTCTTTAAGTCTTTACAGCATTTTTCAATTTCTTTTTTGTCTCAGAGGTACCATAACCAAGACTCTATCTCATCATCTTCTTTCTCATTTTCTTTCAGCTGATCTGCTCTCTCCTTTTTTTCATCTTGAACTTTTGTAAAGTAATCCTGGCCATCATCATTTTCTGGACTGACTTTTTCTTCCATTGGGTAGGAACACTGTTTTTGTTATCAATGTGTATATCAATCAATTCCACTTTTTGCCTTTTAAATGATTTACATATCTGAATTTCATTATCATCAAACAGCTTTACCATTCCTAATTGCTTTGATAGTAACTTTGACACTATTCTGATTTGTTACTGTTTTTTAATGAAATTATGGCACAAAATTTCTTTTCCTATCTGAAATTTTGTTATTATAATTGTATTTGTTAATATTTTCTTTTTTATTTGTGACCAACAATAACACATAAGTTCATAGTTTCTGATCTTTTAATATTTTACCAGGCAATTTCTTTTTAGTAGTACTTTATATAAAATGTTGGTAAAACATTGTGGTTGTTACTGCTTCATACATACTTTTATAATTATTTTTATTCAAAGTTTGTTTAAACTGCTATACTGTTTTTTCAATGAGTACATTAGACTCATGACATGTTAAAATATGATATAATCCTTAATAATAATAAAAATAATTGTTGTGGTATGAAGCCAGTTTTCTTCTCTGAAATTAATATTTTGGAATAATTGTGTCATGTGAATAGTGAAGTATTTTTGTGAGATCTAATGCTTTTCTACTTTTTATGTTACAATATTTTACCCAGCCAGAGTAAGTATCAACCCAGGTTTAACAGTCTGTGGTATGATTCATACTTTTTAAGTGGTAATCTAAAAGTTGATTGACATGCCATATTTCATCTAACTGAATACTAATTTCACTCTGAATTTAGAAGCGTTGACAAAGGTAAGCTTATAAACACCAAAAGCTCCAAAAATAAATAGTTGTATTCATTTTATTTTGAATTCATTTTATTCTTAATCTTTTGTTCAACATGCAGAATTCTTTTTATGTGAGAGTGATTTTCTCCTCTTATATATAAATAATAGATGTTTTAGATGGAAATATTTAATCATTTTTGCCAGTTGTGCCACATTAAGTATTTCATATATATATATATATATATATATATTAAGTCATCCCACATGAATAAGAAATTCTGCACTGCCCTCTGTGAAATAAATATATAAATATATTAGAGTTCATATTTCAAAATAACTAACCTCAAAATGATTATTTCCATATATATATTGTAATGGGATAATAATTGATCTTCTACCCTATTATCTCTTCACTGGTTTGATGAACCTTTTATAATGAAACATTTATTACTGACACAAAATAAAAGATAATGAAGAAATGCCCTTATGTTTTAAATATTATTTATAACAGAGTGAATCATATATCAATAAGTAGTAACTCTGTTATAACCTGTATAAAATTATCGGTAGTCCAGTATTTACCTTGCTATGACATTATTAGCCTGATGGCATACCACTCTAACCATCCAATTTTTAAGATAACATCACCTAGTGATTTGCGGACAAATGTAATCGCTAAAATTTTGCCACATATCACGTGGTCACGTTACGTCAAAGATCGCTAGATTAGAATAGGATGCCCTCAGGGTAATGACATCATAGAAATGAAAAGTTGGGGGGGGGAAGGCACGTGGTACAGGGTCATGAGGTAAAAATGGAGAAAAAGGCACGTGGTACAGGATAATGCCAGCGCCGTCCATCCTGAAAAAAAATAAATTAATAAATAGGACACAAAATAGAGTGATATGCGGCAAAAAAAAAGATTAAAAGTAATATATACATCATGAATAATTAACTAAAATTGGACGCAAAATAGGAAAATGTAAGATAAATATCACTACAAAATTAATAAGTAAAAACTGCGAGTCCACAAATAATAAATCAGTCGTGTTAAAAGTACTATATAGTTATCATACAGTGTAAACTGCAAGTCTACAAATATTAATTTTGTCTTTTTTAAAAAAACCTATCATAAAGTGCGAGTCCAGAAGTAAAAGTAATAAATAGGACACAAAATAGAGTAATATGCAGCAAAAAAAGGTTAAAAGTAATATATACATCATGAATAATTAACTAAAATTGGATGCAAAATAGGAAAATGTAAGATAAATATCACTACAAAATTAATAAGTAAAAACTGCGAGTCCGCAAATAATAAATCAGTCGTGTTAAAAGTACTATATAGTTATCATAAAGTATAAACTGCGAGTCTACAAATATTAATTTTGTCTTTTTTAAAAAAACCTATCATAAAGTGTGAGTCCAGATGTAAAATTAATAAATAGGACACAAAATAGAGTGATATGCGGCAAAAAAAGGTTAAAAGTAATATATACATCATGAATAATTAACTAAAATTGGACGCAAAATAGGAAAATGTAAGATAAATATCACTACAAAATTAATAAGTAAAAACTGCGAGTCCACAAATAATAAATCACTCATGTTAAAAGTACTATATAGTCATCATAAAGTGTAAAATGTGAGTCTACAAATATTAATTTTGTCTTTTTTAAAAAAACCTATCATAAAGTGCGAGTCCAGAAGTAATAATTCTGCGAGTATTCAAATAACAATTTTGTCGGTTTAAAAAAACCTATCATAAAGTGTAAACTTCGAGTCCAGAAGTAATATTTCTGCGAGTATACAAATAATAAGTAATATTTCTGCCAGTATTTAAATAATAATTTTGTCATCTTAAAAAAACCTATCTTAAAGTGAAAACTGCGAGTCTACAAATCATAATTAATCATAATTCAGTCATCTTAAAAGTACTATATAAATTTATGAATTTGTTTTTTTTTTAATGGAAATAACTATGATTTACAACTACTGTAATTTTTAAAGAAAATAAAATATGAATATCACAACAAAATGCGTACTTACTCAAATAACGATCAATGCGGTAGACTGAACTGGCTTATATGTTGTAAAATTTCACCAAAATGACCATCTTTGTAGGTACGCCTCCACATAAACTCCATCAAATAGGAATCTAAAAGTTGATGTGCAGTTCCTCTGTGCTTTTTATTTCTCCATTTCACTAAACCCCACAACCTTTCAATATTTTGTGTGTGAACACCAGTTGTAGGGTCTACAAAATTATATGTATTGTTCACTCGATGGTGCTCGTATCCAGACAGCTCCAATTCTTGACTTTTATATCCTTTCCAGCAATCGCTATAAATAGTAGTGCCTTGGTACACATTCTCTAAAATGGCTTGCGTGAGACTGGATGCACTTCTATCTGCAATGGCTATTATAAAGCATTCATCTGTCTCTCTGCAGATACCGCCAAATGCCCATTGCTGTGGAAGTACTCTGCTGGCATTGTTCTTATGTTTGGAGAATAGAGTTTCGTCTATTTCCACAATTGTGTTCGGGCCTCCAATTTTCCGCCTTTCATTACGTAACAGCTTCCATGCACATACTTCGTGGAGATAGTTGTTCCAGTCAATCACAGTCTTGTTCACCATTTATAATTGATCAGCACAAAATAGAATAGACGTTAATTCTCTGGACCAACAATATATAAAACGGAGAGCTGTTACGAAGGATATTCTGGAGCCTTCAAACCACGTGCCTTTTCTTATAGGAGTCTTTTTTAAACAATCTTTCAAATTACACTGCCACTGTTTTTCAGTACCATGGATGTACTTCTTCATCTCATGGCCATTTTCACACAATTTCACATGGTGTAAAATTCCTTGTTGTTGAAAGAAAGCTATCGCCTCTTTTTCACATTTTGGGAGATCCCACAACTTCATATCTCTTGCTTCAAAAATAGCCATTTCTAAATTGATGTCTAAAAATGGAAAATACGGAAAATTAATAAAATATAAAATACATCCACGTAATATCATGAAGAAATAACATGTAAATTACTTACAATTGTTGAGAAAGTAATGTTTTATTTTAAAAAATTGCTAAAAAAAATTGCTGAAATATTAAAGCACTGAAAAAAACGCTGCAACAAATAGGAAAAAATCCACTTTTAAATCTCGCGGGTGAAGACGAAAAAAATCTCATGGATCAAAAAATCAAATCTCTCAAATTAGTCATGTCAGTGTCTTCATTGCCATGACAATGTTCATGTGTTCTTCTGACAATGCAAAGATCGGATAATTACAGCTGAATGCCTTCAGGCTTATGATGTCATAGCAAGGTAACAAAAAATCAAATCTCTCGAATTAGTCATGTCAGTGTCTTCGTTGCCATGACAACGTTCATGTGTTCTTCCGACGACGCAAATATGGATAATTACAGTTGTATGCTTAAGGCTTATGACATCATAGCAAGGTAAATACTTGATTACCAAATTATTTAACTCGGTTAATAGTTACACTATGCAATAACAATGTTTCCAATAAATAATTATTTAGATTGTTCACTATACTAAATTAAAATACTGATGATAATCTTTATTAAAATCTAATTTATTCAGATAGTATTTAAAACAAAAGAAAACAAACAAGATCATCACTTCAGATATCACCAAAATAAACTATAATAAGCAGTGAAATCATATATCATTGTCCTAAACAATGATATATGTCTAAGACATCCATTTAGTTTGTAATTGAACAAAACCAAAATCAAATCAATAAACAACTAAGTTATGATATACTTTACTAATCAAATATTATATATAGTAATGTAAATTTACATTAAAATGTAATGATATTACTTACCCAAATAAACTGGCTCTTAAATGATTATAACAATATTTTGAGAATGTTCTATAAATCTACAATATCTATCAGTTTATATCTACTTTAATAAAATGTTAAAAATAATAGTATCTCATCTCCACTATACTATACATCAATGTACTATTATTGCTTAAATTATATATTAAAATGAAATGCTTAACAAGAATACATTATCAGTGAACCTACTAGATAATCTTGCATTTTTAATATCCAATCATTTCATTACATAAAATATAAAGGTTTCTATTGGATGCTTACCGAATCCTATCCATTTATTTAAATATCCTGTAAATCAATTATTAAAATAGATTTTATACCAACTAAACCATATAAAACAATTATTGGCCTTTTATTGAAGTCAAAGATAGGTATTAAAATTTAATAGTTAATTAAATTTACAACCCATCTCAAAGAAGTTTAAAGATAATTAAGGCAAATCATTCTGTCTAATGACAGAAAAAAATCTATCAAGATCTTTATAACTGAACAAGATATGCTTTTAATAATTAACCAAGAACTAATGAAATTGTTTATAAAACTGATAACAAAGCAAACAATTATTTCAATGTAGTGACAATATAAAATGTATATCTTAATTAGGCTTAGCAATAATCGTATAATAAAATATACATGTATATAACTACACTTACCAATTTAGTTTTATTTTTAGATTATGATTCAATGATCAAAAGAAAAATGAAGTTTTTCTTATATAGACAGTTCATCTTATCTTTTATAAATTTATTGTTATAAATTGGTTTAGACAAGTCTATTAGATTTCAATTAACTTTAAATTTATTGATTTATAATGAGAATCAATAATGATAATAATAAAAAAAATTCCTATTTGCAATTGATTAAAATTGTAACCAGTTTATTAAACAAATACTATTTCTCTTTTTAATAATATAATAAATTTAATATAATAATTTACAACAAATAATAAATAAACATATATAAATCACAAAAGTGTGTTATATGGCAATATACTATATATAAATTAAGGAGAGGTTCCAAATATCTTTGCTAAACTGTTAATGGAACATATAATGATAAAAATGATTGAATAAAATTGATTTTTTATTTATTCATTAATATAATTTCTAAATAATTAAACCAACATGAAAATCTATTGTATTTAAACTCTTCTATATGAATACCCCCGAGTTAAATTTTAAAGTTAAAAAAATGAATATTTGAAAACATCAAGTCATGAATTAATCAGAAAAGAATTTAAACTAAAAAAAAGAATCTCTCCAACCTTTTATTGTGTGGATAGCTTATCAAATAATAAAATATACATATTATTTGATCCTATATTTTAAAGTATAAAAATGAACAAACATATATTTTTTTTAACAAAAAATATATACATAGATATCATACCACATAAGTAAAAAGTCTCATTTTTTTCTTTTACCCACTGCTCCATTGTAGCTCCTAGTTTTATTGTTTCTGATTTAAATATAAAGAAACAATTCTTGAAGTAAAGAAAAAATATGCATGCATAATAATAATAATAATAATAATAATAATAATAATAATAATAATAATAATAATAATAATAATAATAATAATAATAATAATCAAGGATCTTGAATTCAATTACATTTTTATCCCAATACTTTTCCTTTTCATTCAAATATATATCCAATTTATTTTCTAAAGAGTAGTTAGTTAGATGAGGCAACATTATACACCATTAGTATTATACTTTTATTTACAATGACAAAATTCATTGACAAAATTCAGTTCTGATCCAAATGAGTAATGAATGCTAGCATTTTTTCGAAGTCAATAAAGTGAAATTTCACTTATTTAACATCACATAGAAATTAAATCAAACAATTTTGTAAGATTCCTTAATCAAAAATATGACATCCATATAGATATGATGGTGTATGTATTCATCTTTAATATATAGATGAAATCCCAAATTTTAATAAAATATTTTATAGCTTATGTAAAATAAAAATGAATTTTGATGGGTTTTTTTCTTTCTTCTTTTAAAATACATCCTGCTATTTTTTCTTGGAATTTTATCAACAAACTGCCCAAACTGAATGGACAGACAATTTAAGTTTTATTCTTCCATTATATTTGAGTAATTACTCACTTTTAAAATGAAATAACAATTTCTAAAGATGAATTTAAAAGCATCCATTTTAGACAATGACAAAAGATAGAACTCTAGTTGATTCAATTCTATTTATAACTTTTTTGCTGTTGTCAATATTGCTAAAGTGTATCTTCAATTGAATTCAATGGGCTCTTTTTGGTGTGATAAAATTGTTTTTATAATAGCCAAAAATGAAGACTTTTAGAAAACATTTGATACAACAACAACAAAAAACATCCTAATTTACAATTTCGATATAATTTTTTATTTATTTCAATTAACAACAAAAATTCACATGACATTTTCTATACATCCTAATAAAATGTGTTTTTAACATATATCTTTAATATATTCCAATAAACTAATAAATAAACAACATATATGAAATATTTAATTTTGTAATAAACAAAATTGTTATGGTGAATGCAATAAGAAAATGACAAATAATAATAGTGATTTTATTCAAGTGATTTATTTTATGATTCATTTAATTACTTTCTAGTATTTATTTATTATTCATTTATTTATATTTGCCCCTAAAATTGACCATAGCGAATTTATAATTTGATGATAATATTAATAATAAATGATGATATTATTTAAAAATATTAGGTTGCTTTAGTTACCTAGTTAACTTTTATAATTCACCACCTCCATTATCCCTAAATCAAGTCAAATGAAATTAAATAAGATCAGTATATTTCCTTTTTTATATACTGTAATATATAGCTCAAATCTGCATAGGTACTATATATATATATATATATATATATATATATATATATATATATATATGCATAGTGAGAAAGAATCATCTGAATTTCTGAGCTGATTCATGTTTATGATATGATGAAGTTAATGTAAGAGGAAGACTGATTAAAAAAAGTATTTTAAAATATATATCTATATTGCAATGATTTATCACCTTTCCATGAGATGTTATAAGTGGATAGAAATCAATCCCTACTTTGCATGAAAGTGTTGTAATGAAAAGTATTGAAGAGTTGGTGTTGAATATGGAAGTTAAGTATTTATTTATATCACATCTTAATGTCATAGTAAGAGAAGGGTATCTGAATTTGTGTTTGGTGGATAGTTTGTGATATGTTGGAAATGAAATTATAAAAACCAGAAAGTTTAATATATATACATTAGCTCTCTGTTTTTATATTAGAAATTAATATAATAATGATATTCCTTGAATTGGTTTACAAAACAGCACTATGATTTTAGCAGTATTCTGCTGAAAGCATGTTTCGTGCAATATAAAAGTTTTTAATATTAACTACTTGTTTTTCTTAATGAGTTTATAATAATTGCAATAAATAAAGAAAAGATAATTAAATATAATTTACCTGTGTAATTATAATAAATAACATTTGTTTTGTATTCACATGGTTCTTATGGGAGAGACTTACAAATATACATTAGGTGTAAGTAATAATTGTTTTCATGGTATGGATTTGATTTATGATGGAATACCATAGTATGTCATAGATGTTGAAGCCTTTTTCAAATAAAAATTTTTGTAGAAAATGGTTAAAAGACAAAAATGTCAAAGGTGGAATTTTAAAGAATTCGGGTGTGGTGAATGTGAATGGATTTGTCATAGATTACTTCATATAATTATCACAAATCTTTCTTTTTTCTCTCATCTTTTTCTGAATTAGTATGATCATGCTTATTTACAAGATACTTTTATTTTTATTATTATATACTATTGTTGGAAAACAATTTTGCTACTATTATATCACTTTTTACTATCATGGCAACTTGTAACTTTATTTTTACATAGCCTTTTTAAAGCTAAATTCTTTTTTGAAAAATTATAAATATATGTGAAAGTATTCTTCTAATTAAACCAACATATTCAATATATAATAGAATTGAAATCAGATTCTATGATTGCATTGATTTGGTATCATCAATGAGAACTGATCTTTGCATTTCATTTTAGATTAGTGATAATAATGATTAAAGAGCTATGGATTTCTAAAGGAGGAATTCATAAAAAAAAAAATCTCAGATTGGTAATTGATTCAAATAATGATACTCAAATACTTGATTTTCTGAGAAACTAATTATAAAATAAATAATCAAATTAATAAAAATTATTTTAGCTTCTTGTATCCAAGTCTCATTTTAAAGCAATGTGTTGATATTGCAAGTATCCATTTTAATAAAACACTCTGAAATAAAGGCTGATCAAAATGTATTATATAATAAAGAACAGTATTGAATAATGTAATAAAATTTTCCTATCTAAGTATAATAAATGAAAAAATCAATCAAAGTTCATAATATTTTGCAATTCCAGAGAAATCATTTTTCCAATTGTGCCACATCTTCATGATCACGATCTACATTGCTTAAAATGGAATTGTGTTTTCTGCTGATCTAATTATATTTGTGTTTGCATAATTTCTTATAACAGTCAACACATTTGATAAACAAATAATCACATGATTAATTGTTCAGATATTATATGTTGTTTGAGAAATCAAGTATGCAGTGGACTAAACTGAGATTCTTTTTTAGTTTATTCATCCGAAAATTGATATAGGAGTCATTAGCTCTGGAATCTGTCACTCTACAACTATTATAAACTGCAATAAGCAAACACATTTACTAATTATAAATGATAATATTATTGAAGTCTTATGCAATTGATATGGAGGAATTTTTGAGGCTGCTATACTGAGAAATCTTAACTTATTTTATAATACTGTAGTTCATAACTATATACATTTATGGTATATCATTTTGAGCTTTATTGAATATACTAAATATATATGTAATGAGAAATTATTTTCAGAAAAGTCTTCATTTGAGACTCAGATGGCTTAAATACTTCACTTTTACAAGATTTCTGAATATTTTTGAAATACATCAGCTATCTTATTAAAGTTTATTTTGTTTATCAAAATATCATTGTCTTACAATAAACCATTCATTTATATACATATTGAGACTGACGTAATCAAATAATTTTAAAGTTATTATATATATGAAGCTATGAAAATTATAAAATTCTAGTAATAGTGTGTGCGTGTGCAAAATATTAAATTATTTTTTGTTTTTATTTTTAAGCAAATTTTTATTTTTTTAAGTCAATAAATGAATGAACTTGAGCATGTGATTTAAACTTTTTTTTTTTTTTCTGGAGAGAGTAGGAATCTGGAATTGATGTGGAAACATCTTCTCATGACAATCATGCATTCAGAGATAAGAAATCCTTCTGAAGAGGAAACATTTTCTTGTTTGTACGATTAACTACTCATTTGCTTAGTCATTCTTTTCTCTCTTTTTCTATATTTCATTAAGATATCAGTAGAGCAAATCTTTATTAAAATTATTCTGGAAACATGAAAAAAAAATCATAATGTGAAAGCATACTGTCAGATATTCAATCATTGTTTTGTTTTATTGTTTAAGTAATTAAATAACATTAATAGGTTGCAAATATATATATATTATTATTGAAAGTAATATTTTATATATTTAACTTCAAATGTTAAATAATCATCTTGTAATTTAAAATTTTTGAAATGAAATATATTTCATTTTTGAAATATTTAAAAATCATTGAACTACTCAATAGATTTTTCTTTTTACAGACTGAAGATTTTTGTAAATTTTTATTGTAATGATTATAAAATAAAATAATAAAATTAAAGTTTCTTTTTCTTATTGTATCTATGTATTTAAAGTATATGCATATAATATTAGAAAAATGCATCATGAAATATTATGTAAATTTGTTCAAGGCTAGATATTTTTAACCGTCTTCATTTTGTTTGATTGATAAATACACAAATTTTTATGAGATTTAACGGTTGTGCAAAGATTGAAAAGGTCTTCATTTTCAATAAATTTATATACACACATACACAATAGTTCTTCTATACTCTCCATATTTAGCTCCAAGCTTTCCCATAGGTACTCTAAAATCATAGGTAATAGCAAACATATATATCTTCAATTTAATTTTTAAAGTACATATTAAAACGTCAAGAATTAGCAAAAAAGAGAATATAATTTATATATTACATATATAGACACAGGTATATTATAAGCCTGTGTGTTTCAGTTATTACAACATAGTAGAGATGTCTGCCCATCCCTTGTATATGTATTAAACGGATTATGTCCTCTATATGAGGGGTCAGATCTTAGGTCAACATGGGTGTGACAAGAATCTTGGCCTCAGGGTGGCCTTTGAGCATTCCATCATCAGATTTTCAATTGGATGGACAGTTGGAGTGTGGAGTAGATTGAAGCCTGTCCATTAAAGTATGAGGTTTGGCTATCTTAATATATATCTGAGTACTTATAGCATATATGTGTAGAGATGGTAATCTGGACCAACTGATGATTGCTGGTTTAGCATGAAATACATATATTGGTGATTATTTATCTTTTCAACATATATGTGTTCAAGTGTATCAGTGTTATGAGATAGAGTGGAGAGTGGTGGGTCATGTGAAAGTCTGTACTCATATACCCTATATATTAATAATACATGAAAGAGAATGAGAATCATATGACTAACTGAGTGGCAAAACAAGGAAATAGCTGACTGAGAGGTGATCCATTAACATGAATATAGGATTTATAAATTCAAATATTTGAATTTCTAATTTCTTTTGTTTTTATTTAATATTTCATCAAATCATGGATGGCAAATTCTCAGATGTGAGGGATTATTGTGTGTGTATATATATTTTAAGCATTCCAGTCTTTATTATTGGTAATATTTTTGATGTTATAATTAACTTTGTCAATTTTACATCTCTCAGAACCATTTCAAACACATTCTAAAATCAGCTAACTTATCTATTAAGTTTCAGAAATTGTAACCTCGATATACATAGTCTAGAATCATTAAAGATTTGTCTAGATATAGTCATAAAATTCAACTCTTTGAAAAACTACAATCTATGTCGTCCGTCCCCCCCCATAATTTTAGATTGAATTATAAACAAAGTCAATCCCTGTGTATAAATTTAAACAAACAGTTATCACCTACAATATTATTATTGCTATGTTATTGAAGGTGCTTTTTTAAATTTATTATAACTGTAATAAGGTATACACATTGACTTTTAAGAGCAGATTGACTTGAAGAAATGCTTGATAGAAAATGTATTTTATATTTATATTTTATTACTGTTTTTTTTTTTTTTGGATTATCTTATTAACAGAAAATTAATTTAAAAAAAAAATAAAGAATTCAAAACATTAAGATGTTTGGAAATTTAGTCATTAGGTCAAATAAGATATAAAAGTGACCACTGTATGATTATGTTTTTCAGAAGTTTTGTTAGTCATGCTTTAATATCAGAGGAATTTGATTGCAAGGGTATCTAGTATTGATCATTTGTTCATATTTATCTTCTAGAGTGGAGGATGAAAGATATTAACACTTTCATTATTGATAGCTGGTTGGTTATTTTTAAGATAAGATTTTTTTTATAGATTTTGCTATTACGAACTAAATTTTTTGAACATTTATACATGATTCTCAAGTATTTTATTGTTTATTAGTACCTCCTTCATCTCAATCCCATCATATCACAATTATCTATCAACATAGAAACTTAGATCATCCTCTCTTATTATGATGTGTTTTGTGAACACCTGAATATCTATCTATTCTTCTGTTGATCGATCAATATTTTTTGTTTGTTTGTAACATTTTTTATTGAATTATATTATCATTTTCATTAAATAAAACATTAATCTACATACAAAAGAGGTTGTGATGTACATATCTTAATAGTGAAAAGTATTACTGCATTGAGATATCATTTTTATGTCTACATTTTAAAATAAATTTCCTGAATAAAATTTGTATTTGAAACTGAAATCGTAATATTATTTAAATTCTTCAATGCATAGCTTGGTTGGTTTTTTTTTATCTCCTCTTTAACACATTAAAATACACCAACAAACTGGAAGTTTTACATTCAGTTTCTGAACTATATATTTGATTTATTGAGTTCACAAAAATAAATATTCTTTTCATTCAAAAATATAGTAATTGCAATTTTAATAATCATAAATATTGAATTATTTTTTTAATTATTTTCTTTAATCCATAAATATGGTACTATTTTTTTTGCCAACTTAATATATATTTTCTCAATAGTTTTATCTCTAGATTATTCTAAGATGTTTTTCAATATAAGCACCAAGTTTTAAAAGTCAACAAAATCCATCTTTTACAAAATAATGCAGTTTTAAATATATATTTTTTTATAAATTTATATGTGCCTAATTTTTTTTGGAGGGGAGGGGGGTTGAAATGCATCTTGTCTTGCCATTGAGATGTCTGCAAGCACATATCTAAAATTTAAGAATAAATAATTAATTACAAATATAAATGTACTAATTATTGTGTGATCAGTTGTTTAAAAAGTTGATATTTTAAGCACTAATTTAACAGACAATTCACCGAAATTTTAATCAAGTGGTCAGACTAAGATATTCCTCCCAAGCACACATTCTTTAAATGAAAAGTTATTCAGAAATCTTCAAAAGCCACCACTTATAATACTTCGCTAATTGTCATGGTAGTGAAAGAATTAAATGTTTATCCTGCGTTATAATTAATGGATCTGAAAAAGCTAAGTGTGACGTTTTGAATGACTCTTTGATGCCACACAAAGTGATATAATTTTTTTCTTCTTGATAATATGTATGGATTCCTTTTTTATTTCCAAATAATAAATTACATACCAATTATGAAATGATACATAAAACTAAACACAAATATTTTCTATTTAATTGCGTAATTATTTTAATAAATATATATTTGAAATTAATATATATTTGTTGTTTAATGTACAGATAGAAAAAGATAAAAATCAGAGAATGAGATATGCAGTTATATATACAAAATGCATATATGCAGTTGTATATACAAAATTCATATATGCATGAAGTGAGGAGTTGGGATAAGAGTATGCATGTATGTCAAATCTTTTAACTTTTTTTAGCTTAAAAAATTCAGGTATTTTTTTTTTATGATTTAATTTCAATAGCAGGGTAAATATAAAAAACCGATCACTAGATGAGTAATGTAAAAATTTTCTTCTGTTAAAAAAATAATAATCAGAAACTAGTTATGAAGGTTTTAAAATCTATTACCCATTGTTTTTACTTACTGCTTGCTTTGTAATTTCTAAGGACAAGTGACACTACTGTTTTATTTTCAAAAAATCAATGGTCTTAGAATAATAATAATATTTACTATCTTTTTACCAGAAGATCAAATGCAAAACTATATTTAATTTTTCGATCATTAATATCTATTTCTGAACCAATATTAGATGTATATAATGTAACGATCATATTTGTACATTCACACAACAGAATCCAAGCAAATAGACCAAACCTGATTGGAGTGGGATGGTGAAGTTCTGAATCCGACCAAGCTCCAACTTATTTACAAGTAGTCCATGACTCAACATCTTATAAATGGCATATCTGATGTTACACTCATCTCCATTTCTTTACGGCTGGTTTAACACAAGGAAGAAACGTGAGATTCAGGACTGACTCAATATAAAACTGACTGAAAGGATTTACATAGATTGATAGCATAATGATGGAGGTAATATCCATAAATTAACATTAATGCATGTCATTCATATGTAATATAATAACTAAGATTTAATTGGATTGGAATTAGACTATGAGAATACATATGAAACCAATGTAATTTAAACATATATTTATTAATTAATAAAAGACAAAATATAAATAAGCAAAGAACATAATTTATAAGATGTGATGAACACACACAGGCATCACAGTGGATGAGACAGTATCATATCAATTTCATCTTTACATATTAAATCAACATGTGTATGCAATCACTGAGAGTATGTCTATAATGAGAATGCCAATCCTATCTTAACGTTGTGGATTGCTATTTGATAAGTAATTTTACTAGCCCTGAATAGATCATTCATTATAGTATTATACAAATATATATATTTCTATCTAACGTGAGAACACATAAATAAGCTTACACTGATGTAGATTTAACCTAGTAGCCAAGATGTGATATCAGATCAATGCTGAATATTTAAAATGATAGAGAGAAGAACTGGCTGCTTTAGGTCACCAATATGTGCTATAGCATTGGAAAAATCTTACTAATAACACTGCCCTGTGGATGGATAATCCTTTAAGAGTTCTTGCAACTAATGCATGGTACCTTGCAACTGAGCATCTTGCTGCTAATGATATGAACATTGAAGTTCATGAGCAGAGTGTCTTACTCAAATGACCTGGCCTCAAACTCGGGGATAATCTTGACACACAAACTTGAAATAGTAGAATGGGATGGCCTAACTAATGTCCCATTTTTGAAGATGCAGCAACATCTAAAATATATGGTCTTAATAAAATACATCTGCAATGCAATAAATGATATAACATATATTTAAAGTTAACTGTGCTCTAATGATAGCTTTTATCGGTTTAGTTAATAGAAGCCAATTCTTAAATAGCAATATATTTAGGCTATTTAAGGGATAAATTATATTATCAATCTTGTTTAACAAGCTTTAATTTATATCTTATTAATTAATTATAGAGGGAAAAGTATATTTGGAGTAGTTTAATAATAGATTTAATAAATATACTTTATAACTGTCTCTAAGGCTAGTCTATTACTTATTATAACAATAATTAAAATAATAAATCATGTTTAGAAGCAAACCACATTATGCATTTATAGAACAAACATATAATCAATAATAATGAGCACATGGCAGTTCATTATTATTTCAATATAGGATTTTGAAACAGCAAACGTAATTGACAACATTGATAACAATAATTTAAATTATATCTTTTCTAAATTTTATTGAATTTATGGGCTCACTGTTTCAAAACATTGGCATATAAATAATATATAAAATACATTTTAAAGGTAAATATAGAAAATGTATAGGTGCAACTGCAGTGATAGAGAAATTGTTAAATAAGACATTGATTTGATCTAAATAAAGTAGAAATTTCAAGTGTAGATAGACAAGTTACATAATTTAAAAGGTTAATTTAAACACAGCTTAAAGGTAACATTAAGTTAATATTAATTTGAACATTCATTTATTTCTTTATTTATATTTAGCTAGGTTTTAAGAGTTAAGAGTTTGAATATTAAATATTAATGGAGTCAGAGCTCTCCAGTTCTGGAATGATATTACCACTCCTTCTTTGCAGCTGGTGATATAGGCACATGGACTTCAGGCATGGTAGCATTTTTTTCTGGACACGTTCATGCTGTCTTCTTCTGGTGGCAGGCTGTGACTAGAGAATTTCATCTTTGTGATGGTCAGGTTGTTAGGTGCATAGGATAGCAGTAACTCCCAGCCTTTCATGGAGAAGCAGCAAAATATATTCCTCTTTAGCCAGGCATATCAAAATTTCAAGCAGCATGGATTTTGATGGCAATATATCTTGCAAATATTGGTGTGTTTGTGTGTCTATGTCAAATGTGGCCTATTTATACAATATTCATCTCAGCCACCTGGTTGTTGACAATTTGTTATCACCTGAGAGCCCATTAGTGTTAGATATTAAGTTAAATTTTTAGATTTGAAAATTGATTTTAAATTTTGGTTAATTTTGAATAGTGCCGGTCTAGTTTATTTATACAACAGTTTGTTGTAAACAAATTAATTTAAAAAATTTGCTAAATTTAAACTGCAGATGCGGTGACTAAAAAGCTAATATGTTTACAACTATTTTAAATTTACAAGAGCTAAAACTTTTAACAAAACTAAATCATGCCATTCTATATATGTATCACTATACAGGATGGATTATACATATACATACAATTTTATAGCAAAACAAATTAATAAATTGACCTTTATATAATTTAAATCTATAATATAAATATTTTAATTACAAATTGTAATTTATCTGCTGTAATATTTTAATATAATTGAGATTAACAGCATCTGTCTGTTCACATGTATATAGCCATGATAGTGTTCTTGTATATTTATTTTCAGTGGATTTAAACCCAACACAGATGGGCCTAGTAACCAAAAGTTTAGATGAAATGGTAGTGGCTCAAAATCTACCATTTCAATAGTTATGCAATCAAAATTGACTGGTTCAAATTCCTTAATTTGAAATTTTTTATGCTATTGCTTGAATAATAGAATAAGAATAATCAGGTGCAAAATGGGCATAACTCTGTATCTTGTACAAAATGAAATATATATGTATTTTCTACCATCAATTGATTTTATTTAATACTTATTTTCTAAATTCTAGAATTGAATAGTGCTAATAAAATTAATTTTGCAATATTTCTCATTGTTAATCTATTTATTTTGCAGAAGTGATGCTTTAATTGAGAACATTATTTATTACCAAAGTTTTTAAACATATAGTTATGATATATAAAACATTTGAATGCCTGCATAATGAAAAGATTTTACAAAATCAGCTGAGAGCACTTTCTGTGAATTTGATAATTGTAAAATATTTCTACATGAAACAACTCTGATATAGCTATTGTGCGCTTTATGAGTGAAAACATTTTATTTCCCATGTTTTAAATCAGTCACAAATATTTATGCAATTTGAAATTGTAATTAAAAAGTATTTACAAGAGGATACCCCCAAAAAGCAGGAATTGTTCTGTGGAAAATAATTGCATTGTACTACATGTTTCTGACACTGGATACCTTTTGAGAGTTGCCTCCTGTACCAACTAGTCTTCCAACTGTCATCATTGAGCAATGTTATGTTACAGTGTATATAAATACTGGAACAGCATAAAAATATGTTGTTGTTTTTTTCTTTTAGGAAAAACCGTTGTAATGCTTGAATCAGCTTACAATCAAGTTACTTTGGGAAAAACAGAAGTTTATGAGTGATTTAATGGAAGTATCAAATTTCCTATGTCCCCAAAAAGTATGGCAGGTGAAGTTCCATGTCAAGACAATGTTGTTTTTTATGCAAATGATATTGCTCACTCAGAATTTGTTTGTAATTACCAGGCATTTAAAACCTACACGTTTTAAAAAATTTTCATGATGCTATAAAACAAAATGTCCCAATTTTTGTCTTAATGGACAGTGCAAGCCTTAGCATTATAAAACACCAATTCTCTAAGCCTTGAATCTGAACTAATTTTTAATCAAATTCAGCATGACCCAGATGATCCATCAGTCATATTTACTAGATCTCATTCCATGTGACTTTTTTTATTCTCTTGAATGGAAAAATGCCTCAAAAATTATTAATTTTTTTTGCAGAATTAAAAGTGTAGAAAAAAAACCAATACAGACATTAAATGGCATTACTTTGCAAGTGTTTCTGGACTATCTCAAAAGATGTAAAACACATTTAGACTGGTGCTTAGCATTAAAATAACTATTCTTTGAAATGGATTAAATTTATAATACCTAAAAATAAGTTACACAATTTTTTATTACAAAATTCTGGTTATTTTAGGTCCCCCCTCATAAATGGCAATTTATCAGTCATAATTTAGCTTCGATAAGTTTTTGTATAAATAAAGTCATTTTCAAGATGCTAATAATAATATAGGCAAGACATATCTTTTTTGACTATAGAAATTATTCTGAATCAGTTTTTCTAATCTGACCAAAAGTGCTGTCTCATTAACCACTTTCAACTGTAATGCTTTCATTGTGCTCATGGTTCATAAAACATTAACTTACCTGGATTCTTTTATTAAAATACTTAGAAAACTTCATTATGCATCTGTTTGTTTTTTTCATCAAACACTGTGCAATTAGAATACAATCAATGATGATGATAATATTATTATACTATTTTTATGTACTTCTTTAGCAGGTGGCATTATATATAATCGTCTGTTTATTTTAATAATTAACTGTATATTAACTACTATGTTCATTTATTTTCTTCATTCCAGAAAACCATACAAAAATTTTTAAATTTCTTATTAAATTGTGGTTCTTATCTAAAACAGTTTGAAATTCCCAGAAGAATAAATCTACTAAATTATCAGAATAATTGGAGAATATATTCATTTATACCCATATAAAGTTGCTAAATTAGTGTTTATAACATCTGCACAATCTCTTATAATAGCAATTCATATAAAAAAATAAAAACACTTGCAACCCAAATTATTTGTAAACTATTTTAAGTTTGCATTTATATTTAGACAAAATCTAATTTATCTATTCTTCCTGTTGCTGGAGTCTTTTAATGTAGTGATTAATACATATACATAGCATACCCACAATTTTGATTTCATTGTAAATAGAATTTGACTTTTTTTAAAAATAACTACAGATTTTCAAGCAAGCTTAGTATTTTTTTTCAAATATCAGATCTGAAACCATCACCCATATAATCATCCAATTATTTATCTATAAATGAATGTCTAGCTGTTATTAATTAGAGAGAGACCAATAGAAAGGAAATATGCAAACTTTCACCATTCAATAATTAACTAAGCTAGAAGTACTGATTTCTTTAATATTTTTTTGTGATAGGATCTGGAGAATTAGCTCTAAAATAAGCTATTTTTCACATTTCTTATGTTAACAGATTATGCCAGTAAATTATATCATTTTCTGTTTAAAGACATTCTCACAAGATTTATAGAAAACAAAGATTGTGCAATTACATTCCTCATATTAAGGTTTATTGTTTCTTCAAATTTTTTAATGGCATGCTTAAATAACAAGAAAATTTATCTCTACAAAGTTATTTTTTATTAATCAAAAATAATTTTTTATAAAAGTAAAAAACAACAACTATATACTATCTCATTGATGATTATACTTATATTTTAATTTGACATCATTTCCCAGATGCAGATTAAGATACTTGTGAGTTTTCAAGTAAACTAAGATGGCAGCCTATATTTTTAATAAATCTACAGTTTCAGGAGCCCCCAAAAAATGTTTACAAAAAAATGCCTGCTAAAAAACATCATTTAATAATTACATTTTATTTTTTATTACTGTTATTTTTAAAAAAGAAATGATTGTGGAAAAGTGGAAAAATTGATTACAATATTTACAATTTATTTATTTATTTTTGGATTAACTTATTAACAGAAAAATGGAAAAAATATATAAATACAATATTCACACTTTATTCATGTTGGCAGCACACAATCATATTGTGACCATTAACACACATTTTTCAGGAGGTGAGAATTCTATATCTTTAGAAATAGTACACTACATCACATTTTATTATTATGACAATTTATCAAAAAAAAAAAAACTACTGACAAAAAGAAACGCTGAATTGAATCAAAGTATGATAATGTCATTTCCCGCATTATAATATAAGTAAAAAAAAAAATTGAAGTAAAGCTTCTTAATGAAATTTATTGGAATTTATTCCTTTTTTTAAATTTAACAATCAATTTATTAATTTTACTTTAATTTAACAACACATCTTCAGTAGATTATAGGCCCTCGAAACTGTACATTTATCAAAAATATGGGCTGCCATCTTGGTTTACTTGAAAACTCATAAGTACCAAGATTGCATATATTTATTTGTAAAAAACATAAAAGGGAAATTTTTGTGTAAATGAAGTTTGTCTCATCCCTATTTGGAAACTTTAAGGAATTATCGCTTTATGTAATTCAATAATATTTCTTACTATGGAAAGTCACATGACTTACTAAGAAACTAACCATTTGATTACTTTTATTATTTTTATCCTGTATTGAATAGAGCATTTGTAGAATTATTGTAATATTGATAAAAATAACATTTTAAACAAGTTCAATAAATTGTTTTTATTATTATTATTATTATTATTATTATTATTATTATTATTATTATTATTATTATTATTATTATTATTATTATTATTATTATTATTATTATTATTATTATTATTATTATTATTATTATTATTATTATTATTATTGTTGTTGTTGTTGTTGTTGTTGTTGTGCAAGTCACTTATAAATATACCAAATTAACATGTAACTTATATGTTTTTAAATATAATTGTGAATTAATATTGGGTAAAATAATTCAGCAGTAATGTTTACATTTTTAAAATTATCATTTATGTTAAAACAATTCAAATTAAATCTTATATGCTTTTCACATTATATTATTTCATTTCATCTTATAAAACCAATTTATCTTTCCCTTAGTGCTATATTTTTTTAGAATATTACTTATAACAGTGTAGTTTAGATTTAATAAAGAAATAATTAAAGTTTGATGATGAATTGATTATTATAAGAAGCTTTACCTGTATTTGAAAACTGTTGAAAATAATCACTTACAAATTGCCAATTTCAAATATTAATTGGCAATTTAGTTATATACATTATCCAATGTGCATAAATTGCTAATTATATATTTGTTAAATATTTTTAGAAAAGTTCAAACTGTATTTAAAATTCTCAAATATATTTAACTATTAATAATAGCACACAGGTTAGTATATGACTCAATTTTTGAGAGATATTTTTCTCCTGCTTTCTTTGAGCATTGCTGGTTTGACCAGTGATAATACTAGCATGGGAATTCAGTTGATGGTCTCTATAAATTTATGAGCACCGAATTTAAAGTGATATTCTAATCAAATAAACTTTTTAAAAAAAAAAAAAAACGATAAAATATCATTGTTACAGATTGCAAAAATTTATAGAATTTTTTTTTTAGAAAAATAATATTCTGTAAGAATTAATACTATAGTGAAATTAGAATTCTTTAGTTGAAAAAATAATAATAATAATATTCTGTTTTTTAACTCTAAATAATAAATAATTTAACTTAAACAAGAAAATGTCTTTTTTTAAAAAAAAAATCATTAGCAGCCACTTAATTTGCTTTTTTATCATATTGTTCAAAGTAAACCACTAAACATCACATGATCACCATCTCTATACTAGCACATAATTGTTGTAAACAAAGGCAAAACTCTCCATACAGTAGATCCAAGGCTCCTCACTGATGATGGCCACAAGCCAGAAACTAGTCTGAGGATATTGGATGAGTAGGCACTAGATAGGGATTTTATGCACACGCCTTCTGGCATCCATTGATTACTCTGTTTGGCACAGGGTGGCACTACTGTATGGAGAGTTTTGCCTTTGTTTATTGTTCAAAGTAATTTTTTTTATATTAATTACAAGATTATTAGTCGCATGACACCTATTATTAGATATACTATTAGGGATATGATGTTACTAGTAATACTCATTTTCAATATAACACTATAAATATAATTTAAAGAAAATATGTTTTAGGACATTACAACAATAAAGTTTATATTTTTTTTATTTATTCAATACTGTTGTTATTTAAGTTAGAAACTCTGTTTGTTTGTTTGTTTGTTTGTTTGTTTGTTTGTTTATTAAGTATAAATCTTGTAATCAAAAATTAATGTACTTTTATCAGATGGGTTTCTTTCAAATTTTGTACATATGTTGAAATCAATTACAGTGAAATATTTCAGGATGCTGTCCTTGTTTCTTTACTGTAGGGTGTTGGTGGATTGAATTTCAAACCCATTGATATCAGTTCGGTATGTTTTCAATAATATATATATAAGATGGTGTGGTTTTTTTTTTAAAAAAAAACTTAGACTAAAGTATTACCAATCTATTAAAATAGAAATAAAAACACATTGATTTTGCTATATTGGTAAAAATTTCCTTTTTTAAAAAATGCATGAAACTTTATTTTCTCCTATTTGTAAAGTTGATTTTTTTAAAAACATTTTCTTTATAAACAAAACAATATTGTAAATGATCTTTAATAATGCAATTTCCTTTCAATAAGCCAACTATGATATAGTTTATGATCTCCATTTTAAATTTTGAATTATATCCAAATAATAAATATTTGATAATAAATGCTTTTATTATTGTGTGAATATTAAAAAATTAAAAATAATATGTGTAAAAATAGTTTATAATAAATGCTATACTTGTTTTTTAACAACAACAATTGGGAGTTTTATATTAAAGACTCCATGTTTTTATTTCAAGTTAAATATAAAATCACAACTGTGGTTATTTTTTGACTTTTTAGTGCCCGGTAAATTAAAGTGTTTATTATAAAATTATTTTTTACATATATTATTTTTTCACAAAATTGTGTTGTCTAAAAGTATGTGAAATGCATTAATTATGTAAATCAAGAACTATCTGTTGCTAGTCTTATGCCCTGTGTCTTTCCATTCACTTGACTACCACCTTAGGCTCAGCTCTGCATTAGAAGGTAGGCCACTTTTTTCAAGCAGTTGATTATTTTAGTTGATACTGTTTTCATCTCTAAGAGGCATTAGTTTGCATAACTAACATCAGCTTTGTTTTTTGCATGTACATGTGTTCAAAGATGTTTGTGCAGTACCAAATTGTGATACTTTGACTAAGCCAATAAATTTATTATATCAAACATGTAAATTTAATGTATTGGAAGAATATATAATTATACTCTTTTAATCACATGTGCATGGCATTAAAAGTATGAAATTTCATTTTTTATATGCTTTCCCTAGACATTGCATACAATACATAGGCATTATAAAGAATGACAAATATTTTTTTGGCAAAGTATAAAAAAGGTTTTTGTCAAAAAGATCCATGGGAAAATATAATAAATAGGAAATATAAAATGTGAGATTTTTTATAGTTAACCTATATTATTAAATATTATAACAAAATAAACGTTCCAAAATAGTGTTTTTTTTATTATTAAATAATAAATATTTACCTATATATTGAATTTCTGATATTATGATGAAGCTTCACTTTCTTAATTTCAAGGACAGCATGATTATTATTTCTTACTGACAAGTCCTCTGGCAAAAAAATATAATAATAACAAATTTACATATGATGATGGTAGTGATATGCTGAATTTTATATAAATATCTAACAAACCAGGTAAGATATAATGACATTTTTACATCATTATATTGGAAGTAAAATGCCACGAGTGAAAGTCTTTAAAATCATATCAATCTTCAAGAATGTAAGAAATTTCTTGATAATTATCTTTCAACTCATCATTAATTAACTGTAAAATGTACACATAAGATTTACTAACAATTTTAATTATTAATTTTACAAATTATGCATTAAATGCATATAACAACATTTATATCTTGACTTTGTAACATCAAATGTTATTACTGAGGGTATTTTATATGTTGTCAATTTTCCTTTTGATATTTTATAGAATGTTTAGGAAATATGTGAAAATCTATTAATTCACACTTGGACATCCTACTTTTGACATTGTATAACACTGATTCTTTCTTATTTCGCCATCTACTCTAATAATGTTATAACATGAATTATTAATTTAAAAATTTGTGTAAAATAACCCCAAGGAACAAAGTTAATGATTATTTCAATTCTACATAATTAAATGAAAGAATTAATTTAGCAGTAAAAAGAAAAAAAAATATTACATGCTCAATTATCTAGATTTAAATACATATATATTTATTTGTAAATGTGCTCTCTCTCTCAATTTGTATTTTTTTTTCATAACTATAGAATAATGTAAATAACTATTTTTCTTGATTTTAAATATATTTTTTATAAATTGAATTGTTTCTTAGGTATTTGTATATATACTTAAAACATATCAAATAGTTTAACTATCCTATTAAGACTTGGAACTACATTGTCACAGATTTAAGGGTGAGGAGGGAATAGACAACTACTGTAGATTGTTCTTATTTATAAATTTATTACAATTAAAATCTTGTGCAGTGCCATATTATAACATATTCCACACTATTACTGTTATTGGATAACTGACAAGTTATTTTTGCAGGATATAGTTAATTAATGATATTTATTATAAAAATTCTAAACTGAATTTGCTTAAATATTTACATAAGTTTGTATTGTATACACAAGTTTAAAATTATTTTATTACTATTATTATTATTACAATTTCTAAAACAAGGTTTTTTTTTTTAAAAAAAAGCCTTTTTTATTTTTAAAGTATATGTATAATACATTAAGAAATCTAATTTTAGAAGCTAAAGTGATGATTTGATTCAAAATCTAAAATCAGCTTACAGAATTAGCATTTTGTTAAATCAAAAAAAGCTTTTTCCCATTGGATTTTTTTATACGGATTTTAGATTTAACTTTTTTTTTTTTTTTTAACTAAATATATTTAAAATTAATTGATTTTTTTTTTTTAAAGGAAGGTGAACTTTATTCTTGTATACAACAGATACTGCTATATACATATATGTTACTTTTTTATATTTCTTTTTGTAATTATATAGAGAGGAATTTTTCTTAGTTTGATGTCATATTAATTGTATCTGATATGAAACAGAGTTTGATCATAGATTAGTTTTTTTTAAAAAAGAGAGTGAGAATAAAAATTTGTTAATTTATTGATAAATGATGGGTTGATTATTTTTCACTCTCTTTAATTTAATTAATAAAAAACAAGAATGAAAAAAAAATTACTTAAAAAAAAACCAAAAAAGCAGCAAAATAATAATTTCAGTTTGGTTAAATATGAGCGTTATTATTCTTTAATTAAATCACCTCTGGGTAGGGATTTTTTCCACTTATAAATAGATTGACCATTAATTAAAAAGCTGCCTTATAATGAAAGTTGTATTAAAAAAAGCGTTAGTGGCCGAGTGGTTAGCACAACTGCCTTAAAAGCAGTTGTCCCGGGGTTCGCTTCCCGGCCGACGTTTTGACACATTAAAAAAAAAAAGAAAAAAGATACATTGTTGTTTTTAGCATGATTAATTTCATTTCAGACTTTCAAATGTTCAGACTTTTCATATTAAATTCACTGAAATGATATATAAAATGAATATTTCTAATTGTGCATGCGAATACACATTCCCCAATATGTTATAAATATTTTGTAAAACGAATTCTCCTTCACAGCCCAGTAATTAACTCTAAAGTACTAGTCTTTAATTTCAACACTCATGTTCAAGGTTGATATAGTGTTTTCTTTTTCATTACTCTGCTTTTATGAATGAATAAAAAAGTCGTAGAAATGATTTGTGATTTTATTTTTAATCATTTAATCCAAATTGAGGCTGTAGTGTGATCTTGAGCAGCTCGCCTCTAGATTTATTTTTGATGTATAAAAAAATAAAATAATTTAGATAGAATGTGTTTTAAATATTGTAATTCTATGACTAACTGATAATCTTAGTGTTGGTAATTTTATTTGATGTTTTTATATCATTATATACTTAAGTATTTTTCAAATAAATATTAGGTGAATCAACAAATACAATACGTATCTGAAAATAAATCCGCCCAATTCTGAAAATTTTCTGTAATTTTCGTATTTTATTTTTGCAATTTCATGTTCCATCAAAAGCCGGTTAATAAGTACTTTGAATAAAACATGAACTTGTTTTAAAGAGAAATAAAATTTAAATCATGCTAAAAAATAAACGAAAAGAACTGAAGTTAAAACTATTAGCACACGTTTAATGATTTGTCTGTTTTAGATGAGTATTCATTGCTAGTGTGATTTATGTATCATTTCTACATGAGACAAAGTCATCTAGTCTGAAGGTGTTAATCGATAAAATAAAATAAATATTGATGTTTAAAAAAATACAATCAACAAATAAAAAATGATTGCAATTTAGGGTACTTCAATATTATTCCTGCTATGAGGTATTACTCCTGTGACATTTGCATTTGGTAATAATTATCCAGTTTCTGTTTAATATGTCATGTCATCCAAGAATTCTGGCATGACTAATCCATGTCAAATATATACACATTACCAACTTTTAACATATATACATGTCATCAAGTTGTAAAATGTCCTGCCCCTGTGTTCAGTCCACCACAGGCAGTAATTTTTTCAGATCACAATATAATACATCTCCCACATTATTTGTAAATAATACAGTTGTATATTTAAAAATACATTTGCAACAAAACTTTTTATATTTGTATTGGTTTTTTTTTTGCCAAAACTTTAGATATATATTGTAACAGTCAGATTTGTACACTCATGCAACAAAATTCAGAGTCCAAGCAAAATATACCAAAGCTGACCGGAGTGAGGTGGTTGAGACCTCTAATCCGACCAAACTCCAACTCATCTGCCAGTACTCCAAATTTAACACCTTATGAGTGACATTCCTGAGGCTACACTCAGTCCTCATTTAACCGTGAGCCAACATAGACCAGGTAGAAA